>JAGFNQ010004444.1:374361-530057 GCA_024364735.1 Boesenbergia rotunda
TTTTTCAAGATTTGATCACAATATTTTATTTATGGATAATTAATTACAACAAATTATTTACTTTGGGTGGCTCCCCGAGGCACTCCCCAAAGAAAAGAAATTTGTTGTAAATCTAATTTGGCCTGCTCCCTGAGGCATAACCAAATTAAACTTGACAATTAAAGAACTTGTTAATAATATAATTTGGATGGCTCCCCGAGGCCTACCCAAATCAATTTTAACAATTCATATTCAAAATAGGAAATTAAATTATAACAACTAACTTTAATTTGGGTGGCTCCCCGAGGCACTCCCCAAAGTAAAGAATTTAGTTAATAATTTAAAAACCAATTTGAATTTAATTGTCAATTAATGTTTCCATAAAATGTCTAGACTTTCATGAAAAGAAAGTGCCCAAAATTACGAGCTTTTCATAAATGGAAAGTTTCCAAAATTAAAAGGTTTTCAGAATTATTGTAAGTTTCTGTTACAAAGAAAACTTACGTATTTCCAAAATTAGAAAATTTCCAAAATAACGAAATTTCCAAAATTGGAAAGTTTCCAAAAATGGAAAGTTTTCACAATTATCATAAAATTTCAGAAACAGAGATACTTCAAAAGTTTGCGAAATTTCATGAGGATTTCCAAACTTTGAAATTCCTAAATCTAAAATTTACCATAATTGGAAAGTTTCCATAATTGGAAAAATTTCCAAAATTGAGATCATGATAAAGTTTTCCGCAAAACAATTATATGATTATGTCGAACACTAACCTCGCTTTGATACCATTGTTGGGACCAGGTGCATGTCGACGCGGACACGTATTGTAATTGTTACATAATTACATGCAGCGGAAACAAAAACATGAATAATTTCCTAAATTATTCTAACACATATCCTAAGCATGCAATATGTTCACATAATCGTAATATAAAATTTTTACAGAAAAGGAAATTACTCTACGAATTACTTTGCGTAACTTGGAAGAAGGGACGAGATTCAACCGTTAGCGTCCCTTGAAAGCTCCGCCTCTATTCGTATCCACGCCAAGTATCGTCGTGATGACTTCGCTAAGCCACGAGTTTCGTGTTCACGAGAACTACTAGATTCTCCGTGAACACGATGAAAACCGAGAGAGTAATCAAATCGAAAGACTCACCACCAAGGTTGGCCGAAGAGGAAGATCGTCGCAAGGAAGAACTTCGTCGCCTTGATGCTTCTCCTTGTGCTCACGGCAAGAAGAAAGAAGGAAGGCCTATGGACGGCCAAGAGAGAGGGAGAGAAGAAGAGGAGAGAGCCCAAGCAATTCTTGGATGGATCCCCTTCCATGGCACCCCTTGGGTCCTTTATATAGAGAGAGGTTTCTTAATTCCCAAGCAAACCTCTCCTTGATTATGGAATAATTTCTCAATCAATCCATAATCAAGGCTCTCATGATCAAGCTTCTTCCTCTTGATTATGGAATAATTTCTCAATCAATCCATAATCAAGGCTCTCTTTCTTTTGGCATGATTATATAAAATTTATAAAACAAACCAACCATTGGTTCATTATATAAAAATTTATAAAACAAACCAGCGTGAACCACTTAGATGAGATGGCATAGAGATAGTTCAAGCTAAACTCTCAGACCGTAGTACCAGTAGCAGAATGACCGCTAAGAATATTAGTTCATTATAAAAATTTATATAACCTTTTATAAAATAAACCAACCTTTTGTCTATTTTATAAAACAAACCAAAATAGCCTTATCCTCTTATGGTGGTGGTCGGCCATGACAAGAAGAGAGGAGGCCTCCCTCCTTGGCCGGCCCATCTAACCCCAATTGGATCAAATCCCTTAATGAATTAAACTTATTTAATTCACCCATTAAGTCTTTAAAAGACTTAGTCATTCTATGCTTCCGATGCGTCTGAAATAAATTCAGTTTTGACTATTATTTGGACTTACCAAAAATAGTCTATCTCGATTGGAGAATCCAATTCTTAGCTCGTTTTAAATCCTTCGAATTACTCATTATGCGTGTGACCAAATAGGCTTTCAATTTATGTTGGCCGTCCATAATTAACTAATTAATTATAGAACGATCATGAGTGGCACCTAGTAGTACATCATGATCCCCGATTAATTGAAAGATCAACGGTTGACCTCAGAAATGATTTTGAAACCCTTCAGCAGCTATAATGAATCGTGCCCCATTCCCTTCACCATCTTATACCCACTTGGTTCAGGACATGGTCTATGTGTGTCAATCCCCACTAGGCTGACTACGTCACACCTAGCCCAAGTAACATTTCCTCGTCCTATGGATTCTAATTACTCTCATGTATTTAAGAGATTCATACTCTGAACATGTCATGCTCTGGCCAGAGGCTTCGAGTAACAATCCGACGATAGGCCTCGGGTATACATCTTCTCGCAAGGAGTGGTGAATCCTTTGTAGGCTATTCAAACATCTTCGGGCACTTCGGCTTATACCCAATCATCCTGGGTCCACACCTCCTTGGAGATGTTTGCTTAAGATGTCAAAGTATAAGTCTCCATGACCAAGATGACTTGAACACCGCAAGTCAAAGGAACATCGTACTTAAGCTGCAGTAAGAACTTCACTGACATATCTATATATAGACTACCATATGAAGTTTTACAGCCAGTCACTCCAATGAACTAGTTCTCTTAACTAGCATTCATGTTTATCTCCGGACATCCCAATGTCACCAGCCAGTGAGAATCAGCTGATTAGAGAATAACCCATGCTAGTCTCAACAGAATTGATAGTGTCCGTATTTATCAATTCATTGACTAGGGACAATTTCAATACTTCACAATTGCACATGTAGAGATAATCACTAGTTGTGAATTCATCATAAATTCTCTCATGCTGTGAATTGTATTGCGGACATTCAGTAAATGAGTTTAAGATCTCAATCAAATACACAAACATGTATACTCAAATAGTGAATATTCATTTATTAAAATAAATGATTACAATCATAAGGCGATTGCCTTAGGACACTTCTCTCATATCACTAACACCTTTCTCATATTTATGCATCTGTAAAAAGGAAGAACGACTGTAAAGGTTTCTCCACCTCAAGGAGAGTTTTCGATAGTGAAAAGTGGTGCTCGCGGCGTGGATCCTTGGACTAGTCACCCATCTGGGAGGATACCAAGTAAAAGATAAGTGTTAGCATTGTTTTGATTTCTTTTGCATATTATTTTCCGCTGCGCTAACAATTCTGTAGAGATCCAATCCGAAAAAAAGTCCTATTCACCCCCTTTAGCACGCCTAGACGATCCTTCACTCCTTCGCCGAAAGCTCCTCCTAGACTCGGCCGACACTAATGAAGCCCAGATCAACATCCGGCTTCAGTGCATTGGCTTGCTGAAGTTGTTAGATATCTCCATTGAAGCCCTGTTTGACTCGCGTCAGCACTTGACCGACCAAAATATCGCCAAATCCTCAGATTGGAAGAATTTGGCCTTGAATGCCGCCTTTGTCTCTGACTGTCGGGACTCCTCACCAACTTTGTAATTTTGTAATTCTTCAAGGGCTCGATCCCGATCAGTCTTCAGCCCAGCTGCTTCGGACGATACCTGATCTCAGGCTACCAGCGCCTCCTCAAGCTGATCTTCAGTGGTTGAGAGGCATGACTTAGCGCGGTCGAGACTCTCCTGCAGGTCAGATACATAAGCAACAACAACATCTATCTCTGTTGCCTTTGTAGCTAGCTGGTCTGCCTGCTCTTTGATCAAGCCATTAAATGCCTCGGTCGATGACTCCAAGAGGTAGACGTCTTCTAACAGCTTTGTTTCCCGAGATTGGAGTCGTCCTCTCTCTTGAGTCAGTTGACTCACATTTGCTGTGAGAGCTGGTGCTCTCTCTGACAAAAGGCGTTCTCGTTATCGAGCTCTATGTAGAAATGGCTTGGAGGCCAGGAGGGTGTCCAGGCAGTGGTCTAATTTAACTCGTAGGTCTTTGCTAACGTCCACTTGTATCTGGCTTTCCTGACAAGCTCGATAAATTTCCGCCTTTTGTTTCGCCACTTGTTGACGCAATGCTTCCATTTCCTACTCAGTAAGCATCCGATGTACTAAAAGAAGGCATTCAGAAGTAGCCTGACATAAGAAACAACAAGGGTCAGAGAAGAGAATAAGGATAATAAGAACAAATGAAGAGAATTTTACCTTGAAAAGCGACTCATATAGGTTGGCGATCACCCCAGCCGAAGTCATCCCATTGAGGGAAGCGAGGTGTTCTTTGGTTCGTTCCCTTATGACCCCCGTCTCCTCGGAGAAGATATGTCGGAAGTAGCTCCGGAGCTGCAAGGGGCAAGAGGTAGGCGATGTGACGTTGAGAAGGATACGACAGAAGGGCCTGGAGCACCATCGTCAGTGCTAGAGGATACCTCCTCGGAAGGGTGACCCACCTGTGACCGCTCGTTAAATTACACTTGTTGGGGTCCCAATGTGGTCGCCATCTCAATTGCCTGTACCTTTCGGTGCAGACAGACCCTTTTGAATTCTAGCTCCTCCGACCTCACCCTCTTGCCTTTAGGACTGCCATGGGAATCACGAACTCTGGGCGAGAGAGGAAGAGAGTAAACCTCCCAGATAGACAGCTCGACCTCATCCCCGGGCTTCGCAACGGCAGGTGCCGCCCTCCGATAACGTTTAGAGAGGAGAATAATGTCCTCCTCTTCATCAAGAGCAGAGGAAGAAACATGGGTTGAACGTGTTCTCCTCTTTGGGGGTGGGGGGGGGGGGGGGGGTGGGGGGGGGGGGCAAGAGGAGCCAAATGCTTCTGAGGGGAGGCCTATATCTCGCTCACTTCTTCCTACTCATCGGGTAGGATGAGTCGTCTTCATTCGAAAGGGGGGCTTACTTTTCCAGGCGGCTCTCCCACCAACATAGGAACCCAGGTTAGTGGTTCCTCATCACCTTCTGCTCCAGCGGAGGTATAGGAAGGATCAATTTCCTGGGTGATAGGTAGCTTGGGGGCAGGAGGCTCCTGGCATTGAGTTTGTTTGGAATTCTCAAAAGGTTCAACCGCTGGGCCCGTTGCAGCTGGAGGTGGAGTGAGGGTCCTCTCATCTACAAGCTCCCACTTGAGAAACATGCTCATAGCTCGGTCGAGCATGATGACTTCTGCAACACACAAACAACAGAACATCAGTTAAAATAAATAAATATTTAATGAGACTATAAACTTACGGAGGTCGTGGTTATGACTGGTGACTTTGGGTCTTATCCCAACACAATACAGGAGCTCTTCGCATTGGACCAGGCTAGGGCCGTGGAACTCCATTCCACCTAAGATGCTTCTGGCCCGTTGATACCCCTGATATTGCTAAAAGTCGCCTAAATCCGGAGGAGAGAGTAAATCTTCTCGCTAGCGAATCGGACAAAAAAGGCGCTCAGAAAGTCGGATAAAGAAGAAGCACTCTTTCCACCCCTTATGGGAAGAAGGGAGACCACATATAAATTTGTGGCTAGGATGAGCAGTAAAACTAAAAGCTTCCCTAGACGCGAGGTTGGGATGGAAGAAGTAATTAAAAGAACCGAGGAGGGGCGGGGGGTCAAAGGTATGCCGAACAGTTTAAAGAGGATAAACACCCAACCCATCTGAGCGAAGGCGTTTGGAACCATTTAGTGTAAAGGAACATCAAAATATATAGAGATGACCATGAAAAAAGTAGGGATTGAAAAATGGAGGCCAAACTCTACCATGCCTAGGAAGAAAGTATAAAACCCTAAGGCAAGTTCCATGGGGGATTGGTCGAGCCTTGGAACCCTGACTTCTAAGTCTGCTGGGAAACCATAGGTCTCATAGATGGCTCTTAGGGCATTGGGTTTAACCTTGGCAATCCATTCACAAGGAAAATCTCTTATAATTAATTTACCCCATGCACCCTTAATGGGTGATGGACAACCATCATTACAGGGTCTCGAAACTCGTACAAATTCTTAGATTGACTCAAATGACCACCTCGGTCCGAGGAGTGAATGTTATGGTTCCTAGGACTCGACAAGTCATTAAGGAAGAAGGAATGATAATGTGCGCCCTGCATATACTTCGCTCTCTCTCATCATGCCACAAGTCTAATCAGTCAGTCCCACTTCCTTCGATTAGACTTAAAGCGGGGGTACTTGTGATAGGGATAAGTAATTTGGGAGGACACATGGCACGGGAAAATTACGTGGCAGTGCCGACCAGGCTAGAGACCCGAGGCCAAACCGGGAAGTCGGGCCCCTAGACTATCTCGGGAGAATGGAGGAAGGCCTCCGAGGCCAGACCGGGAAGTCGGGCCCTGAGACAATCTCGGGAGAATGGAGGAAGGACCCAGAGGCCAGTCCGGGAGGTCGGACCCCGAGACTATCTCGGGGGAATGAGGAAGGTCCCTGAGACAAGTCCGGGAGGTAAAACCCCGAGACTAACTCAGGAGAGTGGAGCCCAAAGAATAGCTTAGGGAGAAGAGAACAAAGCTTCAAGCAACCCCCTCCAGAACAAAAAAATTTAGTAAGTAGTTATTGCCAGTAACGCATAGTAATGATGAACGTAATAGTCATGATGACAGTTACCGGCCTCACAGAGAAGAGAACATGACCATTAAACGTGGGGGGGGGGGGGGGGGGGGGGCGGGGGAGGGGAGGTGGAGACGTGCGGAGGGAAGTCATCAAGTATATAAGATGCTTCGACACCTAGGTAAATGGGGACGGTAAAATTTAGGCTCGAATACTTTAATTCTTTGTTTCCTCCCCATAAGAGAGATTTTTTACTAGAGCGTCGAAAAGGGCTCCACCGGAACTCCTTTCGGTGCATCCCCTTTATGCTCATATTAATTTCACAGGCGCCAGCGTCCTCTCCTCATCACAAGATGGGATGAATGCTAATGACTTTGATAATTGAATGAATGAATCCATCATCTAGGGGACTCTATTTATATAAGGGAAGAGATAGGTACCCTTTGGTGAGTGGGTGTGACCTATGGTTTAGGATTAATCTGGTGGTTCGATCTGGAGAGTTGTAACCCTTCAAATAGCCCGTTGATCTTATCCATCAGATCTGGATGGTTGTAACCCTTCAGATCTCCCTTTGATCTTAGTCGCTAGATATGATTTTACGCTTCAGATCAAGTCTTATTACCAACAAGTCAAATCGCGCATCTTCGCGATCAACGCTCCAGATCGCATCGTACGTGCGAAGTACAAAGTGTGCCAACAAAGCGCCCAATGCGCACGTACGCGCGTGCGTAAGTGGCGGGCTCGCAGGTGCCAGCATCTGCTCACTTGTGAGAAGAGATCACCTGTGTTTTTCTTTTTTAACTCCATTATCACATTAATACATATAAGGAGGCAAACTCCTTTGAAAATTTCAGATGTGGGACTATTCTTCATCTATTTCCTTCTATGTCAAATTTTTTTTCTGACTTTAAACAATTAATTTCTCATTCATCCATAATCAATTTTGAGCTAATTAATAATCTATATTCATCTATGCGAAACGTAGATTTTGTTTTTAAAATCAAATCTGACTTTCATCATTTGATGGTACCTCGATTTTCTTTTATAAAATCATATTTGTTTTTTTGAACCAAATATCTAGCAGAAACAAAACAAAGGTCAGCTACCCAAGGATGAGTATCCATATATAAATGAACCAATTGCTGCTACTCAAGTCATAGCATCAGATAGCACACAACCTGTCCAATCTAGGAGATCTTGAAGGACTACCACATGGGCAAAAGGTCGGTGCTCTGATGACTATTTAAGGTAGTTTTTTCCTCAACAAAGTTGTATCTGGATTCACAAGTGATGGTCAAGATTTATCTTCGAAAAGTTTCCCTAGCGATCAATGATTTTTCAAGAATCAAAATACTATTTCTTCTTTTAGTTTCTTTTCATGTTATTTGTGATGATTCTGTACTTCAGAATGCATATGTTGAGACGAACAATGCAGTCATCAAATGAATTTGCTTTTCCTTTTCTAAAATATTCACTATTGAGAGGAACAATATTTAACCTATCAGCTATTTCATATATGCTACCTCTCTCTTCTTGTAGGACTACATTTTTAAAATTGTATACTCCATTCATTGATTTTGTTCATACACTTTCCAACATTTGATTAATTTATTGAAATATCTTGAGCCTAATGGGTTCAGTTTAGCGTATAATTTGTTTGGTTGTGATCATGATTTCTTGGTTACGTTTGGAATTTGTTTGTGTTGTAAGATTAACTTAATTTGCATGTGTTGTTTGATGTATTGTTTGTGCTGGAATTTATACGTGGAGTTTGTTTGATGTGTTGGAGTTTCGCTCATTGAAAATTTTGATACACATTTGGCAACTAGTTCGTTGCTAGTTGTAAAATTTGACAATTTGAGATGAAAAATTTTTTCGGGCGTAAATCAACGACAAAAATAAAAATCCATCATAAATCAATGTTGAAAATAAATTTCGTCGGTGATTTACGATGAAAATGATTTTAATCGCTCATCCGAGACGAAAAAGTGTTTCGTCATTGATTTGCAACGAATTTCAATTTTTTTGTCGCAAAATTTTTTAACGACGTATATATTTGCAACGAAAAATTTACTTTGTAAATTTTGCATAATTTTTTTGCAATGAATTTATTTTTTATAAAATTCATTGTAAAATGATGATTTTTTTTAGTGAATATAATGTGACAAAGTTGTGGATACAACAAAAGGTGTATCACCAAAAAAAAACCACACAAGAATTGCATTTTTTATTTTTTCAATTGACTTCATTCAATTAAACGATACATTGTGTTAAATCGTGCATTTTTCAGAAGTATAATTTATAATATTTTTTAAACATTTTACATAAGTCAAAACCATTATAATTTATGAAAATAATACTAAGTGCGAAAAAAATCTATAAGAGTATAATCATTATAAATCATAGCTCGATTATTATTTTTAATAATATTGTGATATGTGCACCGTGAATGTTATGTTGATTTTATAATATTGCTGATGGGGTTGAGTATCTCGTGGTTGACATGAGGATTGAAGAAGCTATGTGGTGAGATCTATTAAGTCTGGACGACTCTTATTCCTTGACTCCTGAGACCCCCTTAGGAGGGTAGATTCTTGAGACCACCTCGGACATACATACTCTTTAAGATCGCTCCAGGATGACACACACCCAAGATCACCTCGGGAGATCAGGGTCCCGGGATCATCTCGGGAAGGCGAGTGTCCGGGATCCTCCCGGGCCAAAGGGCCTCGAGATCACCTCGGGGTAGCGGAGCCCAAGGATTATCCTATCCGGTAGCCCAACCGCAGATAACCGTCCCCTTTCATCGGATCTATGAATAATTACCACTAGTAATTATGGGATAATCACGACCCATAATACGTGGCCATTAAAGCCTTAATTATCGCAATGACCTAGATTTAATGTTGCGAGAACCGTTACAAAGATTATCCACTAATCGACAATTGAGGGGACATGGAGAAGAACGTAGGGGCACGTGTGACTGCCGCCTTAGGTATAAAAGGTAATCCAACCCCCAGGTAAGGGGTTACGTTCATCCTTACACACACTTCTCTTTATTTTTCCTTCTCCATAGATTCTCTCATACTGATTTGAGCGTCAGAGTGGGTTCCGCCGGACAATCTCCGGCATGTTCCCATTAACGTTCGTGTTAACCTCGTAGGGTGGGAGCTCTTCCTCTCTTGTCATCATCCGCGTGGGTTGCACCCTAGTGACTGGTCATCGACGTCGATTTCTTCCAGAACAAGTTTGGTGCCATTTGTCGAAAATCTATTAACGCACCAGAAGGAGCACCGATGATAGAGCTGGCGAGACAATCCATCGTTATGACGAAAGAGGAGTTAGATTGTTTGGTGGCCAATGCTATTAAAGGGGCGCTTGAACAACACCAAATCAAGCAGGTTGCCTCACGACGATTAGCTTCTGTGCAGGAGGAGATCCTTAAAATCTCCACCTCGCACCCCCAACAATGGAGATCTATCTCACCGCCGGGGAGACACGCCGAAGCAGTCCCGGTCCACCGACGGGATTCTCTAGGAGATTTGGAGAAGGCCAACTCAGTAGCCTCCAACGCGCTGAGAGAAGAGGATGAACCAGGGAAGAGGGAAGAACCTAAGGCCTTCTCAAAAGCGCCCTCCACCCCTTTCTCATTAAAGATTGTAGAAGATCCCATGCCGAAGCAGTTCTGCGGGCCTGAGATTGCCGACTACGACGGAAAGATAGATCTTGAGGATCACGTCTACAAGTTCAAGAACGCGACACTCTTGCACCAGTACACTGATGGTGTAAAGTGTCGGGTGTTCTTGAACACTCTATCAGGAGCAGCCCAGCGATGGTTCCAGAGGCAACCTTAGGGTTCTATCAACTCCTTCATGGAGTTTAGAACTGTCTTCCTCCATCATTTCACCAACAGCCGTCGTTATCAGATGACGGCGTTAAATTTATTTGCTCTCAAGCAGAAGCCAAAAGAACCACTCAAGGATTACATCCAGTGGTTCAACAGAGTGGCGCAGGATGTGCCAACTGCGACATCGGAGATCCTCGTCAGTGCCTGCACCCAAGGGCTCTCGAAAGGCGATTTCTTCCGATCTTTGGTGAAGAAGCCACCCACCAACTTTGATAATTTGCTGGGGCGCTCTATCAAACACGTTAACGTGGAAGAAGTGCAACGTGTCTGCCGCAAGGAACCAGCCGGAGGCCCTCCTCAAACCATTGCACGGTCAGAAAGGAGGGAACCACCAGCTTCGTCCCAAGGAAAAGATCTTCGCCTGGGAAAGACCAGTGGGCTAGTAAGCGGAAATTGGTAGAGACAATGGACACCCAGCAACCAGAGTCGTTGATGAAGTATTGCGACTTCCATGGCAATACGACACACTCCACCGAGGAATGCCAGACCTTGAAGAGAAAATTGGATGGGGAAGCATACCCCAAACCTCGGAGGAAGTGGAAGAAGACGGGGTATCACCGGAAGTCCCCTCGGCGGAGCTTTTTGTTGAGGTAATCTGTGATCCGGAGTGATCATGAGTTTTGATGTTTGAGCAAAGGGTTTAAGTTAGGTTTACCCTTGTGTATTTGATATGTGTATGTGAGTGTGTATGTTACACATATTGGCTTGGCTGGACGGCCTCGATACGGTGAAGGGTGGCATAGAGACAAGCTGGAGGCTTGTGTGCACTTGAGGGACCTTGGTAGAGCAGGGACGATGAGCTGAGGGGCGCGGACTTCAAGGCATACGTGAAGGATGGCATGGAGGCAAGCTAGAGGCTTGTGTGCATCCGAGGGACGGGAGCCAAAGATGAAGAGGGTGCGAAGGCAATAGTCGAGGCTGCTAAGGAGGAGTCAGTTGAGTCGTAAGGGTACGAGTGCTGTGTGATTGTACTCGGGAAAGCCTAGAGGTCGAGTGCGGAGTGAAATGTACTCAGGGAGTGTAACCCTAGGGGACCAGTCGACTGCCCTAGGAGCAATCGACTGGTAGCGGCTGGTGAGCTGGCAGAATTCGAACGTTGGGGTGTCAACGGTCGAATTCTGAGTGAGCAGGCGACTGCCTTGGGAGCAGTCGACTGCCAGCGAGGGATTCCAGCCCGAGTTCTATTTAAAGAGAACTCGGTTTGGGCTGGTTCCTTTGGCGAAATCTGCTTGGTTAGAGTAGATTGCTAGCCAAGCTTGGTTAGCCTTAATTGCTCCGATGGCTAACCAAGCTTGTTTCGTCAAGAGTTCTCAGCCTGAACCGAGTTCTCTTAAATAGAACTCAACCTAAAACCCTCGCCTACCAGTCGACTGCCCATTTACCAGTCGACTGGTCTAGCCTTAATTGCTTGGTTAAGACTTGTTAGTAGTCTCTTTGTGCTCAGAGTGTGCTTAGTGTTGTGGCAAGGTTTCTCCACCCATAAGGAGCGACAAGAGCTAGCCGGAGGTTATCCGGAGAGTGATCCACCGACGGATTCTTGGATTAGTCACACGTCCGGGGTGGATACCAAGTAAATGATCTGGTTTGTTAGCATTATTCTTCATTGGTTAGTTTATTTTTATTGTATTTCCGCTTGCGCAACTAATCTTGTAGGAAGAATTCGAAAAACTGCTATTCACCCCCTCTAGCATACGGAATCGATCTTATAAGTGGTATCAGAGCTAGGACCGCTCTTCATTGGACTAACCGCCAAGGGAGCAAAGAAAGCTAGAGGAAAACAATGGAGGATAAATTTGGGGACGATGACGGACCCGATTTAGCTAATTAAAGTTGTCACGAAATGTGTGGATCCGTCAGAATTTAGAATTTATAAAAATGTTGGAAACTCTTTTTACAATCAAAATATGAAAAGCGTAGTAAAGGGGCCACAGGTCGTATTTTTCCTCGGGACTAGTTGATGTTGTTTCGATTCGTGCTTGTATTTATGTGTCGTTTGTGAATTTCGGGTTTCGAATGTAATTTGGGTTTGGTGTAGTAATGAGAAATGAAAACACAATGCAAAGGAAGAACTTAACCAAGCAAATTAAACAAAGTAATGGCAATTCATGGACTCAACCAATGGAAAATCTCATCAAGGCATTTACACAATTTTGGAAAAACACAGATCTGATTTCGATTGCAAAAATACACTACAAACTGATTTACACTTAAAGCATCACCACTCAAGCCGAAACTTAACTTGATACCTAAATGCAAGCAATTAAATCAAACAACTTGATACCAAATGGAGAAAAACTCATGTGCCAAATATGATATTAATGCAGGACTACAAGCTGATATAAAGCGAATGGAATTGAAGCAAACCACTCAAATGCAACTTCTATAGCTCATAAATACAGAAACCACTCGAATGAACCCACAAATTCAGAAATGAATGTGATGTGTAGAAATGACTTGAAAACAGAATTAAAATGCAGCAGAATTGTTATGCCAGCAGATTTTGAGGCAACCTAGACATGCAGAATAGGAAAGCCAACTTGCTAACATGGAGCTGATGCTAAGTGCTTAAACTGTGGACTGGGAATTCAGATTCAATTTCAGATTGGGAGGGCAAAATATCAGTGAATGTGTTGCATGAATACATGAAGAAGGGTGAAAACCGACTGCTCAATCAATACAAAACACTTCTGCAGAAATGCAGAGATGGAAACAGATGACTTAAATTGCAAACTGAAACAGGGAACACTGAACTGAAAAACTCACAAGCACGTTAAGATCAAGTTCACATAATCAGTGTTCCGAAGGCTCAGAAAGTAGACTAGTTGATTCAGGAATGTGCAGAAACTTGGCACAAACAAATCAGTAATGTGGCAGAAATGAAACTGTAGAATTTCAGAGAATGAAGACAGGATTTCAGAACAGTCTGATGCAAATGGAATCTGAATTCGAGTGCAATAGTTCACTGAAAGGTAAGTTTACTGAATTCCAATCAGTTGATGCAGAATCCTGCGGCAGAATTGCAAAAATTTGAATGGCAGGACTGAAATTCAGAATTGCAGAAATGAGTTGGAAGAATTAATACGCAGAGGCTGAGCTAAAAGTTCAGAATTAGAACTGGCTGGAAAACAAACTCAACTCTAATGCATTGACATACTAAATGCGAGCTTAAATTGTAGGGAATTAAGCTAAGCACAAACTAGATTCAAAAAGAAACTGTAAAATCAGAAATAGAATGGCACGCAGAAACAACTGGCACGCAACAGATTTGGGAAATACGCAAGCAACAATCAGAGAAATAAACTAAAATTAAGTGAAACATTAACTAAACTAGCTAGCTAACTACTTACTAGAAGATTTAAAACCTAATTTAATCTATAACAATGCAGTAAACGAAGTTAACCAATCTGAAACCAAAACAGAAACGAAACTAAAGCAGTAATGGAAATTACAACTACAAACAACTAAAATTAACCAATGAAACTACTCCTCAATGCTTCCCTAGCTCGAATCCTCCTTGTTCGTCACGCAAGTGTGAGCCTCGAATTCGCAAGCTCAGCAAATCGATGGAAAACAGCCCCTGCGATTCAAATCCAGTTCAGCTTGCTCAAATTTGAAATTCTCATTCGGTATCCTTCAATTCAGCTGTGTCCGCGATTGATGATGAGTTGGGGATGATCCAAGCAATCTAGGGAACCCCTCCAGAAGCTCGGGTGGATGGAAATGGAGCACAATCGATCCAAAGGCAGCAATTGGACAAAACTGCGGAAACCTCTCAACAGCTCTGTCCTTGGGCAATTTCGTGCTGAAAATTCACCGAGAAGCTTTCCCAATGACCTAGGATTCGATCTAAGCAAGAAATGAGGGGCCGCGCCCCTTGGATTGAGGAAATACTGAAGAAAAACTAAAAACTAGCTGAAGAACTCGGTTGCGGCGAAGAAGATGCGACAAGGAGAAGAGCTGTGGAGTTTTTGATTAAATACTTAAGCATGGACGGCTGTGATTGATTTGAGAAAATCCAATGGCTGATCTTGCTCTGATTTGAGCTAAACTTTAATGATGATGATCAGGGGTCAGGATCTGCCTTGTGGTAACTCAGATCCTCCAGATTTGCAACGGATGGTCCAGATCAACCTAATCTTTGAATGGACGATCTAGAGCCCTCCGAGCTTGATCCAACGGTTGATTGAGCTCTGATTGGGATGAAACCTTCAGATCTTGATCAGTGTGCTTGATCAACCCTAACCCTAGCTCGGATTGCTTCAGATAGTCTCGGATGGCTCAGATCTAGCCGCTTTTGAATCGGACGGCCCAGATTTAATCATAATCTTGATAACTCGACCCGGGTCACTTCCGACTCAAGTTCGACCCAATATGCCCTAGATCCATGAACCTTTCATGCCTACAAAAATAGATCAAGAATTTAGTGGCCAAATAATCCAAATATGTGTAAATTTGTAATTAAGTCCAAAATAAGAGTAAGCTCTAAAACCTAGGGCAATTTCACAATTAAGCAATAAAAACATAGGTCAAACATGGATTTTAGCAATTAAAATAGTCAACAAAATGGTACTTATCAACTCCCCCACACTTAACCTTGAGTGTCTCGCGAAACCACTAAGTATGTATCCCCTAGATTTCTTAAGCATAATTAGAAGCAAATGAAATGAAATTACCTAAGGTTGTCAATTCTCATAAATCTAAACTCTATGGATTAGTATCTTGTCCTTAAATCAACAACTTAGCCTTTTCATCCATCATGAGTTATTGAGATGAATTTAAATCACTAGCCTTTCAAGGGAAGTTTTGGTGGCTCTCTCCTTAAGTTCTAACTTGATGATGGAAGTGGAGCTCACTCATACACACATGCTTCTTGTACTACCATAGGCTTGCTTATTACCTACTCTCCACCATTAGTCATGATTAGGATCAACATCTACAAAAACAAATAAAAGCATGGAAAATGGTAAGAAATGGAGTAAAAATCAAGAAAATGGAAAAATTGGCTAAATGGGAGACTTGGTTGCTCAAAGATGTTTCCAATGTCACTACTAGAAAAAATGCATTTAACAATAGTGAATCACTGTTGTCGTAGGCCAAATACCACTGTTGTTAAAGGCCATGTTGTTAAAGGGGGGGTCTACGACAACAGTGAATCACTGTTGTCGTATATCACATTCGACAACAGTTTGACAACAGTTTTTCACTGTTGTCTTTTATTATATTCGACAACAATTTTTATAACCGTTGTCGTATATCAATAACAACAGTTTATCACCGTTGTCGTATGCCATATTCACCATTGTCTTTTATCATATTCGACAACAGTTTTTATAACCGTTGTCGTATATCAATAACAACAGTTTATCACCGTTGTTGTATGTCATATTCACCGTTGTCTTTTATTATATTCGACAACAGTTTTATCACTGTGTTGTCGTATGCCACCGTTTATTTACAACAACAGTTTAGCTTTAAAAAAAATCTGTTGTGCTTTTGCACTGTTCCACAACAGTTTCATACCAATTTGACAACAAAGATATTTCCATTATATTTTCAATTAAAAGGCAATAATTTAACCTCGAAACAAAAACTATATATATCAAACATCATCAATATATTTACAATAAAGATCCACCACAAGCTTTCTACAAACGAAACCACAAAAGTATCTTCTATCCAAAACAGACGAAACCACTAAAGTATCTTCTGACCCAAATTACAAGAGTTCAAATTATATATAATTCTGACCCAAATTTCCTAAACATAAAGAAGGTTACAGTTTGAGGAGCAACCTTTCACAAATATTCTGTGACAATCATCATTGGACTAC
Source organism: Boesenbergia rotunda (assembly GCA_024364735.1). Classification (NCBI taxonomy): domain Eukaryota; kingdom Viridiplantae; phylum Streptophyta; class Magnoliopsida; order Zingiberales; family Zingiberaceae; genus Boesenbergia; species Boesenbergia rotunda. Next base: position 390,604 of record JAGFNQ010004444.1, read on the forward strand.
TCTGAGTAACAACACCTAAGAACTGGACAACATTTGGATGTCGTATTAATTGAAGTAATGCAAGCTCATCTCTGAATGCCCTTCTGCAAGGTGTACAAAGAAACTCTAATTGATATATGAAAAAAAATCAATACAGAGTAGAGATTAAAGATTGCAGACACAGATTATGATGAAATATAGAACCAACCCACAATTTATCTTCATCGGCCATTACTTCATCGCTGAACTTCTTGACAGCAACTTGAATTCCCCGCCATCTTGCAATGATGAAAAACAAACTTAGCACTACTATCCTTGAAGTTTGCATTCATGATGAAAAAGAAAGAATAACAAATAACTATAGAGCAGGCAACAGAATATGGCTAATTGTAAATTTCTAGAGAGATTAGAAATTGTAATGTTTTTTCCTATTCACATCACAAAAAGCAGACAAGGGAATAAGTTTGTTTTGCGCTTCAAATAAAAATACAAACAAAATTTTGATTTTTTTGTAGTTTATAACAAAGACTCCAAGGAGCAGAAGCTAGTTAGTGCGAACTATTCCAGATACAGAACCTGAGTTTCAACTCAATCCAATCAAATTAAAAATTCAGGAAAACAATGGTGATTATACATATAATCAAAGAGGTATAAGAATAAGCTAAAAGGTCTCAACTATTAATAGATTAGCTATGTGATATGCTTGATAAGGTGACAACACTATACGAGAATGTTGATAAAAACTCCATGTTCTATAGAATTTTCCAAAATATTGCTCTACATATACAACTAATCCAACTGACTCAACTTATTTAATTATACAACTATAAGTGTCAGAAACAAGAATTGTTTGCAACATAATAGTTGTGGCTTAGAGGATGAAGATGATATGCATGATACAATGAAGTTATGAAACAAATAACTCGTAACCATATTTGTTCAAGATAATATGAGATGGATTGACAATCACAGAAAGTAATATTGAGATGTGCCAAAGCAGAGAGAAGACGGCATAAATTTGGAATTAGAACTAATGTCCACTGTCAGAGAAGGAATTCATAATACCAGCCAAAAAATCTAGGCGTGGTTTAGAAATATTACTCCTTCAATTATTGCACCATTATTCAAAATGTTACTGATAGCGACTTACATTCTCATAGCTTTTAAGCCTCTTGACAAGTGCATGGGCCCTTTTCAAACCCATACCTGGCAATGATGGCAAATAGTCACAGCCACTTAAAATGCACATCTCGAGCATCATCTGTTTGGTAAATCCAGTTAAATCAAGATCCTTATTTTTTCTCAACTTTGAATCCTGGAACTCAACTCCATGACCAAACATGTCCATTTTGAAGATTATCTAAGCAAGACACTCCAGTAATTAATACATTAAAATGACAATATACATTTGAACAATATTTTAAATGAATGAATGACTAAAATTTTGGCAAATAGACAAATCTTTGAAAAATACTTACTCTAGAACAGCCAAAAGGTATTAAATCTGAGTCTTCTGTAACGACAGCATCAACAAGTTTGTTGATGGACAAGAAGGCCATCTGCGCATCAGCTTCATAAGGTGCTACAATATAGTCAACCTTTTCCAGCTTCAAAACCTGCACTTATCTACCCTAAATTAGAACGACATATAAATATGGCTATATGAATGATTTTAGTCACAATCATCTACTTTCACTAGAACAAAACTACGTATCAGATATAGAATGTAATAATCTTTTTCCTGCATAACCAAGCCATGGGGTAAAGGACAACCTGACAATAACAGAATTAGCTACCTGAATTAGTTCAAGTGCAATTGCAGGTGAAATATCAACAGCCTTTTGGTAGCACTCAAAAGCAGCAGAAGAATTACCCATTGCTTCATGTTCCATTGCTCGTGCAAGATTTTCTTTCCTAGCCCTACATCAATTATTGCAGTTAGATAGGACGAAAGACATTTTAAATATATCGAGTAAATAATCAGGATGTGAGATCATCATCGACCATGTTGAAAAGCATATGAACCGCCTGTATTAGATGCAGAAACAAACAGCATCTTTTACAATACTGTTTCTACAATTTATAATCCTTAATTAAGTAGTGCACTAGCTTCATTCCACTTTCAAGTATTGGTTATATCCTACGGAGCCTAGTAAACTGCCAATCATCTTTGTGTACCTTGACCTCTTGGTTTCTTGTACGATCTTCGTTGGTAGATTCCCACCATCGAATACAAGAATAGGTTTGACTCCATGATGCCGCAACAGATTTACTCTATGCATGCAATACTCAATGTGCCTATACATTGCTCATATCAGTAAGTTGCATATGGTAAAAAATTGAAATCGAAAAACATACGTTGTCAAATTCATGAAAAGTCCTGCAGTACTATTAACTACAGAAACAGAATGCAACATTATTGATGATGAAGAGATGACAGCTTCACATAAATAATGCTGTTGAATGAAGAGAAGGAAGGAATTTGAACAGGAAGATAACAAAAATATACACATCTGACAATTTTGGTGAGGTCCTATCCCTCAAAACTTTTTTCCCCGAAAAAAGACTTTGATTAACTTTGAAACTTAAGTACAATGGATAAAGCATCTATCTATTTTTAAAAAAAAACTAAAACTCGATGCATTTATTTAAAAACACTAAAACTTAAGTGCCAATAACTTCATTGAGAACTACATCCAAGGAAAAATCTTACAAAATTACTAGAAATGAAAAATAGAATCACATTATGATTAAAAATCATAAACGTGAATGTTTTCTAGATTTTCTGGGGACCATTGCACTACACAGTTAGTTCCTAAGGAACATGAAGAGAACTTTCAAAATGAACACAATATTGCATGAATAGAAGAAGCTAATTACATGGCATTGGAAAGCTAAACAAAATTCATAACTCGATGACAATGAGTACATCTCAACCTTATCAATTAAAAAGCAAAATCCATGTGTTCGGGTTCATTGTACATGTTAACTTACATGAAATCATCACTGCGCCATTGTGAACAAAAGAATTTTGTCATTCTTAGTCAAAGAAAAGGTGCCATGCTTTCAGGATGCGAAAGACATCAAAGGAAAAAACTTTCTTTTTGTCTCTTTTGAGGGGAAAAACAAAGTAGACGACAAAGTTCAGCATTGTAATTAAAGGTGCAGTTTGTTTTATGGGCAAGTGTTCTCCTCAAAAGATCCAGTATGAGGGAGATGCAGGTGGGCTATGCCCCGCGAATCATCAACTAAGCAACTAAATTCATGTATTTATCCATCTTTTCTAGCCATAGAGACATATTGAAGAATAAAACAAGACATGTCGAATGCGGAAAGGTAGAAACGCAATAACCCTTCTTCACAAAGAAAAAAGAAAATCAAGAAATCCAACTCGAGGAAGATGAAAAGCAAAAGAGGAGAAGCGGAAAATGAGAAAAGGACAATCTTTCGACCGATAGAAAACTGTGTCCTCCCATAGGTATCCCTTGGCAACGTAAACCTAGAACATCAACGAGCGTAGAAGTCAAAGAGACGCATAGGTACTTGGAGGTGGGAAGGCCTTTGCAGAGCTGCGTGGCGCAGCAGAAGGCGCCTTTGTGGAGCCAGGAATAAGCGTCCACCGCAACTGTCTGTCCTCGAAGCTCCTCCACATGGATTGGCGCCATGATAGACTTGAGCAGGGGGAGCAGCCCTTGGATCCCCATCGCAGGCGCCTCCCGACCTCATCCCTCGCCGCCTCAGCTTGCACCCTCACAGCCACGCCTCTACCCTTCGTCCTTCGGCGTATGCTTCTTCCCTCTTCCTCGGCGCGAAACCAAATGCCGCCCGATTGATTCCCCGGTGAACAGATATAATAGGGCAAAAAAGGCCGACGCTGCGATGCGAAGAGGGCGGAGCGGGAAACGAAACGATGTCGCGGTAGGCATCGCCGACGAGGGAGTTCATGTCAAGGATCCAGTGGAGCGGATCGATCTGCGCGAACACCGACGCGTCCATGGGGAAGCTCCGCTCCGGGAAGACCACGCCAAACATCGCCGGTTTCTTCTGCGAATTAGGGATTCGAGAAAGAGGCGCCGAGGACAAGCAGCGACTCGGCCAGGAAGACGAGAGATCGTCGATTATGAAGGCTCGATTGCGGCGGCTTCCTGATCTTTCTGCAACAGCGGAAATGGTCGGGGGGTTTGGGTGGTTGGCGGGCGAGGAAGAAAAAAGATTAGGGGTTTGTCGTCGTTCGTTGTTTTTTTGCAGTTGGATATCCATCGATGATTTTGTTTATTGCTTGAACAGCACAACAATACAACAACAACAGTTTAATATAACTGTTGTCTATTGTCATAATAGACAACAGTTTATCACAGCAGTTGTTGTAAATCCCGCCTATAGACAACAGTTATTTTATAACTATTGTCGTTGAGTATACATACGACAACATTTTGTTATTACTGTTGTCTTTTTACGTATACAGACCAACAACAACAACGATTAATACTAAAACTGTTGTTAAATTGACATAAGACAACACTTTATCAAAAAACCGTTGTCGATTATGTGTTGTTGAATGTAAAAATTCTAATAGTGTGTGCTTTGCCCCTCCTTTCAGTCCTCTAGTGAAATACAAAGTGTGGTGAAGTCAAACTTAAATAATTGCCTTTGAATTGAATGAAAAACCCTTCCTTGGTCTAATGTGCCAAGTTCTCTTTTGTGTGCCACTTGTTTCTCTTTTCCTCTTTTCATCATATTTTTTTTTCTTCTTTCTTTCTCCCTAGTCAGGTCAGAATGTAGTGATGCAAGGCTTGGATTTGGATGAGATTAGCTCCACTGAATTCAATTATACCAAGTCTTCAATTGCGTGTCATTTTGACTCCTTGTCTTTTCTTTAAAATGGTCAAAAACTTCAACCTTGCTTCCAAACTGTTTTTCTTCTTTCTCTACTTTAAATAGTCAGCTGCTTGTTCAGTCCTTATGTACTCAAATTCCTATCAGATATCAGCTTCAACTCAGCCCTTGCCGTGAGCTTTAAAGGAATTGCCACTTCCTGTTTTTGAATTTGCCTCATAGTATCACACTGATTTTTATATCAGCTGCAGATTTAAGTTGCAGCTAAGTCTCTACTCAAGTTTCTCTTCATCTTGTTCACTCTTCCTTTGTAATTTGGCTGCCAAACTTTTAAATAAACTGCTTTACAAATTCTGATCAAACTCAGCTACACATTACTAACTTAGGAAGCAGGAATTCAGCTTCTTTTCAGCCTTTGGTCAGCCTTTTGAATTCTGACTCTGATCTGAACTCTTAGCAGCCATTTTCCTGTCCAATTATGATCAGCAAAGATGCACTCGACACTTTTTGATATATTCCGGTGCTTCATTCTTTGATTCACAGCCTTGAAAAATCAAATTCAGATTCATCTTGATACCAACTTGTGCAAAAACTGCTTGTATGAAAATTTCTGCACAGATTCTCCTTGAACTCAGATTTGTCCAGCTGCAATTCAGCTCTCATTCTCAACCTTTCAGCCTTCAATTCCTGGTAATTTCCAATTGGTTTTTCTTTTAATCCTTGTCAACTGCCCCTTGCATCATTAAAATTAGTACAGCTGCAATTCAGTTTAGTTGCAATCCATAAATGGTCAGCTTCTTGATCATTGTTTCGACCACAAATTCAGATTGTCTCTGCTGCAAATCCATTCCATTCCATTCTAGATCAGATCAGTAACTTTGATTCCAGCCTCAGCAATGCATAGATTTTCAGAAATCTGCTCCCCAAGAGTTTTATCCAATTAAAAGCCATTCTACAAGTTTAGCTTCCCACTGATTTTTCTCTTCTTAAGCTCGATTGCAAAGATTCTACACTGATTTCCAGCATTCAATTCAGATAAAGCAAAGTGGCCAAAACATGCTCCAAATTTTTTTTTCTTCTTGGTGCAGAATTTTTCTTGGTTTTCAGCTTTTGTTCCACTTCTGCTCAGCTTCTTTTTCTTTTGTTTGCCTTCTCTTTTTATATTCGATAAGTGGCAGTAGACCTCCATTGCAAACTAGTGTTATTGAATGAATTTGTTCCTCTTTGAATTCTTTTGCTTTTGGATTCCATCTCTTGATACTCAACTTGCCACTTCTTTCCACTTTGGCACAAACTTTTTCTTCCTTTGAAATGGCACAGATTTTTCCATTGCTTGCCACTTAAATCTTCAAAATATGATAAGGAAGCTCAATCTCCAATTGCTTCCATCTCTCTTGTTCATTCTTGGCACCAAACTCACTCACTTGGCACCTTTTGGCTTCAATTTCACAAAAATTTTTTTTTCGACATGAAGTGCATCCTTGATAAAATTAATTCCAAATCACTAATCACTCCCCCACACTTAAATCTTTGTCCATCTCGGGCAAAATAGCATCAAGAAAACATCCCAAGCAAACAAATCCATAGAAAAATTGGGGTTAAGATTAGGAATAATGAAAGACAAATAGAATAGACATGATTTTTGCCAAAATTGATATGGAAAGGTAAACAAATGGATTAGCCTCTATAGATGTGATCCGATCATTGAAATATGGTTTTGAAAGAACCTAAGCAAGTTCTAGAGCTCAATAACATATGTGTGTCACAAATATAAGGCTAATTCTCACTAGGTAAAAATAATTCATCTCAAGTCCTCAATCAAGAATTTAAAACCAAGTAGTACTCAAGCATCCAAGAATTCATCCATGAGCTTAAATCTTAAGTTTTGACAACCAAATTTAATTTATTTTTCAAAAGACTCTAACATGACATGAAGATAACCTTGAGGGATACATTTATTCCTAATCATGCAAGAAAAAGTGCTAAAAGAAAAAACATGGTATTTACAATGACTTTTATTCATGTTACTCTACTCACGTATTTATTAACAAGAACTCATTTCAAAAGTGAAAACATGCAATAAATGAAAAGGCAAGAAAGATCAAACTCCCTTTTATTCTGGTGGACGGAGTCTATCCAGAAGTAGCCTCCATCATGGTAGTGGAGGGACATAAGTGACTGGGAGAATTAGGACTCCCCCACACTTGAACTTTGCAGAAATATGCTCCGGTGGCCGAAGGCGATTTAGGTTCAAAATCCATTGAAGGAATGGAGTGCTTCGAATTAAAGTAAAATCATCTCCTCCTTCTTTATGCCTTTTAGAAGTCCTTCCAAGAGGTTGAAGTCTGTTTAGTTGGAGCACCCACTCCTGAAGTCTTCTAGACCCTGCAAAACAATGTAATACCTCTCTCAAACGTGCAGGGTCAGAAAGAAATGAAATAAATTCAGTCTCTGCATGAAATGTATTCAAAACTGCATCATATCCAATTAAATCAAATTCTGGTATCTCAATGAATTTTTCATAAGTAATATCCTCCAAAGGTGTACCAAGAAACTTATCACAACCCATGAAATCAACTTTTGGCACATCAATAGTATTTCCACAATTATTTCCTATCAAGGATGTATCAAGTAATGTGTCACAGCCAATGAAATCAATCTCAGACACCTCCATAAGTTTTTCACATTCAACCTTAGCATAAGATATAGCAAGAGATTCATTAAAATAAATAACATCAATTTCAGGCACTTCTAAAAATTTTTCACTATCCATATCCACAAAAGATGTATCAAGTAATTCATCATAACAAACAACATCAATTATAGGTGCCTCTAAAATTATTTCACGATCTATATCAAGAGATGTATCGAGTAATGCATTATGACCAATGAAATCAATTTTTGGTACCTCTATTGGATTTGCACAAACAATTTCTACACAAGGTATATCAATAAATTCATCATAACCAATAAAATCAGCACTAGGTACCTCGCTGAATTTTTCTGAACAAAGAGGAGAAATACTTACCTGAGCGTGCTGGAGAATACCTGGATGTTCTACAAGAGTAGATGTATCCATGGCCTCCTCCTGGTCAAGTACATGCTCCTCTTCAGCCTCAAGCTCTGGTGGACACTCAACTGGAATAGGTGATCCTTGGGTGCTTGCTTTCACCATGCAAGTCCCTACACTTTCTGGTTCATCATCTGAATCTTGTGGTGGTCCCTGGGGCTTAGTGCAATCCCCTACACCTATGGAATCATCTCCTCTGTATGTTTCCTCAGTAATATCTGCAACAACAACATCAGAAAAATTAGGACCATCAATAACATTATCATCACAAAATAAAAATTGAGAAGGGTCCTGTAGTGTTTCAGAATCTTCTTCTTGAGCTGAAAAATTTGGAAGTGAATTATGAATAGGAATCTCCTGAGGGATGCATGATGTAGGTGCCCTGATTTTAATGATTTCTTCTTCTTCTTCTACCAAAATTCTAGGATCACTTGAAGAATGACTTGGCCATGCACTAGGGTCACCTTGAACTGATATAAAACTAACTCCGAGGCTCTCAGAATTAAAAGCAGCTTGAGAAGATAATTGTTCTGATCTTTGGGCTTTTATCTGATTCAAATCACTAGCCACTTGTCCCATTTGCCTTCCGAGGTTTTGAAGCTCTTGTTGAAACATTTGTTGAAATTGAGACTGTGGGGGTTGATAAAATGGTTGAATAGGCTGATTAAACTGCTGGAAATTTGGTTCACAAGTTGGCGGAGATTGCTGAAAATTGTAGCCCTGGAATTCTTGGATTTGAGGTTGATATTGTAGTGGTGAACACTGAAGTTGAGTGGGCTGAAAATTCTGGTTTTGATGCTGGAAATTCTGTATGGGTTGAAATTCTTGCTGCCATGGCTGAGGTGGAGGCTGAAATTCATTATTTCCTTGCTGAAAACTTACAAAAGGCTGCTGGAAATTTTGGCTAAGATGCTGAAAATCTTGCTGGCATGGCTGAAAATTTTGGAAAGGTTGCCCTTGCTGATATTGTTGAAATTGTGACTGATCTTGTTGATAAGGTGGCTGAAAGTTAGGCTGAAATTGCTGCATTCGGAGCTGAAAACTTTGCAATAGTGGCTGCCCATTCTGAAAATTCTGGAAATTTGATAGACTTGGCCGAAAATCTGGCTAAAATTGTTGGAATTGCTGTGGTCGTTCGAATTGTTGTAATGGTGGCTGAAAAAACTGATTTGGTTGCTGGAAATTAGAATAGGGCTGTTGAAAATCTTGATTTGGTTGCTGAAATTGCTGGCAAGGCTGAAATTGTGGCTGAGGTGGCTGAAATGTAGGCTGAATCGGCCGCTGGTAAGTAGATGAATGAGCTTTATGTCTTTGTTGGTATTCCAACACCTTAAACAGATTTTTTAACCCCACCAGTGCATCTTTGAGCTCTATATAGTCCTCTGGTGAAAACATTTGGATTTTAAAGCCCTGTCACACAACAAACAAGAAAAATGACAGCAACCGTATACAAAAGATAAAACAACAGAAAATAGAATCAAATGATATGCCCATAAGTACACAAGCAAAAATCAAACAAATCAACTAGTTGCTTCCCCGGCAATAGCGCCAAAAATTTAACGAACCCGATTTAGCTAATTAAAGTTGTCACGAAATGTGTGGATCCGTCAGAATTTAGAATTTATAAAAAATGCTAGAAACCCTTTTTGCAATCAAAGTATGAAAAGCGTAGTAAAGGGGTCACAGGTCATATTTTTCCTCGGGACTAGTTGATGTTGTTTCGATTCGTGCTTGTATTTATGTGTCATTTGTGAATTTCGGGTTTCGAATGTAATTTGGGTTTGGTGTAGTAATGAGAAATGAAAACACAATGCAAAGGAAGAACTTAACCAAGCAAATTAAACAAAGTAATGGCGATTCATGGACTCAACCAATGGAAAATCTCATCAAGGCATTTACATAATTTTGGAAAAACACAGATCTGATTTCGATTGAAAAAATACACTACAAACTGATTTACACTTAAAGCATCACCACTCAAGCCGAAACTTAACTTGATACCTAAATGCAAGCAATTAAATCAAACAACTTGATACCAAATGGAGAAAAACTCATGTGCCAAATATGATATTAATGCAGGACTACAAGCTGATATAAGGCGAATGGAATTGAAGCAAACCACTCAAATGCAACTTCTACAGCTCATAAATACAGAAACCACTCGAATGAACCCACAAATTCAGAAATGAATGTGATGTGCAGAAATGACTTGAAAACAGAATTAAAATGCAGCAGAATTGTTATGCCAGCAGATTTTGAGGCAACCTAGACATGCAGAATAGGAAAGCCAACTTGCTAACATGGAGCTGATGCTAAGTGCTTAAACTGTGGACTGGGAATTCAGATTCAATTTCAGATTGGGAGGGCAAAATATCAGTGAATGTGTTGCATGAATACATGAAGAAGGGTGAAAACCGACTGCTCAATCAATACAAAACACTTCCGCAGAAATACAGAGATGGAAACAGATGACTTAAATTGCAAACTGAAACAGGGAACACTGAACTGAAAAACTCACAAGCACGTTAAGATCAAGTTCACATAATCAGTGTTCCGAAGGCTCAGAAAGTAGACTAGTTGATTCAGGAATGTGCAGAAACTTGGCACAAACAAATCAGTATGTGGCAGAAATGAAACTGCAGAATTTCAGAGAATGAAGACAGGATTTCAGAACAGTCTGATGCAAATGGAATCTGAATTCGAGTGCAATAGTTCACTGAAAGGTAAGTTTACTGAATTCCAATCAGTTGATGCAGAATCCTGCGGCAGAAATGTAGAAATTTGAATGGTAGGACTGAAATTCAGAATTGCAGAAATGAGTTGGAAGAATTAATACGCAGAGGCTGAGCTAAAAGTTCAGAATTAGAACTGGCTGGAAAACAAACTCAACTCTAATGCATTGACATACTAAATGCGAGCTTAAATTGCAGGGAATTAAGCTAAGCACAAACTAGATTCAAAAAGAAACTGTAAAATAAAAAATAGAATGGCACGCAGAAACAACTGGCACGCAACAGATTTGGTAAATACGCAAGCAACAATCAGAGAAATAAACTGAAATTAAGTGAAACATTAACTAAACTAGCTAGCTAACTACTTACTAGAAGATTTAAAACCTAATTTAATCTGTAACAATGCAGTAAACGAAGTTAACCAATCTGAAACCAAAACAGAAACGAAACTAAAGCAGTAATAGAAATTATAGCTACAAACAACTAAAATTAACCAATGAAACTACTCCTCAATGCTTCCCTAGCTCGAATCCTCCTTGTTCGTCACGCAAGTGTGAGCCTCGAACCTGCAAGCTCAGCAAATCGATGGAAAACAGCCCCTGCGATTCAAATCCAGTTCAGCTTGCTCAAATCTGAAATTCTCATTCGGTATCCTTCAATTCAGCTGTGTCCGCGATTGATGATGAGTTGGGGATGATCCAAGCAATCTAGGGAACCCCTCCAGAAGCTCGGGTGGATGGAAATGGAGCACAACCGATCCAAAGGCAGCAATTGGACAAAACTGTGGAAACCTCTCAACAGCTCTGTCCTTGGGCAATTTCGAGCTGAAAATTCACCGAGAAGCCTTCCCAATGACGTAGGATTCGATCTAAGCAAGAAACGAGGGGTCGCACCCCTTGGATTGAAGAAATACTGAAGAAAAACTAAAAACTAGCTGAAGAACTCGGTTGCGGTGAAGAAGATGCGACAAGGAGAAGAGCTGTGGAGTTTTTGATTAAATACTTAAGCATGGACGGCTGTGATTGATTTGAGAAAATCTAATGGTTGATCTTGCTCTGATTTGAGCCAAACTTTAATGATGATGATCAGGGGTCAGGATCTGCCTTGTGGTAGCTTGGATCCTCGAGATTTTCAACGGATGGTCCAGATCAACCTAATCTTTGAATGGACGATCTAGAGCCCTCCGAGCTTGATCCAACGGTTGATTGAGCTCTGATTTGGATGAAACCTTCAGATCTTGATCAGTGTGCTTGATCAACCCTAACCCTAGCTCGGATTGCTTCAGATGGTCCCGGATGGCTCAGATCTAGCCGCTTTTGAATCGGACGACCCAGATTTAATCATAATCTTGATAACTCGACCCGGGTCACTTCCGACTCAAGTTCTACCCAATATGCCCTAGATCCATGAACCTTTCATGCCTACAAAAATAGATCAAGAATTTAGTGGCCAAATAATCCAAATATGTGTAAATTTGTAATTAAGTCCAAAATAAGAGTAAGTTCTAAAACTTAGGGCAATTTCACAATTAAGCAATAAAAACATAGGTCAAACATGGATTTTAGCAATTAAAATAGTCAACAAAATGGTACTTATCAGACGACATCTACACTCCACCGCCCTACGACCATGAGGATTTCACGTATTGGAAGACAAGAATAGAAACATGGTTCGGAATGGAGTGGAGCCTTAGGATTGCGCTTGATGAGCCATTCGAGATTTCAAAGGATAAGCACGGGAAGAAGCTTAGGCCTAGATATTGGAATCAAGAACAACAAGAACAATCAAAAGCCAATGAGAAGGTAATTAGTATTTTGATAAATATTTTACCTAATAATATTTTGAGTTGTATAGGTGAATACAAAGATGCATGTGAGTTGTGGAAAAAGGTAGAAGAATATCATGAGAAATCTACAGAAGCCAAAATAGTGGAAGAATCAAAAGAAATGGATTCGATGGTCCAAGAGAGGGAAAAAGAAGGAGAAGTATCAACTTCTTCAAGTGAGGTAGAGGAATTGAGTGAGAGGTCATCCACCTCATCTAGAGAAGAGAAGGAGGTCACCACCTCAAGAATTGAGGGGGAGGAGAGACCCTTATCAATGTCGGAACAAGAGAAAGCATCCACATCATCCAAGGTTGAAGAAGAAGTCAACCTAGCCTCCATCTCAACCTCCATCAAAGCAAAGACCATGGACCATATCACATATTTTGGATGCAATTTAAAAGGGACACTACAGGGATAAGTGTCCAAATGGTAAGATAAAGGAGGTACACTCTAGACTCATCTCAATTCAATTAAATTCTAACATGAGTTGTAGGAATGAAGAAGCCTAAGCAAAAAGGAAGAAAATTTGATGTTTCACATGTGGAGAGCTAGGGCACTACCACACCAAGTGTCCGAGAAAAGGAGAGTTGAAGAAATTGGAACACTTGAGAAGATGGGAGAAAGAGGAAAGAAAGAAAAGAAGCTCACGCCAAGAAGGAACTACAAGGGTCAGGGAGGTAATTCTTAACCCTAAGTTAAAATGCAATTCAATTTTGAGTTCCTCCATGAATGTTAAAAATAGTGTTAATTACCTCTCCATGCATGCTAGAATTAATAAAAAATGCTTAATGGTGCATAATCATGGTTTTAAATACAATGATAGGAATATGATTAACAAGGTACATCATAACCCTAAGAAAAACATGCATCATGATCAACCCAAGACCTCTAGACCTAAGGATCAAGGCATTAACCCCAAGAAGGGGAGACATATGACTAGAAAGATGGATAGGTCTAGGAATGTCTAAGGTGGACATGGAGACTCTAGGGTTAGAAATCTAGAAAAGGAAAATCAAGCATTGAGGGCAAGACTTGATATATTGGAAAAGACCCTAGAAAGGTTCAAGGTTAGATCTAAGGGTTTAGACATGGTGCTGGGTAGTTTAAAACCCAACTATGATAGATCGGGGTTGGGATATCAGTCTATGACCTCCAACGCCAACAAAAAGAAGTATATTGGGGAAGCATATAATCATGGCAAGAAGGAGTCCAAAAATGGTAAGGGGGTGCCATTTGAGGGTAGAAGGAACAACTCAACCAAAGACAAGGTGTCTAAGGTTAAGAGGGTTCATTTTGTAGGCCAAGAGTCACCGGGGGCACACCGATGTGGTCTAGTGTGGTTTGAGTCACATAGGGAGGTGGCTAGAACTCAGAGCTCAAGGAGGACTCTAGGAGTCTTTGGGGTCCATGGTAAATGGATCTCAAGAGGTTTTCTCCTAGGAAATTAGATGAAATGTGCCAAAAGGTTTGGAAGACTTGGGTAAGTCCTAATTCTAGAGAATTGGCACATTAAAAGGAGTTTTAGGGAGAAAAAGGTGAAAATAGGGTTATATACGATAAAATTAAGGATTAATGGGTAAATGCCATATAATTAAGTGATAGAAATGTATTATGGTCGGAAATTAGAAGATACATTAAGGAGAAGTCAAAATTAGAACTTTTGGATGAGTTTAAATGATATAATTTAGGAAGAATGGGATTTCATACCAATCTTGGGATTTGGAGTACATTTATTTGGAAACATATTTTTCCCAAATAGACATAGGCTCCACAAATCTCCTCACAAAATTTCAGATTTTTTGGAGATTTATGGAATTAACTAGGCATTACTGAAATTGGGCTGAAAACCTGAAATTCAGGTATCAGTTGGCTGCCCCAGGGGCAGTCGACTGGTCTCAGCCTAGAAACTCTCTGTTTGTTTTGGCAGTCGACTACCATGGGGGCAATCGACTGATCTATAAGAGTTTGAAAAAGGGCATTTTGGACAGTAAGGGAGTGCAAATGTGAATTATAGGATATGACCTTAGGTTAAAAGTCTTGATTATGATTTCATATTCCTTGAATAGAGTGTCACCCCATGATTTAATAAGGCCTTATTGATATTTTGAAAATTAAGGAGGATTGATAAGTGAATGTTTATCTAAGGTTAAGAGATAAGAAGAAGGAGAATTTTATCATATTAAGGACACATATTGAAAGGAAAAGAATTGAGGACAATTCCTTGTGTAACTTGATAATAGTTAGAAGTGGCAAACACAAGGAATCATGAATTGAGTTCAAAATTGATACAAAGTGCCCATCTTTAAGAAAATTAGAGAATTGTACCAAAGTCAAGCACATTTGATAATCTTAATCAAATCATATTTTTCTAGGATAGGGTATATTCTAGCAAATGTGCTTGCAAACTTTTAGACTTTCTTAAGTGTTGATGAGTTCTTTTTGACACTAGGGATAAGGTTGCTTGGGAACAATCCTTAATGGTGTCCAAGGGGGAAGAACTCGGGTGTTGGGTTGGGTATAACTCAACATGGTGTTATGGTGTTAAGTTGTGTAGAACATCACCTAGGTAAATTGAAAATTGGGAAAAGGCATAGGTTAAGGGGGAGGTTGCCTCCTAGCTGCCTTAATTTTCATGAGAAAACTTTTGGGGTTTGTGTCAAACTTGAGAATGATGATAGATACATGATTAAATGTATTTTTCCAAGTAGGTATGGGTACCACAAAGTTCTCCACAAAATTTAGGAATTTTTGGAGATTTGTGAAATTTCTAGCACAATTCTGAAATTGGCCAGAAAGACTGAATTTCAGAGTATCAGTAGACTGCCAACAGGGGTAGTCGACTGGCCAGGGCTGATTTGTGTATCAGTAGCTGGTTTTGTGTCCAAATGATAAGAAACAAGTGTATGGGGGTCTAGTACACTGTGTTTAAGATCATTGGGGATTAAAAGAACTGATAATTGGGATATTATTGGGGTCTTTTTAATGTTTGGCAAAGGGGGAGAAGTGTTGGGTTTAAGTGGGAATCCAAGCATGCCTTTGCGGGAAACCCTAGGTTTAGGGGGAGCTGAGATTCTTGGCGTAAGGGGAACCTTGGAGAGGTTCTTAAATAACCTTTGTAAGTCTAATGCAGGGGGAGCTTTTGAAAAGCTTTAAAAAGCCCGATTTTGGTGAAAAGTCATAATTTAGAGGGTTAGGTGTGGGGAGCCTTGGGATAGGTTTTAAAAAGCCCATTTCAGAAAATTCCTAACATGGAGGGTTAGGTGTAGGATGCCTTGGGATAGGATCCATGTATGCGTTGCATATGCATTGGCGACATAACTCCAAGATGGAGTCTTGGCAACGTAAGTCCAGTTGTTTGTTTAGCATTGTTTTTTCTATTCTTTATTATTTGTTTTCCTTAACTTAATCGTATTGCCAAACATCAAAAAGGGGGAGATTGTTGAGGCAATCTATGATCCGGAGTGATCATGAGTTTTGATGTTTGGGCAAAGGGTTTAGGTTAGATTTACCCTTGTGTATTTGATATGTGTATATGAGTGTGCAGGTTGTGCAGGTTATACATATTGGCTTGGCTGGACGGCCTCGGTACGGTGAAGGGTGGCATGGAGACAAGATGGAGGCTTATGTGCACCCGAGGGACCTTGATAGAGCAGGGACGATGAGATGAGGGGCACGGACTTCGAGGCATGCGTGAAGGATGACATGGAGGCAAGCTGGAGGCTTGCGTGCATCCGAGGGACGGGAGCCAACTATGAAGAGGGTGCGAAGGCAATAGTCAAGGCTGCTAAGGAGGAGTTAGTTGAGTCGTGAGGGTACGAGTGTTGTGTGATTGTACTCGGGAAAGCCTAGGGGTCGAGTGTGGAGTGAAATGTACTCGGGGAGTGTAACCCTAGGGGACCAGTAGACTGCCCTAGGAGCAGTCGACTGGTAGCGGTTGGTGAGCTGGCAGAATTCGAACGTTGGGGTGTCAATGGTCGAATTCTGAGTGGGGCAGGCGGCTGCCTTGGGAGCAGTCGACTGCCAGCGAGGGTTTCCATCCCGAGTTCTATTTAAAGAGAACTTGGTTTGGGCTGGTTCCTTTAGCGAAATCTGCTTGGTTAGAGTAGATTAGTAGCCTTTGGTGCTCAGGGGTTGTTGAAGTGCTGTGGCGAGGTTTCTCCACCCATAAGGAGTGACAAGAGCTAGCCAGAGGTTATCCGGAGAGTGATCCACCAACGGATTCTTAGATTAGTCACTCGTCCAGGGTGGATACCAAGTAAATCTGGTTTGTTAGCATTGTTCTTCATTGGTTAGTTTATTTTTATTGTATTTCCACTTGCGCAACTAACCTTGTATGAAGAATTCGAAAAACCGCTATTCACCCCCCCTCTAGCGTACGAAATCGATCTTACACTTTTCCCCCCGCCAATGACAGTTAGTAGAGAATAAGGTTCGACATCGGTCTCGATCGTGGTCAAGAGGGAGAAGTTGGGAGGTTGCACCCCATAGGTCTCCCTCATTGGATAGAGAACCTAAGAAAGGCAAGGCTCCTGCACGTGGCCCTCCTTCTGGCCACGTCAGGGTGATCTCTGGAGGTCCTACCGGAGGGGACTCCAACCGTGCAAGGAAGGCTCATATTCGTCTATTGGAGAACTAAGCCATCGGGACGAGTAGTAGACATAGTCGCGACCCCATAATCTCCTTCGACCTAGAGGAATTGGAAGACGTAGAAGCTCCCCACGAAGACGCCATGGTAATCCTTGCACGCATTGCAAATTATGAGGTTATGTATATCTTCGTGGATACAGGTAGCTCCATGAACATCCTGTACAAGGCAACCCTAGATTAAATGCAGATTGACGAGGATGAGCTGCATCCGATTTCGTCGTTGCTCTTCGGCTTCACCGGGTACCGAGTACAACCAATAGGGCAAATCACCTTATCGTTGTCGCTGGGTAGTGACACGCTGGAGAGGACAAGGAGGACTCCCTTGCTGGTTATGGACGCTCCCTCATCCTATAACATCATTTTGGGATGCCCGGCACTCAGCATATTCCAGGTGATGGTCTCGGTCTACCACCAGAAGATCAAGTGATCGAGGTTAAAGGAGACCAGTTGGTGTCCCGGTGATGCTACCACTGGGATGTTAGATCAGAAGCGCGTAAGAACCCGAAGACTCAGGAAGCTCTACAAATTTATCTCGCCAATCCCTAAGAGTAGGACATGGGCAAAAAGCTGAAGAAGCCATGGTATGCCAACTATATCCAACCCTATCACGCCCCGGTGAGATTTGATAACTACCATTTTGTTAATCATTTTAGGCTCTTAAATCCATGTTTTGATCCACTTTTATATGCTTAAGTTTGCATTTACATAAGGTTTCATGAATTACCTCTATTTTAGCTTAAGATTCAATTCTTTCTATATTTAAGATGTTTTGACACTAAAATTTGAATATCATTTTGTAAGCTTCAAATGACCATAGACCTAGATCAGATTGGGTCAAACTTGAGCTCAGACTGAGATCCGGATCAAGACAATCGAGAGATGGATTAATATGAGCCGTCCGATCAAGAAATGGCTAGATCTGAGCCATCCGTCAACTTCTGATCAATCTAAGCTCAAGATAGAGTTAATCAAGTCCATGGATCAAGATTTGAAAGTTTGAACCTAATCAGAGTCCATCCAGCCGTTGGATCATGCTCGAGAGGGTCTAAGCCGTCCATTCAAAGATCAGGGCAATCTGAGCCATCCGTTGCAAATTTGGAAGATCCAAGCTACTGAGAGACGGATCCTGACCCTTGATTGAGATCTAGAAGGTTTGGGCTTGATCAGAGTAGATCCGACCGTCAGATGCAGTGAAGATGATCGCAGTCGTTCATTACTAACTAATATAACAGACCTCTCCTCTCCGATCAGTGTCGTCGCCAGATCAGGGAGTTCCTCAGTTTTGCAGCTGTTCTTCACCGTTTTGTTCCTAGTGTTCTTCTCTGATCGCGTGGCCATCATCAAGATCAAGTTTGTTTCCAAGGTTTCAGATCAATGAGGTAGAATTTCTGCTCAGTTTGCATTCAATTGTGTCGCTGAAATTGGGCTCGGGAGAGGGTATCGCTGGAGCCCTGTTTCCGCTGTCGATTCCATTCGATCGTTGCTGTCTTCATCTTCGGAGCAACCAGAGCAAGTGGTGGGGTTCTCTGAATGCCACTGAGAGTTCTGGGCTTGATCGACATCCAGCTGATTGAGGAACGAGGAGATCGCGGGAGTTTCAGTCACTGATCGGACCATTTGATCAGACAGAGATGTCTCTGATCGGTCCCGTGACCGATCAGAAGAAGACCTGATCGGTCAGCTGACCGATCAGGAAGGCCAATTCAAGCAAACTGATTCTGGGAGCTTTTCCTCACTGATTTTTGAGTTCAGAAGGTTTCTAGCTCAACCTTTGTGAGACGGCAAAGGGAACCCATTTAGAAACATAATCAACAGCTAGTAAAATATATAAATATCCACAAGATGCAAGAAAAGGTCCCATAAAATCTATTCCCCATATATCAAAAATCTCACAGAAAAGCATAGTTTATTGGGGCATTTCATTTCTAGCTCCTATGTTCCCAGTTCTCTGACATCTATCACAGTTTTTATAAAATAGATATGCATCATGAAATAATGTAGGACAATACAATCCACACTCTAAAACCTTCCTAGCTGTCCTCTGTGGTCCAAAATGTCCCCCACAGGCTGATGAATGGCAAAATATAAGAACTGAATAAAATTCATAATTAGGTATGCATCTAATTATTTGATCACTACAAAACTTTCACAAGTAAGGATCATCCCACATATAGAATTTAGCATCACTTTTGAGTTTATCTTTCTGAGCCTTAGTAAATTGTGTAGGAAAAACATGAGCTACTAAAAAGTTAACTAGATCTGCATACCAGGGCGACTCACCATGTATCACTAGAAGGTGCTCATCTCTGAAATCATCATCAATAGTGGTAGGGGGTCCATCTCCCTCCATTATGCTCAAATGGTCCGCAACCAAATTCTTTTTGCCACTTCTATCTCGGATTTCCAAGTCAAACTCTTGGAGTAGAAGCATCCATCTAATTAATCTGGGCTTAGTATCTGGCTTCTTCAGAAGGTACTTCAAAGCTGCATGATCAGAAAACACAATAACATGTGAGCATAATAAATATGACCTAAATCTGTCTAAAGCAAAAACAATAGCAAGGAGCTCTTTTTCTGTGGTAGTGTAGTTGTCTTGGGCAACATCTAGGGTCTTCGAAGCATAACAAATGACATGAGGTGCTCCATCCACCCTCTGTGCAAGTACAGCTCCTACAGCAAAATTAGATGCATCACACATTAGCTCAAAAGGTAAATTCCAATCAGGGGGTCTGATAATAGGAGCTGAAGTAAGAGCCTCCCTTAATCTCTGAAAAACTTCTTTGCATTTTTCATCAAAACAAAATTTCACATCTTTTTGCAAAAGTCTAGTCAAGTGCCGAGCAATCTCACTGAAGTCTCTAATAAATCTCCTGTAGAACCCTGCATGGCCAAGAAAAGCTCGAATATCTCGTACGCATACGGGGTAAGATAAAGAAGATATAACACTAATTTTAGCAGGATCTACTTCAATGCCTTTCCTAGAGACTATATGACCTAAGACAATACCATGCTCTACCATAAAATGATATTTTTTAAAATTAAGAACAAGATTAGTTTCAATGCATCTATGGAGTACCTTAGACAAATTATCTAAAAAAGTATCAAATGATGTACCAAATACAGAAAAATCATCCATGAAATCCTCCATGCAATGTTCTAATAACTCTCCAAAAATACTTACCATACACCGCTGGAAAGTCCTTGGAGCGTTGCAGAGTCCAAATGACATCCGTCTATAAGCTAATGTGCCGAAAGGACAAGTGAAGGTAGTCTTCTCCTGATCCTCCGGGTCTATGCAAATCTGAAAATATCCTGAGTACCCATCCAAGAAGCAATAATGAGACTTCCCTACCAACCTCTCTAGCATCTGATCAATAAAAGGCAAGGGATAGTGGTCTTTCCTCTTGACTTGGTTCAGCTTCCTATAGTCAATACAAACTCTCTATAAATTTTTAACTCTAGTGGGTACTAACTCATTACTTTCATTTTCCACCACTGTCACTCCTGATTTCTTAGGCACCACATGGATAGGACTAACCACTTACTGTCAGAAATAGGGTATATGATACCTGCTTGTAAGAGTTGAGTCACCTCTTTCTTTATAACATCCAAAATCAGTGGATTTAGTCTTCTCTGTGGCTGCCTAGCTGGTTTGACATTTTCTTCCAAAAATATCCTGTGCATACAATAGCTGGGCTAATACCGGGTATGTCAGCTAAAGTCCACCCAATGACTTTCTTGTGCTGCCTCAGAACTTGAAGTAATTTGTCTTCTTGCTCTGAATCTAAATTCTGGGCAATGATGGCAGGTAAATTCTACTCCTCTCCTAGATAAGCATACTTCAAATGATCTGGCAATGGCTTAAGCTCAATCTGTGCCTGCTCAGTAGGTATGGGTGATCCCTGGAGCTCAGCGCAATCCTCTACACTCTCACACCTATCCTCTGAATCTTCTGAAATATCAATCAAAGTAGATGATCCCTGGGGCTCAGTGCAATCCCCTACACCTATAAAATCATCTCTAACTGAAAGTGAATCTGAAATACCTGTTGGTGCAGGAAGCACCATATCGAACCTTATTTTGATATTGGCAAAGGATTCAAAGTTAAGTACTATTTATGCTCTAACGATGTTACTCAAGTGTGCAGGAAAAGTCCAAGGAACACTAGGCAATAAGTCCTGGTCGTGGACTGGGTACTAAGTCCTGGCTGAGGGCTGGGCACCGAAGACCTGCTCGGAAGGTGGGCATGTTAGTGATATGAGAGAAGTGTCCTAAGACAATCGCCTTATGATTGTAATCATTTATTTTAATAAATGAATATTCACTATTTGAGTATACATGTTTGTGTATTTGATTGAGATCTTAAACTCATTTACTGAATGCCCGTAATACAATTCACAGCATGAGAGAATTTGTGATGAATTCACAACTAGTGATTATCTCTACATGTGCAATTGTGAAGTATTGAAATTGTCCCTAGTTGATGAATTGATAAATACGGACACTATCAATTCTGTTGAGACTAGCATGGGTTATTCTCTAATCAGCTGATTCTCACTGGCTGGTGACATTGAGATGTTCGGAGATAAACATGAATGCTAGTTAAGGGAACTAGTTCATTGGAGTGACTGACTGTAAAACTTCATATGGTAGTCTACATATAGATATGTCAATGAAATTCTTACTGCAGCTTAAGTGCGATGTTCCTTTGACTTGCGGTGTTCAAGTCATCTTGGTCATGGAGACTTATACTTTGACATCTTAAGCAAACATCTCCAAGGAGGTGTGGACCCAGGATGATTGGGTATAAGCCGAAGTGCCCGAAGATGTTTGAACAGCCTACAAAGGATTCACCACTCCTTGCGAGGAGATGTATACCCGAGGCCTATCGTCGGATTGTTACTTGAAGCCTCTGGCAAGAGCATGACATGTTCAGAGTATGAATCTCTTAAATACATGAGAGTAATTAGAATCCGTAGGACGAGAAAACGTTACTTGTGCTAGGTGTGACGTAGTCAGCCTAGTGGGGACTGACACACATAGACCATGTCCTGAACCAAGTGGGTATAAGATGGTGAAGGGAATCGGGCACGATTCATTATAGCTGCTGAAGGGTTTCAGAATTGTTTCTGAGGTCAACCGTTGATCTTTCGATTAATTGGGGATCATGATGTACTACTAGGTGCCACTCATGATCATTCTATAATTGATTAATTATAGACGGCCAACATAAATCGAAAGCCTATTTAGTCACATGCACTACGAGTAATCCAAGGGATTTAAAACGAGTTGAAAATTGGATTTTCCAATCAAGAGAGATTAAGTTTGGTTGAGCCAAACGATATGTCGAATCTGAATTTTTCAGAGACGCATCGGAAGCGTAAAATGGCTAAGTCTTTTGAAGACTTAATAGATAAATTAAATAAGTTTAATGCATTGGGGCGTGGCTTGGATGGGCCGGCCAAAGAGGGCCTCCATCCTCTAAGCTTGGCCGGCCACAACAAAGGGAGAGAACCAAGTTTTTGGTTCAATTTATAAAATAAACCAAGTGTGGTTTGTTTTATAAAATTATAGATGATATAAATTTTTATATATATAATAAACCAAGGTTTGGTTTATTTTTCATGGAAATTAAAATGAACCATGGATTAGTTTATTTTATAAAATCAATCATGGATTGATTTACCATGATAAGGAAATTTATTCCATAAGGGAAAAAAGACTTGATTGATTTTTATCATGTATTAAAATATGATTTTAACCATGATATAAAATCAAACATGGCATGATGGAATAAGTTATTCCATATTTGAGAGGCTTGATGGTTGAGAGGCCACTATATAAAGGACCCAAGGCAAGGCTTGGAAAATAATCGAAGTGATAAAGGCATAGGCTCTCTCCCTCTCTTTCTCTCCTTCTCTTCTCCCCTTCTTGCCGTGCGCCAACTAGCCCCAAGAAGGATCTTTTGCCGACCACCACCTGCTGTCGGAGAAGAAAGCTCCGACCATCCTTTTGTGGTTAGTCTTCCGACGTCTCTCTTGATTTTTCTCGTCGCGTTCTCGGAGAATCTAGTAGTTCTCGAGAACACAAAACTCATGGCTTTGCAAAGTCATCCCGAAGATACTCGGCGTGGACGCGAATAGAGGCGGAACTTCCAAGGGACGCTTACGGTTGGATCTCGTCCCTTCCTTCGAGTTACGCGAGGTAATACGTAAATTAATTTATGTTTCTGCAAAATTTTAAATATATGATCATGTCTACACAAGATAAAATTGCATGCTTAGATGTGTGGTTAAATAATTTGAGAAATTATTTATGCTAAATCTTCCGCTGCACGTAATTAATTTTAAAATTACGAACCCGCATCCATGTCAACATGCACCCAGTCCCAATAGTGGTATCAGAGCTAGGTTTGTGTTCGACATAATCATATAATTATTTTTGCGGAAAGCTTTGTCTTGATCTCAATTTTGGAAATATTTCCAATTATGGAAACTTTCCAATTATGGTAAATTTTCGATTTAGGAATTTCAAAGTTTGGAAATACTCATGAAATTTCGCAAACTTTTGAAATATCTCTGTTTCTGAAATTTTATGATAATTGTGAAAACTTTCCATTTTTGAAAACTTTCCAATTTTGGAAATTTCCTATTTTAGAAAATTTTCAATTTTGGAAAAACGTAAGTTTTCTTTGTACCAGAAACTTACAATTATTCTGAAATCCTTTTATTTTTGGAAACTTTCCATTTATGGAAAGCTCACAATTTTGGCCACTTTCTTTCAAGAAAGTCTAGACAAATTATGGGAATATTAATTGGCATTTAAATTCATAATTGAAAATTAAATTATTTACAAAATTCTTTATTTTGGATTGAGCCTCGGGGAGCCGTCCAATTTAAAGTTAGTTGTTATAATTAAATTTCCTAAATTGAATTTAAACTGTCAAATTCTTATTTTGGATTGAGCCTCGGGGAGCCGTCCAAATTAAGTTATTGATATTAATTTTCCATAAATAAAATATGTGATCAAATCTTAAAAATTTTTGAGGTGATTCTCAAACGATAATTTCCTTATTTGATTTATGAGGTGATGCTCTTACATATTGTTGTCTCCAAAATTAATTAGGAAATTATTTCTTATAGAGTATATTTCCTTAAATAAGATTTTCATGAAAATAATATGTGGTTGAATTAAGGGAATCTGTCTCTTAATTTAATAAGATTTGATTTAGAGAAATCAAAGTCTTAAACATATTATTTCCGAAATTGATTATGATAATTCAGGAAATTGTTTTCCAAAACAATTCCTTGAATAAAGTATGAAATTAGAATTAAGAAATCCGGTTCCTAATTCAATTAATGAGACTTGATAAATTAAGTCACATACATACTTTATTAAGGAAATCGTTAGAACATGACATAATTATATGTCATGAATGTGCATAAAAGAAAAGAATGAGACCCAAAACCCCTTACAAAATATTAAAGCCAACACCTTCCATCAATATGGTTAGAATCGGAGTTTTGTTTCTCGTTTGGGTTGATGGACACATCCATGCCCGGCTTGAACCTCAACATGTTCAAACCATAGAATTAGTTTATGATTAATATAGTTGGAGTCAGAGGTCAATCCTTAGTTTTGGTTGTTGGACACATCCAAGCCTGACTAAACGGTTGAATGAGCTCCAACCATATTAAAACTATTTCTTGATTAATGGGTCAGCCTTAAGCTTGGAGCATCGATTTGTTGTGCCACAGCCAAGGTCGATGTAAAGAGAGGTGCAGTTGGGTGCTATGTATATTGTTGCATACTTGTTAATGAGTTAACAACCCAATGATTTATGCAAACATTCAATTAGTTGATAGCATAATGTGATAGTTACATATGTATAATATGTAATCGGTATAATTACCTACCTTCATAGCTAAGAATAACTTGATGGACTCTAGCCATGGTTGTTCTTATCTATGGTTGGATATCAACCTATTTGGAGATGTTCCTACGATCTCCCGAATTGATAAAAAGGGTTATTCAATTCGAAAAATAAATAGGATTTAATTAATGTATATTGATGCATTCTTTATCATTCTCATCACATAACCTCAATTTGTATTTCTAGGATAATCACCTGATCATGTCTTCTCTGAATTTGCGTTCCATTTTGGACACCAATAAGCTGACTGGGCCAAACTTCATGGACTGGCTTCGAAACCTGAGGATAGTCCTCAAGGCAGAAAAGCTTGCTTATGTCCTTGAAGAACAACTTCCCAACCATCCTNGATTGTTTGGTGCAGTTTGCACTAACGGTCAAACTCGGGTTTTGATGTATGACAAAGTGGTTAAAGTTAGGGTTGTTGTTGGTATTTAACCTCTTACTAAGTGTAAAGGGTTGAAAGACTTAGGACCAGACACCAGGCTGAAGTCAGGATGGTTGAGTCCTGGCGGGAAGTCCAGTTGGGTCCGCGGGACCTGACAACTGGCTGAAGACCAAGTTGGTTGAGACTTGGCAGGAAGACCAAGGTGGTTGAGCCTTGGCAGGAAGTCCTGGTGGGTCAAGAAGTCAGGTAGAGCTGCACAAAGGGTAAGTGAGGTAAGTCACTGGAGGAGCGAACCAGTGAGGACGCGTTCCCCTTGAGGAACATTAGGCGTCGGTTCGACCTAGGGCTCCATTTTGGAGACCCAAAGTCAGAACCAAGACAGCTAAGGCTGTTTTAACTAACTTATTATTTGCTGTTTTGGACTAACCCTGGATGCAGGACCGAAGGACTGTGTTTCTGCAGCTCAGAGAGCCTCAAAGGAGTGAGGCCGTAGCTGAGTAGGGCGCCCCGGATGTGTCGGGCGCCCCAGAGTCAACCCAAAGTCAGCAGAGAGGTAAACGCCCCGACAGCAGCGCAATTGGGGGCGCCCCGCGTGTGTCGGGCGCCCCGCATGTCGGGCGCCCCGCGTGTCTCGGGCGCCCACTGTGCCACGCCACTGAAGGCTGCTGCAGCTCACTCTCGCGAAGCCCTGAAGATGACGCTTTGACCGGTCAACCGGGCGCCCCGTGCGCGTCGGGCGCCCCAGTCAAAGCTGATCCCGAAGATGAAGAGATCAGCCTTGACCAGAGGGCTCGCCGGATCAAGAGCCACGTGGGGGGCGCCCCGAGCATGTCGGGCGCCCCCTGCCCTATATAAAGAGGGCCTCGACCCTCTTCAAAGGACAACACTTCTTCCAAAGTCTCCAAGTGCTTCTACGCTCGCGCCTTGCTCCGGAAACGCTACCCTTCGAGCCGACGACGTCCTGCTGCCCCGAAAGAGTCGACCTACTCCGGACGTCGGTAAAAAGTTAATTTTTTAATATATATATATTGTTGCATTTAATTACTTGAAAGTGTGGGGTTGTCACACTCTCAATTCCTTTGTACTCGCCTACTCTATCGGTGTTTACCGGTAGAGAGTTTTAGTGGATTGCCCAACGGAAAGGTCCGAGGGACCTGGGCCTTCGAGTAGGAGTCGCCGAAGGCTCCGAACGAAGTAAAAATCGTTCGTGTTTGTGTGTTTGTGTGTTTTTTTTTCGTTTCTTTCATTTTCGCTGTGCACGTTTTTTTTAAGCGCTCTGATTTTTTAAAACGCACGTGATTCACCCCCCCTCTCACGTGCATCGATCCTACAGTGATATGCTCCCTTGCATTTGACATTGATGGTTCATTGGTTATTTTGTCAGTATACCTAATAGGTTACTTGTATCCCATGATAGGATTCAGACCTATACCTAGCACACTGAGGTGTTAGTTGAGGACTTGGTGGGTGTTATATGTGGTTGGGTCATGCACCATCCTTGCATTATTGCATGCCGACGATGATCGACTCCTATGTAGTCTGAGCCCATCGTCAGTTACATGAGGATATGCACACACACACCCACTCAGGGGTAGTGGTTACCATAGAGTGTGTGCATTTGCCCTATATTGCTCCGTTCGACCACTATTTGGAGGGTGGGTCCGGGCGTGGGAGCAACCAGGGATCCCTTCTCGTCCTGAGACACGAGAAGATGAGAGCTAGACTCCCCCATTGCTTGGGATAGGAGAGTGACCTCCGCCAGCATCCTGTCCACTCGGTCACTCAGGAGCAGTGATAGCAGGGTGCGTACAGTTGTCATAGCCCTACCCACGCAGACGTTTATTTATGATAGGTGGACGGTGCTTGATTGGCATCAGGGGTGACACATGTCATTGCACCATGTACATATTTTGCATCATGCATTGTTTGCTGCATTTGATTTCTACACTTGATTGACATGCATATACTGGAGACTTGTTTATCTTGGATTATATGTTATAATTGTTTCATAGGGATTTATATCACCCTCTGCAGGATAGATGGATTCTGGTATGTACCTTTATTCAGTGTCTTCAGCCTATACCCTTGTCTATTATTCATATGAGACTGTATCAGCGTATATTCTTATTAGTATAACGTACTATGCATATCTGTATGGGTATCCGCTGAGTTTATTTGGACTCACACCGTTGCCATACATTTTTGATTTCAGGTTGATATCTGCCATGAGGGTCTGAGTCGCCAGTCCCGTGCTTGCTACTACACCTGATTTAGTTTTATGCGTTATTTTCTATTTTTGGACCACGTTATGTATTATTCCATTGCATTGGATTTTCGTGGACTTGTAGTACTTGTCTTTCTTTATGTGATTGTACTTGTGAGTCCTATGTTGGACTACGTGTGTGATTTTGCTGCGTTCCTGCCCCTTGGCAGCTCAGGTAAGTCCGTGGTTTGGATTTATGATTATTTTGTCATATATATTGTTATTCTGTTTGGATTTGAGGCCTGAGGCCCATTTAAACTGCGTGGGGATGCTTTATATATTGTATGTATGTGTAAATTATCCGCTGGACAGGGGAGGTGCTGTCCGATTTTCTATTGGATCAGCGACTCCTAAGTCTCGGGGCATGACAATTTATTTTTGGTATCAGAGCCAGGTTGTCGGATACCTTGTGGACTTGTGGATTTACGGTGTCTATCTGATACCAATTTATTTTTGGTATCAAAGCGTAGGTTTGCGATGCCTACTTGTTTTACGAGTCTTGTCGGATTTGTTCTGAGTATTTTTCTCGATGTGGTTGTTTGGGACTTGGCGCGATGAGACTTCTTCAGGCGATTGGTATTTCTTCTGATTTCTTGTATCCCTTATCCTGGTTAGGTAGGATATTGAATTCTCTCATATTATTGGATAAGGTTACCATTCCTGTATATTTAGATATGGTTATTGGATCATGTTACTATTCCTGTATATTAAGTTATAATTAGGAATTCTCTCATGTAATTGAATTATGTTACTATTCCTGTATATTTAGATATGGTTAGAAATTCTCTTATCTTATTGGATTATATTTCCATTCCTGTATATTTAGGTATTTTTTAGAAATTCTCTCATGTTATTGGATCATGTTACCATTCTTGTATATTTAGGTATGGTTAGGAATTCTCTTACATTATTGGATTATGTTTCCATTCCTGTATATTTAGGTATGGTTAAAATATCTCTCATGTTATTGGATCATGCTATTATTCCTGTACCTGTCTAGTAATTTGGTTATATCTGATGACTTAAAGTCAATTAGTTTATAGTAATCATGGTCAGGATTGACTATGAAGGAGATTAGTTGGCTAGTTGTGGACTTGTCTAAATGTGGAAAATGTTGATTCTTGTGTGATACCGACATTCGGGTTGGAAGATGAGGGTCAAATCTATCAACAAGATATTGGAGGTTGAGGATTTATGCTTTTTCCGGGACTTTATTATTCATAGTACTTGTACTAACTACTATCTGTTGAGTGAGGACTAGGGATGCCTACTGTAATTGACTTGACCAGTATTGGATCAATTCACCATAACTCATGGAGCTGCAATCTTTTTATGTTACGTATTTCTGGACAGATAAGCTTGAGGTCATGTCTTGAGTACATGATCTACATTGATGCAGTAGGGTAGCATTAGCTACATATGATTACGATTAGTAGATGATTGATATATTCTGTTCCTTGGGAGCTTTGACCATTGATCACTTGTACTTGGTTGTTGACTTATAAAGTACATGTTGATGGGTGATTTGATCTAATACGGGAAAGTGTGGAGCTAGTTGCTTGACACTTATGGGTTACTGTTTTTACTTGGTCTGAATAACCAAGAAGCTGTCTACGGACTTATGATTTGCGCGGAGGCAAATCACTTACAAGGTTAGGTCACCTCTAGTTAGATGATATCGAGGACGACCTGTGGGGAAATAAAGGAATTGTTTCATGAGTATGTTGAGATCCCCCTGAGAGATAGCATGTCTCTAGCTCCTTGTTATGGTGTAGGACCTTAGAGGGTTTTGACCATGGAGTGAAGGAATTGGACTCTATTGGATTACAAGGCGATGGTCGATGTGACTTGCTAGTTGCAACGCTATCCTATGAGGGATTTTGACTCATAGATTGGGTGTATATGGTTGGATAATCACAATGGTGCATCGGGATGTACAACCTGCTAGGGTGCGGAGGATATGGAGTTAGCTGTATCCTTACCTCCTAGTGAGATATTGGACATTAATCAGGATGTTAAAGATGGTCATTGGTTTTCAGTTATTATACTCCCATTGTGGACCTATTAGTTCATGGGATGATAAGGTTGATATCACCATGGATATTCTCGTTGGTGTTGAGAGGTGGATTGAGATTGACGAATCTCTATGATATGTTGTATTTTGAGGATTCGATTATAGACTCGGAGCCAATGACCTGATGATTGAGCGACCTAAAGTTGGTTAGGTTAAGTGTGATCAGTTGATGATGGTTGTCACAGGATAATGCATTTCGCTTTTCACTATTTTTTTAGAAACTTGAGAGAAAATAGTCAAAATAGAAGTTATATAAAATAGAAATAATGCTAACATCATTCATTTTTTACTTAGTTCACTGCCTATGCTGTTAGTCCAAGGCTCGCGATCATTGATTATATTTGTTCAGTAAGCCACTAAAGTCCTTTTCTATTTTTTTAGAAACTTGAGAGATAATAGTCAAAATAGAAGTTATATAAAATAGAAATAATGCTAACATCATTCATTTTTTACTTAGTTCACAGCCTGTGCCGTTAGTCCAAGGCTCGCGATCATTGATTATATTTGTTCAGTAAGCCACTTAAGTCCTTTTCTTCTGAAAAATTATCAGAAATGAAGGTTCGATAAGTATAAAAACTCTAATTATGAAAATAATTAAAGATAATAAATAGAAAGACAATGGTGATACTGATAACACAATAAAGTAAGATCTTGAGTATTTATTGTCAGAACAATGTTTCGGTGTTGTGGAGTTTTCGGAGTAGTGCCAGAATATGAATAGCATAGAAAATTGATGTTCTAGCTCTTGGTCGAAGATTGATGTACGTACATTATATATATTTTTAGGTATTGATTGATGCACATTCACTTGTATTTATTGAGTATGACTTATGTTATAGCACCCTATTTTATCATTTTATTAGCATGATTACTCATATTGTCAAGAGATCTATTTTTTTTTTGGCTTGTTTTCATTGACTAGACATGATTTGGAGCTAAAACGGATGAAAAACGCATGTTGGAGCATCTTCGGAAGCAAAGATCAGCAAAATAAGGTCCTGCCAACCTTAGCACGACCCCTACCTAGCTAGCAAACATGGTCGTGTCTCCCAGAGCCAACCACTAGATGTAGCTACAGTTACACATGACACGACCATGCCTTGAGGCACAACCATGCCATCTTTTCCACACAAACACATGACTCGACCGTGCCCTAAGGCACAACCATGCCTAAGATTCCAGAGAGACACATGGCTTGGCCATGCCTAAGAGGCATGGCCTACCACTTTTAGCCATTGCTTACACGCGACACCTGTGCCTTAAGGCTTGCCGTGTGGCGTGAAAGCAGGGTCATGCCCAACATTATAAAAGAGGGATTTCTCCCCTTTTTACACATCAGGGGATTTGTGGGCTCCACCCCTTTCCTTAGGGGAGGGTTCTCCCATCTAGGAGAAATCCTAGAGCGGTCATCTTCATTCATTCTGATGATCCGTCCACCTCCAGAGCAAGGAAACATTCCAAAGGCAATGACAATCTCCTCGATAAACATTTCTTCTCCTCCATTCTTAGATTTGGGTTATAAGAATGATATTTTTCATGTTCTTGGTTTGTTCTTCCTTCTCTATGGAGTAGATTGTCTAGATATAGGATGTAGGGAGTAATTATAATGTGACATTGATGTATGAACTATGTATTTAATCAATTCCTTGTTCTATGATATGTTTATGATTGATTCTATTGTGTTGTGTCTTGTTTGTGTTTGTTAAATGTGTATATGGTGAATATATTTAGATTTAAGGGATTGATTACCATGTTGAGGAGGTTCTTTAGATCTTATGACTAGGGGGGGCCCTATGATAATCCTCCCTTTAACCGGAGATCTAGAGTATCACTTTGAAATGAAGGTCAATTCTCTACAAGGGATTAGCTAATTAGAACTTAATGAGTTTCCCCAATTCTGTATTAAGAAGTGACTTGCGTAATTTAAATTATATGACAGGGGAGCCCTGTGACAGAGGGCATATCTTTAACCATACTTTCTACTTTACTACTTCTACTTAATAGCATTGAATGCCAATGGAGTAAAACACTTCGGTGCGACCATCATGAGGTAGTATCGTTATTTTGATTAGAATTTCTATAGGAGTGTAAGAATGGAGGTAAGGAGATGAACAATGTTAGATCAAAATAAATGAGAGAGGAGGAGGGGGGGGGGGAGAGTGAATCTCATCCTTTTAAAATCTTTCTTTTCTTTTTAAAACTCACGAATGACAGTAACAGCGGAATAAGTAAGTACACAAATTAAAGACTGTTGGGTTTCCCCACGGAGATTCCGGGTCGCACATGGGAAACCTTTCTATGTCCACGGATTAAAATTTTCAATCCTAATGGATACATATTTCCCAAATGACCGTCTCATCATCGTGGTAGCTGATTCGAGCGACCGCTTGAACAAACGTGTTGTTCTAGCAATCAATCTCATCCAATCGATTAGTCGCGGAATAGAAATGTGTGGATCGCCAATTTTAGTGTTTATTATTGGGGTCCAAGATAATTAATTAACATAATTAATTAAAGAATAATTAACAAGTAATTAATTATCAACATGAAATAATAGTAAGATCAATGGAACCATGAGAGAAGATATACCTTCCCGTTTACCTCGCGATCTTCTACTGTATCACCCCAGCTCTTCTTGGACATCGTGTGGGTGACGATCTACCAAGAATCGAAGTCACCAAGGCCTTATCTTTCTCCTTGCTTGCACCAACTAAGAGTAGATGGATCTTCTCTTTTGCACCAAGCCACCTTCTCTTCTTTTGCTTGGTGCCACAACCCTAAAGAAGAAGTATCAACTTCTTCTCTCTAGGGATCACACCACCACCTTCTCCTCTACCATTAATAAAACAACCTCCACACAAATGTTATTTCACAAGTGGATCTTACAAGGATCTTGAGAGTATGGGATAGGAAGCACTTGAACTCTCAAACTACAAGCACACTTACAAGCACACTCTAAGGTTCTTAGTAGAGCTTCGGATGATTTCCGCTTGCTTTGCTAAGAGCTCTGGGGGTGTTTTTATAGGCTCGGGAGATAAGAGGGGAACAAGATCGGGTGCTCCTGGTGGCCCCATCGCATCTTATCCCTTTATCATTCACGTGCCCATATTCCCTCATTATTGTAGGATAGGTGGCCTTTCTTTTACAAAAGCAACTTTAAATAAAGTGACATAAAGTGACAGGCCAAGATAGGTGGCCTAAAAAGTAGCTTAATAAGTGCGAGAAGGAATAGCCTCACATGGCTTAATTCCTTTCTGAATGAATATTTACAAAAGTTGCAGGTAAAAGTTTCATAATTATCTTCCCCAAGGTGCTTTTGATCATGGCAGTGACATCTTTAGTCTCGTCAATTGTGCTGTCCACCATTTTTAATGATTCACTTTGCTTTTCCAAAGGAGATTCTTCCTCCGCAATGATGTGGTGGATGAGTCGAGACAAAGCGTCTGCAAGTTCATTGTTTACACCGTCAATATGTTCAAATTTAATTTCCACCCCTGTACCTGTTATGTAGTCTATGAAGGAGATCCATCGAACCCTTGATGGCTTGTTGCTGACCATTTTGTTGAAGAATTTAATTATTGCATGACAATCTGTTCTCAGCGTGATTTCTTTACAGTCCAAATAATGGATCTTCATAGCAATTAGGGCTTCCATACAAGCATGGATTTCAGCATCTATTGTGGCCTTGAGGGTTGGAAAATTTCCATTAGCATAGGTGCAGACTTTTTCTGCGTTTTTAGGGTCATACCTTGACTTCTTCCATTTACATACGCCTCCCCAGCCTTCCATTGAATCATCTATTTCAATAATAATATAAGCTTTCGGGGGTGGCAACTCTAAGTCAGGAAGTTTTTGAACTAGCTCCTTGATTTCTTTAATTATTGCCCAGTCTGATGACTTAAAACGTCGATATCCATGTGGTGAGGTTTTGGCGTATAAGGGCCCTAGCAATTTGCTGAGGTTGGGAATATGTGATCTTGCATAATTTAATATTCCGAGCCAGGACCTTAATCCTTTCAATGTAGTAAGTGTCTCCTCATTGAAATCACTGATTTTGTTAATTATGTGCTGCTGAAGCCTTATTCTTCTGTTACCAACAATGACTCCCAAGAATTCAATCTCAGGCTGAGCCACTTTCATCTTAGTAGGTGATAGGACAAGCCCTTCTCTTTGGCATATATCTAACATCTTGCATAAATGTTGACAATGCAATTCCTTAATTGAAGAGAATATTAGAATATCATCTATATAAACGGCTAGGAATTCCTCACAATCTTTAAAGCAATTATCCATCTTCCTTTGAAAGACTGCTGGTGCATTTTTCAAACCAAATAGCATAACCAGCCATTCAAATAAACCGTGAGGTACCAAGAAGGCCGTCCATGGGATTGATTCTGGATTCATCATTACTTGGTGAAATCCTGATTTCAGATCAAATTTGGAAATGATTTTACTATTTTCGATCTTTTTCAGGATAAGATTAATACCTGGGAGAGAGTATTGATCTTTATAAGTATTATCATTGAGGGATTTGTAATTAAATACCAATCTTTCCTTCCCCTTCTCTTGAATAGTTATAGGATCAATAGTTGTGCCTGATTGCACTATGAATGCCATGGTCCTGTGTCGACTCTTGCTCGGCTGGATCACCTTTAGTTTCAGGAGGGCTTTAATATGGGTTTTGAAAGAGGCCTCCATAACCGGTGTCACATGCTTCAGAGGTTTATCCTGGATTGTAATTCTGGGTTAATAATATCCAGGGTACAGATTACCTTATTTTTTGCCCAGTGTTCTAAAGGATTATCCCCAATGAATCCTGCTTCCTTCAGCCTCTGAATTATCGGTGCGAACTGCATCTTGAAATTCACTGTTAAGGCTTGTTGATTAGTCAGGAATAACTCATCATGAAGGTTTATATATTCATCTTCATCTAGGTTCAGTTCCGGTATAGCTTTAGCTGTAACAACTACTTCAGGAGAGGTATTGATTGTAGTAATTTCTTTGTAAAATGTTACCTCAGTTCCTTCAATTCGTAGTCCTCCCGCCATGGCCTTGATAAAATTACAGCCTATTAACATCTGAATACCATCCTTCAGATTCATAGTCAGCTGATAAGTGAAAGGAATCCGGAATTTATGTACTCCAATCATCATAAAACCATTTTTAACCTTCTTTGTTGACTCTTGCTGGGAATTAATTCCAGAGAAAAGTACCTTGTAGCTAATTTCTTCAAATGCCTCTCTGGGTAATGCATTCTTGCAGATACAGCAAGTGGTTGCTCCTGTATCTAATATGGCTTGTACCATTGTGTCTGCTATTCCAGGGATCTGCAGTATGACTTTCATATTATATAACCTATTTAATAGTGGTCGTCCGGCTGCCGTAAGAATTACTTCAGTGTTGACAAATGGTTGATCAATTGTAGTAGATCAAATGATCCCGCTGCCCTGGATGTTTCTCCTAGCTCTCTGACTTCAATAAGTGGTGGAGTCATAATTTTTTCAAATATTATTTATGCAATGCAGCTACCATGTTCAAGGGAGAGCGTTAAATCGGAAAAATTGTAAACAAGTATCCGTACCTCCCCCTGGAAATCAGAGTCAATGACTCCGGCATTGATAAGAAAATTTAATCGCAGCGCAGCACCTGACCTTGGTGCGATTCGAGCATAGTAGCCTGCTGAAAATTCTATGCTCAAACCGATTTTGATAAGGCTTTGCTGTCTTGGTAAGATATGAACTTCCTCATCTATAAAAATATCATACCCAATTGCTCCATTCGTTCGTCGTACAAGTAGCTTGGTAGAAGATGTTAAACGTCTAATTTTCACTATATTTTCTACTTCTATTTCAG
The DNA here is from genome assembly GCA_024364735.1 of Boesenbergia rotunda. Classification (NCBI taxonomy): domain Eukaryota; kingdom Viridiplantae; phylum Streptophyta; class Magnoliopsida; order Zingiberales; family Zingiberaceae; genus Boesenbergia; species Boesenbergia rotunda. The sequence continues at coordinate 426,201 of JAGFNQ010004444.1, forward strand.
AGTCCTCCTGCTCTATATTTTCCATTGTGTTCAGCATGCTTTGTAAATATTGAGTATAATCCAATAGGTCTTGGATCATCTGCTCTTCCTTCTCAAAAGGTGGAATAACTTCATTCTTCTTTAGAGTCAGTGTCTTGTTTAAATAGAACAGACCGCAGGCAGGGCAGACTGTCATCCTGCATAATAAACAATGTATGCGCATAGTATCTGTAGTAATTAAATTACAGAGCATACATCATACATATTTGCTGTCAGTTATAATCTGGTTTTCTTCCCATTCATGTCTGCAATTTTTCATTTTGTCACCGACAAACACTTGGCTTCTCCATCCACAGTTTTCAGCCCCAAGCATATATCCTGTTTCCTGGATCCATGGTGTGTCATCTAGAGCCAGGTTAACATAGCTTGGTCCCATTTCCCCTTCTAAAAATGAGCATATTGCATCTGAGTCATCTTCATTAAGATCTACCGAGAGTACATCATAGTCTGATGGTAGATCCAATTGGTCCATAACAGCTGCTCTGACAATATTGTCAGTCTTTCTCTTGCAATCTCTGGCAAAATGGCCTGGTTCTCCACATATAAAGCACTTGCATTTCTTCTGCTGATCATCTTTCTTTTTCTTGAATACCCGAATATGGGAATCATGAGGCTTGCCTTTATATGTCTTGGATTTTCTCAAGCCATACTTCTTTTGCTTATTATAGTATCCGAGTATTGGTATCTTGCTGCAGAATGCCAAATCTTTCACACTTTTTTGTATAGCTGCATTTTTACAGATCTCTGCCAAGTATTGATAGGTAAAATGTATTCTCGGAATGATACCTACCTGGTTGGCCAGATATTTTGCTTTAAAGGCCGCTTCAATTTCATTGCCGATGACGGGCGGCATTTTTCTGAATAATTTGTCCGATAATTCCGGACTTATAAACATTCTGCCAGATTTAGCTGCCAACATTTTATAATCATTGAGATAATTAAAAATATCCTTCATGCTATTGCATGATAGCCTTTCAATATCAATGTATGCCTGATCTTGTTCCGCAGTAGAGCCCTGGTATGGATCTTCTAATAAAAATGATCTTCTTATGGCTGAAAGAATATTTTGTGTTTCTCCCGCCATTTGTACGAGGGCTTCATATTCCGCAGCATAGGCCATATGTAACGACCCGAAAATTTTCTCAATATTTTCTTTAAAATATTGATCATGTCTAAATAGTTTTTGAAGGAGCCTAGAGATACTAGTACGAACCTTAGCCTAGTTATCCATAAATTTCTCATTTAAATTGAGAAGCTAAGTACTAATGGACTTTTCTAAGATCATGGTTATTAGGGGATTTTAGGTGAAATTTAATATAAATATAAATGGGTTTTAATTAGGAATATTTGCATGATTATGGGTGGATCTTAGGGGAATTTTCGAAAATAATATAAAAAAATAAAATAAAATAAAATAGGAAAAAATAAAGTGCATGCACCAAGGATTGAACCTTGGACCTATGGTACCATCATGCATGTACTAACCAATTCACCTAGCAAGGAAGTGCTAGTAGAGGATGAAGTAGATTTTGGTTAAGGCTTAGGGAGAATGAAGAGTCATCAAGGGAAGAGACACCATGACTCTTCACTTGCCCTCCTTAATGTGGTATAAAGGCAATGAGAGAAGTGACATGGGAGTTACATTTTCCCTTCTCTTCTTCCACCAAAGTCATTCCTTTTCTTCTTTCTTCTTGCTCTAGCCGAAACCCACAAGGGTTCTCCCCTTAGGAAAAATTTCACCAAGGACTCCATCTTGAAGATTCAAGGCTCTCTACTAGGCTACAAGGGCTAAGGAGAAGTTTAGAGTCAAGAAGGTTCTTTCTATTTTTCTATTCAAGGATTATATCCAAGATAAGGGAAGGTAAGACCCCCTCACTTGTGGTATGATAGCTTCCAAGTTATTTTTCATGATCTAAGTTCTTATTGGCATGCTATGTTGAGAAATCCATGGTTAGGGCTTATAAGGGTTTCGGCCAAGCAAGATTTTGATGTTAAAATCATATTGAAAACCCCTATTATGTTTCCTAATGTTTATTCATGATAAGTTAAGCATAAAAGTAAGATTTTGGAAGTTTTTGTAGCACCCTAAAACCCCCTAGGGTTTCGGCCACATCAAGGTTAAATGGCTAGGTGTAAACTCCAACCTTTCAAGCATGATTAGTATGTTTCCTATGATATCTTATGGGTAATAATGGTGATTTATATGAATTTTCCTATGGGCTTATTACCCTTCTAGGGTTTCGGCCAACACATGGTTTGGGCCTAGGACTTAGGTTTAAATCCAATCAAGGGCTCAAATGGTTTTCTATGGCATAATAGGTAGTGTATTGGATGTTAATCATGACCTATGTGAATTTCTCCATGGACCCATGGTCCTTTAGGGTTTCTGCCAAGTCCCTTATCTAGGGCAAAGATTGGATTAAGGTTTCAAGGATGCATGTTTATAAGTTACTATGATGTTAGTACCTAGTTAAGCACGATGTAAGGATCTTTATATTACTAAAATCTTAGCTTATGTGTTATGTAACATGACCTTGTATGTTAGATTCTATATTATGCTTTACTCATGAATATTTAGATCATATACCATGAACATATGTAATTGATGTAAGGATATGTTATGATAAATAGAATGATGCATGTAGAAGGTTAAATGCTTATAATAGATGTATGTGTATGAAGGTCTATGCATGTTTTATGATGGATGCCATGAACCTAAGTAGTATGCATCATGTTTATATGTAGCTTACCCATGCATGCTCTATGATAGATACTAGGATTATGTATGCTAGATGAAATATATCATGTATGAAATGCACGTTTATCTTATGTACCATGATCATGCAAACTTATGAACCAAGATAATGTTTATGCCTGGAGGCATGATTATGTAAGTATGTCATGTTTTTATGAATAAAAGAAGATGGATGAAGATGATGTTATGCCTTAAGTATGAATGATAAGTATGAATGATGAAGGCATAACGATGTTATGAAATAAGTATGAATGATGAAATGCCAAGTATGTTTATGTCATGTTTCATGTAACAAGATTATGTTTATGTCCTAAGATATGTCAAGTATGAATGATGAAGCATGCATAGTTATTTTACTTTATGAATGAGCTTGTACCGGACCGAAGTAAGGGTCTAAGAGATGGGCACCTTAAGAACGCCTCGGTTCTGGACTACCGAAGCTGTCCACGGTTCTGGGACTACCGCAGCTGTCTAACAGGGATGGGCACCTTAAGAACGCCCCGGTTTTTGAAACTACAGTAGCTGTTCCTACTCTAGTAGGTCGGGGCTCGCTACCTCGTATTTACATAGGGATGCACGCTTAAGATGTATGTATGTGGTACAAGCCGGGGACCTCAATGATGTTATGATTATGTTAAGTATTCAAAAGTATGATTTTAAATTAAGCATCCTTATTTAAATGCATTTGACTCATGCATCCATTCATGTTATGCATCATGCCAGGGTAAGTATGTTTTGTGCTTATGCTTATGTTAAGACTGTGCTTATGCCCATACTAAGAATTATGCCATGATAAGTATGTTTCATGCTCATGTAAGTTAAAAAAAAATTATGCCATGATAAGTATGTTTCATGCTCATGTATGCTAAGAGTTATGCCATGCTAAGTATGTTGTAGGTTTATGTTTACGTTAAAAATCCTGCTATGTTGGTTGTTCATATGCTTATGACTTACGTCAAGACTATGCTTATGTTTATGTTCAGAATTATGTTATGTCGGATGCTTGGTATGTTTATGTTTAAGTGACGTATGGTTTTAGTGAGTAGGAAAGGGTCTTACTAAGCCTGTGTGCTTATAGTCTTATTTTCCTCGTACCGCAGATCAAGCAAGGGGTTACTAAGGGAAGCAGCAGGAGAGGCAAGAGCATGTGTGTGTGTGGCGGTGACATGGCAAAGGATTCTTTTATTTACACGTATCGCATGTCTTGGGTTTTGAAATGCCTCCTTAGATTCTATACTATGTTTATAATGATTATGCCTAATGAATGAATTAAGACTCATGATGTTTACGGATAAGTTACTTGCTACTTATGATGATTATGAATAAGCTATGGAATGGTTATATCATGATGTCATGCATGTCGTTAATATGCTAAGTCTAATGACACTAGGTTCATGAAGGACAAAATTAGATGTTTCATGTATTAGTTGCATGGTTAAAAGCATGTGTAGAAGAAAAAAAATTATTCCGCTGCATTAAGATGTTTTATATGTACATGTATGTTTAGCGTAACGCCGTTTCTTGCCACACCATAAGGTGTGGGAAAAAGGCGGGCGTTACACCATACGCCATTGTATCCACATTTTCTTTTCATCTTCTCCTAATAAATTTTCAATAAATTATACCTTTTGCGTATTGTCCAGCCATGTCTTCTGGTTTACCAGGTTATTGGTGATAGATTCCCATCGCGATATTACCTCCGAATATTGCCCAATATCTTCTGGTAGGATTAGAATAGCTCCATCATTTACTTGAGCCGATGGTAGAGTCCATGGTTGATGATTATAACCCCGAGGTTTGAAAGTCCCCATGACCTGGATAGGTTCCCTTTGCCCTGGTCTTGTATTAACCTGTGCAGGTGGATAATTTACTTGACCCATAAGAGGCTCTTGGGGAGGGTTATACCTGGCAATAGCGTTGCTTGAGAGAGCATTTTCTCGTGTTACTTGTTGCATCATGCTCTTTAATATTGGATACTCCATCCTTTCTAGCTGCTCTATTAGTGGGTCATCTGTTCCCACATGTATTGCTTCTTGATTAGAAGGTTGAAGTGTAACTTGTTCCTGCTCTTCATCCTCTATTGATAACTGACCCATTTGTCTGGGTAAGCTTTCTTCATAATATCTGTCTTCAGCTTGCTCAACTTGGTCAACAGTTTGTCTCCAGTATTCTTCTGAGTCAGTATCTGAATCAGACCAATGTGGTGCTGGTTGCTGAATACTGTCAGGTATCACCGAATTTGGAGAAATTGGGTGCTCTATATTTGAGTTTATTGGGTAGTCTATTTCTTGATCTTCTAGTCCCAGGAAATAAGAACTAAGATCCTCCTCTTCATCTTCAATTTGAGGGGCAAATTCACTGGGATCAAGATCTTGATCTTCCTCCCATGGTGTGTCTTCCCAAATGCTGGGAAAGACTGCTTCTTTATCACCGTTTTTGTCTTGGTTATTGTTGTTGCTATCATCCTCATCAACATCATCACTATCATCCCACTGGGGTTTGGTCGGAATTACCCAAGGTTGCACAGGTGGGGCTGCATAATTAACATAATAATTGTATTTACCACTGGGTTCCCCCAGGGTATCCCACCTATTCCTTGTGTCTGAGTAGTCCCATACTTCATCTGCTACCTCATGGAAGAGAGGTAAGGCATATTCATTTATAAGGACTCCAGCAAATTCTTCTTCTCCTTCGTCTTTGATCTCTTCGATATCCATGCTGCTTAATCTCCTTGGTTGGGGATTTCCTGTTGATTGATACCCCTAAAAGGAAAGAGCAATAGAACCATCTAATAAAGTAGTGGTTCTTACCGCTTGTGGGTTGCGGATTTGGTCAGTTGCTGGTGGTTGTAAAGTCCACGTCATCCCTTGTAGTTCATTTATTGTTCTTGGTGTAGCTGCTACCGCATGGATGCCTGTACTTGCTAGGTAGTCCGCCACATTTTGGACATTATAACGGAAACCTACATGGTTGGTATTAGTGAGTCTGCCAATTAACCCCCCGGTAATTAACAGATTTGACTCAGCCATGTTCCAGTCTTCGTAGCCATGAGTTTGGATGGCTAATTCAATATGATGGAAAAAGTCCTCCACACCTATCAGCATGTCTGGGGCAATATACACCAGCTGTATACCTCCAGAGAGATCTACCTCCATGGTACCAATGATAGATCTATCATCCCTCCATTGTGTATCGCGTAAGACGATTAAAGCATTTACTCCCGCATTCCTGCGATGTAAAGCATGTATTCTGATCATTACTAATCCTAGGTGGATTAGTTGCATACCTTCCCTTCGCAAGATTGCATAGCTTTCCTAGTTAATTAGGGGCAAATTTTGCTGCCCTCCTGTTACCAGGATTCTTGTCTCCGAGTAGTGTTGATAGACTCGGTGTCGTGGTTCTGACTAGTTAGTTGAGTAAAGGGTCTCGGCTGGGACTAGTGAGGCCCTTCTTCTTTGGGAAAGTTCTAGCTCTGCTTCGGGGTTTAGCTGACTCTCCAGCGTTCTTGACCCATTTCTTGAATTATGCATCCTTCGCTGGGCTTAATACCTGAGTCTTGCCATCCTTCGATAGCTTCTTATTTGATCTTCTTGAGAAGAGACGGCTGGTTCCACTGCTCCGTTGTATTTACTTCAGTGATCGTTGGTCTGTTTCTTGCCATCGTCTGACTTCCTTTTTTCTTCCTCAAGTACCAGCTTCTTCTTTTCTTCTTTGTAGATTACTAGTGGGTCTTGGTACACGTAAAATGGTTCCTTCTTTGGAGGTGCGGCTTTTACTGCTCCCAAAGTTAGACCCTCAAGTTGTTTAGCAAGATTAGCAACTTGCTTTGAGTTATTTGTAACCGGTTTTACCAGAATCCTATCTAGCTTCTCGTTAATTTTTAACAGCAATTCAATTACAGTTGATTTGTCTGTTAATATCTTTGTTGGTAGCTTCTTTTGCGATAATGAAACCAATTGCAGGTGAACTGACCTCTTCAGTATTAATTAATGCGTCATCATAGTCTCTGGATTTTGAAGAAGAGGGTAGGCTCATGACACTTGCCTCTTTACCTCCTGCATTACTTCATCTATGCTTTTGATTTGGCTTCGTAATTCTTTGGTGAGAGCTACCACTTGTACTTCGATTGGGGTTAAGGGCTTATTGCAAAGAAGCTCTCTTTGTAGTTGAAGTAAAGCACGTTGTAAATCCTTTTGTAACTTCAAGGACTCCTGCAAAGTCTGGATATCCTCCAAGTGATTTTGTTTTAGCAGATTGAGCAAGGTCCTATATTCTGTAATAGACACTTTTGCATGTAACAGAAGTCGATCATAAATTACGCCAATATTATTGGAGATTCCTTTAAGAGAAAAGTTTGTTTCAAGGTCGAGGTATTCTAGGTTCGCAGTTCTAGAGTTTTGATACCAATCCTTAACTGATTGTTCAAATTTTTCAGACATAATCCCGTATAAGGTATTCTAGGTTCGCAGAAACACATTCCTTTGGTTCCTGCATCCAAGGTTAGTTCCACAACAAATAAGGCAAGAATGTTAGTTAGTTTTTACAGCCGTAGCTGTCTTGGTTCTGACATCAGGTCTCCCAAATGGAACCCTAGGTCAAACCGATGCCTACTGTTCCCTCGACGGGGAATGCGTCCTCACCTACTCCTCTCAGGAGAGTTTACCTTTTGCCAACTGGCTCCTCCGATTGGACTTTTGCCCGATGCACCTGATCAGGTCTTCGTGCCCACCTTTCGAGCAGGTCTTCGGTGCCCAGCTCCTTGCCAGGGCTTCGTACCCAGTCCTCGACCAGGACTTCGTGCCCACCTTCCGAGCAGGTCTTCGGTGCCTAGCTCCTTGCCAAGGCTTCGTGCCCAGTCCTCGACCAGGACTTCGTGCCTAGTGTACCTAGGGCTTTTTTCCTGCACACTCAGTGAGCACATTAGACCAAAATAACATCTTAACTTTTGAACCCTTTGCCATTATCAAAACCCAGGTTTGACTTAGGTGCTTCCTGCACCAACAATCTCCCCCTTTTTGATTTATGGCAACCCGGTTTAAAAAGTTAAGTTTAAACAAAAAGCAAGTAAAATGCCAACTTAATTTCCTCCCCCAGGAAGGAATCTCCCCCTAGGTTTTTCAAAGGTTCGCGGGGTTTGAAAAAGTTTCTAAGTCTAAAAGGGAATTGATTTTTCAATACTTAGAATATTTTCAAAAAAACGAGGTTTAGGAAATATTTTCCAAAAAAAATTTTGGGTTGGGCACTTGGAAAATTTGCACTTAGAGAATTTACACTTAGAAAATTTTCAAGTAAATTACTTAGTTTTCGCACTTTAGAAAATTTTCTAAACTTCTTCTGAAGTTTTTATTATAAAAAGAAATTTTTACCATATTTTTGAGTTGTGAAAAATTTTCCAATCTCTTTAGTACTTTGAGAAAGTTTTCAAGAAAATTTTGAAATTAATACTTAGAAACATTTCTATTAGAGATGTTTACAATAAGTACTTAGAAGAAATTTTGAACATACCTTAATTTAAATACTTAGAAATAATTTTGAAAGTAGCTTAAGTCAAGTACTTAGAAATAATTTTGAAAGTAGCTTAAGTGATTTTACTTTTTGAAAAAGGAGATAAATAAAGTTTTGAATTTTGAAAAAAATTTAAACCTTCTCTCCTTTCCAATCTCTCCCCCTTTGCCATATATAAAAAAGATAATATAGTAAAGCAATATCGCAAAAGAAGTAAGGTGCTGTACTGAACCAATTCGAGGTATAAACTGGACCAAATCAATTTGAATTATCTCATTCGGGTCCTGTCTAACCCAATTAACTACTTACTAACTATTATAAACAGTTGTTTTCGCTAGGGTTAGTCAAGTTAAGTGTTCTGTTCAAGTTAGATTTTCTAATCTTGACACTTAACCTGATTACTGTTTAATTTGTATTTAGTGCCCCAATTACTGCAGATGCACTGACTTAAAATATCTTGAATTAAGGCAAAGACCTAAGCATCTCAACCCATTCTAGGTTATCAATCAAAAGTACCCTAAGGTGCTTGTGAGATGCTTGCTTCTAGATCAATAGGTGCATGCAGTTCTAGGGTTAGGGCCTAAGCTAAGTCCATTTGTGAAAAAACCCTAGTTTTGAAGGGGGTAATTTTAAAAAAACTAAGTCGAATAGTTATTAAAAAAATGACTTTTCAAATTAAGTAGAAACTCATAAGTAATAAAATAGTTTTTAAAAGAAATAGAAGTAGAGCAAACCTATTCTACCAAGCATATTAATTGATAAGGATCAGATAATCAAGAAAGCAACTAGCAACTAGATAAGTCAGCTGGTCAAAGCGAGGACCATCATAGTCACACCACAGCCAAATACAAGTCAACCCCACTGAGTGGGGGTAGTCAACCAGTCAACAGTACAGTAGAAAGTATCAATCTGAACTAAGAGGAAGGACCGGGATGATCAGATGAGCTGGGCTGCCAGGATCGAAATAACGACATCATTTCATTATACCGTGCGTCGCTAGTCTCTCGATCGGCTCTGCGGGCATCCATATACTCTGCGTGATTGGCTTCTACTTCCTCCCTGAGACTGTGTACCTCTGTCTGAAGTAGAGCTAGCCTCTCGTCAGTTGTCGGAGGTAGGGGCTCGTCCATTTGTTCTCGAATCTCGGCCGCCAGATCTGCGACATCAACCTCTATCTCCTCATCAGAGTCGATCTGGGGTCCGGCTCGCTGACGTCTCCATGATAAAACCCCGGTACCCGAGACCTCTATGCCCGCTAGGGAAAAGTTTCTAAAACCTATTTCATCAAATTCGGTCATTGCGGTCATCTCTCCATCGGTGATATTACGACCGTGATGATGAAGAATAGAGGTGATGATGTGGCAGTAAGGGGTGCGTACCCGCCCTTGAGTAGTAACACTGGACGCATATAGAATCGTGTGGAACATGTGGGTTCAATGTCGATATCTAGGTGATGGATCAATGTGTACAGTAAGAAGGTGTGGAATGGTCGCATGGTGGCAACGTCCCTAGTGGACAAGGGTAGAATGCAACGGACTAGGACTCTATAAAGAGTCCTGGACCTGAAGATCTACAGACTGAAATCGCCTAGCCAAAGGGTTTCGAGCATCTCAATAAAAATAGGAGTATAGGGTGTCCAGGTCAATGTGAGAGTAGGGAGCATCAAAGGGAGGATCTCTAGGAGGATAACAGCAAAAAGTGGACTGAGAAAGTCGTAGTCCAAGAAATCTGTTGAGCAACTAGGGTGTTATTGTCCGTTGAGCAACGAGGGTGGACTGAGAAAGTCTTAGTCCAAGAAATCTGTTGAGCAACGAGGGTGTTATTGAACTGTGGTGACAAACATAAGGTCATTTTGTCTGACTATATTGTTGTAGAATTCTGCACATACGGTTGTGTTAATGGGATGAGTGTAGAAGACAAGGTTATCAAGTTGATAGAAGTTTATGACATTCATAGCTAATGGACAAGATTGAGTAAAAAACTGTCTATTTAGGAAACTCATTTTGATGGGTTTATACGTTGTCCTAGCAAACTTATTGCAAAGTTCCAAGGTCGGGAACCTAGGGTTGAGGCTAGGTTCGGTCCCGAGGTTTGGTTGATTTGCATGACGTTTTCTAAAATAATAATAAACATGCGTTTAAGAGAAAAGATGGTAAGGAAATTAATTCTAAGTGCAAAAGAAATGATACCGAGTCGCCATCCGGGGAGGCATGGTTGAGGTGGAGTGGTCGAGGGCATGAGAGGGTCGTTTGGTCGCCTTGGAAGGAGAAGAGTTAGAGAGGAGAAGTGTTTTGGGTGTGGCAAAATAAGGGAGTTTCGGGTGGTTTATATAGAGGTGGTAGGTCGGGTGCCCAGGTCAGAGAGCAGTTGCCTTTGGCAGCCTTTCTGCCCTGACCTGGTGCTGGATGGGGGCGCCCATGATGGCCTGGGTGCCCGGAGTCAGGTCAAAGACTGCCATATGCAGCATTTTAGGTTTTGACCTGTGCTTGGGGGCGCCAGTGAGGAGCCGGGCGCCTAGCTTAGCTAGGTGTTGACAGCTTTTCTACCTTGATCGAAGAGAAAAGGAAGGGGGCACCCGAGGGATCAGGGGCGCCCGGGCTGTGTAAGAGTTGACAACTTTTGATGTATTGTTGACCAGTTTGACCATTTTGACCATGGTTTAACTATTACTGTTGACCAGATTTGACTATTTTGACCAGTATTAACTGGATTAATCAAGCAACAATCAGGTCAATTCAGTTCTAAATTACAGGCTTTAATGTTCGTACTAAACAAAAGTATAGGGATCAGATGAATTTTAGTTAAGTTAAATTTAACCATCTCACCCGTTCTAGAGTTGTCAATCACGTTTGCCTTATGGGTTTTTGTGAGACAGGTTTCAGTAGAAAGATTTATTTTGAAAAATCATGATTAATTTTGAAAAAGTTAAATTAATTTTGAAAACAATTGGTTTTGAATTTATTTTGAAAAAGAGTGTTTGAATCTATGATTAACTAAAAATTTATGTTAGATTCGAATTTGACAAAGAATAAATTGAATTTGAATTTCAAAAATTGGCTTCCAGGTCTTGGCGAGGCACTAGGCCTTCTTTGGCCGTAGCCTTATTGGATCATCAACCCTTTCCTTGATAAAGCCTTTTAATGAAATTTCATTTTCAAGATTACTTTTTGAAAAATTCTGGTCTAACTAGTTTGGGTCTTGGATCGGTAGCTTCGGCTAGTTCCACCAGATTAAAGAGACCAAGTAGTGTATACTTGACCTTATTAGAAAAGGCTTCCCTAACGTACTATCATCTCACCGCCACCCAATACTATGTCGTTTAAACTTCAGTTAATTGGTTTAGTCCTTAGTCTAACCAGTCCTAGGTCTAAGCATGGTGAATTGCAGACAATAAATAGACAAGCAATCATGTAATTTTAAACAAGAAAAGAAATTTATTTAACTATAAAGATTGTTTTTAAGTTGGCTCCCCCTGGACTAAAGCCACGATAATGGTTCGGTAAGATGTGAATCTTGTCCTTGGGGATCCAATACTGATTTGATCCAGTTTGGTTGTTCAGGCAAAGTTTGGGTACCCATGCCTGAACTTTAGGTCTAGACTGATTCAGTACAGCATAGTATGACCTTTGTCTTGCCTTGGTTCGATAGCCTAACCCGGATCGATTTAGAACCGACTTTTATTTTCCAAGGATCATATCAAGACCCTTGGAACCAGAAGTGAATCGTTCTAATGTTGCTCTAAGGTCCTTGACTTGAGTTTTCAAGGAGGAGTTCTCTTTCTCAAGTTTTTCAACTTGAGTAGAGGTTCCTTCTTGAACCTTCTCAGTTAAGGATCTCGAGTCAGCTCCCTCTTTCAGGAGTTTTACTTCCTGTCGGAGGGGCTCGACTCGGATTTTGGCTTTCGCCAAGTCGCGAGATAGATAGGCAATTAATTCGGATAATTGAATTCTAGAAAATCCACTTACAGTGATTTTGCTGTCCTCTGAAAATGTGAGCTTTCCATCGTCCGGCTCCGATTCTGATTCGGTCTTGATTTCTTCCGAAGCAGTTAGGGCGAGCAGGTTCAACTGTGAGGCCTCTTCTTCTTCTTCGGAGGAAGATTCGTCCCACGTTGCCTGAAGGGCCTTCTTGCTTCTTGTCTTCTTAGCTTCTTTCAGATTAGGGCATTCCGATTTGAAATACCCCTTCTTGTTGCATTCGAAGCAGATCACACTTGATTTGTTCTTGGATGGTTCAGCCGGATCCTCCTTCTTTCGGCTGGCTTTTCTTCTGTTGGACTGATTCTTCAATTCCTTGTAATAGTTCCGGGCAAGCCGTACCAGCTTGGGTCGATCCCCTTCACTGTCTTCTGAGTCTGAGTCTGAGTCTGAGTTGAGTCAGACTTGGGTGCAGGTTGAGGCTTCTTCTTGACCATTTTTCCTGTCTTGCCTGCAACAAAAGCAATGCCTTTCTCGACCAGGGTGCAGTTAGTCTGCTCATGTAATTCAAGTTCGGAAAATAACTCATCTAATTTGATTTTAGAAAGATCCCTTGAAACTTTATACGCATCTACCATAGATGCCCACAAAGTATTTCTCGGGAAAGCGTTAAGAGTATACCTGATCAGGTCACGGTTCTCTACCTTGTGACCGATTGTGTGTAGACCATTCATCAGCTCCTGAATTCTGGCGTGGTGCTGGGCTGCAGATTTTCTGTCGCTCATTTTGATTGTGTACAACTTGTTTAGTAGTAGGTCCCTCTTGCTGATTCGGGTGTCGGAGGTTCCTTCGTGCAACTCAATTAACTTACCCCATAGTTCCTTTGCACTGTTGAATGGTCCCACCCAGTTCAGCTCTTCTTTGGTTAGGCCGTATTGGAGTGTTTGAGTCGCTTTAGCATCGGCCTCGATCTTTCTTTTCAGTGAGGTATCCCATTCGATGTAAGATTGTGGCACTCCTTCAGCATTTCTTGGGATTTCCAGTCCAGATTGGATTATTATCCACATGTCCACCTGAGTTTTCAGGTGGACCTCCATCGGACTCTTCCAGTAGGAGAAATCCTCCCCACTGAAGAGTGGTGGTCTGGCTGTACTGAACCCTTCTTGCATGGCCATTTAGAGATTCTCTGAAATAAAATTAACAAAAAACTGTCCCAAGACTTGGTCTTGGATTAGCAGTGTGGGAAGAAGAAAAAAAAATTATCGAGTGGTGTTGCACCAACCTCGATTAACGATAAAAATTTGATCGAAAAAAGAAATTAAAAATTTCGAAGAAAAATCTGAAAAACTCCCAAATTGGTGGTTGCACCAAATTTGAGCTTCCCCGCTCTTATACCACTTGTTGGATCGAGTAAACACGATAGGGGGGGGGGTGAATATCGTGAAAACATTTCGGATTGAAAAGAGAAAGTACGCAGAGGAATTTAAATAAAACACACACACAGAACTCAAGTAGTTTTACTTGGTTCGGAGTCGCGTTCGGCTCCTACTCCAAGGCCCACGGTCCTTGACCGTTTACTACGGGCAATTCTATAGTACGCAAAAAGGTTACAGAAATTGTTACAATATTAGTGCAGTAACTAAACAAATGTACTCTTCATTACCGACGCCCGGTGTGGATCGTACTTCGGAGCAGAGGGTCGTCATCGGTGCTAGAATGTCGAGAACGGAGTTTGCCGGAGCAGAGCGCATGAACGAAGAGCTTGGAGGCGTTGGAAAAAGTGATGTTGAAGCCTTAGGGGTCAAGCCCCTTTTATACTGCTCCTAGCGGCGCCCTGGACGCTGGGGGCGCCTGACACGTGCCTTTGGATCCGAGAAACCTCATCGTAGCTCGGTCAGCGCTTATCCCTCCAGAATCGGCCTCGGAGCTGACGGGGGCGCTCGGGACATCGGGGGCGCCCCGGTTGACTTGGTCTGCTGGCTTGTGGCTGATTTAGCTTCGATCACTGGTTGGCTTGGACCCAGGGCGCCCGAGACATCCAGGGCGCCCGGGACCACGGGGCGCTCGGGACCTCAGGGCGCCTGGCCCAGTAAGCTTTCGAAGCGATTCTTGCTTAACTGCTCGTTTGACCTTGACCTTGGGCGCCCGGGACCTCCCGGGCGCCTAGCCCAGCTGCTGCCCCTCTCCTTTGGGGCATTCTGAGCTGCAGAAACACATTCCTTTGGTCCCTGCATCCAAGGTTAGTTCCACAACAAACAAGGCAAGAATGTTAGTTAGTTTTTACAGCCATAGCTGTCTTAGTTCTGACTTCAGGTCTCCCAAATGGAACCCTAGGTCGAACTGACGCCTACTGTTCCCTCGACGAGGAACGCGTCCTCACCTACTCTCTCAGGAGAGTTTACCTTTTGCCAACCGGCTCCTCCGATTGGACTTTTGCTCGATGCACCTGACCAGGTCTTCGTGCCCACCTTCCGAGCAGGTCTTCGGTACCCAACTCCTTGCCAGGGCTTCGTGCTCAGTCCTCGACCAGGACTTCGTGCCCACCTTCCATGCAGGACTTCGGTGCCAGCTCCTTGCCAGGGTTTCGTGCCCAGTCCTCGACCAGGACTTCATACCTAGTGTACCTAGGGTTTCTTTCCTGCACACTCAGTGAGCACATTAGACCAAAATAACATTTTAACTTTTGAACACTTTGCCATTATCAAAACCCAGTTCGACTTAGGTGCTGCCTGCACCAACAGTATGGAAGAGGAAGAAAGAACCTCCTCTTGCGCCGCACCCCTTTGGTTCCTCACCAACCCCCATATGGAAGAGGAAGAAAGAACCTCCGCTTGCGCCGCCCCTCTTGCTTCTCCATCTTTTCCATTAATGAAGATCCATTGAACTTTCTCACTAACCCCCATATTTTCATATGGGATCCAGCTATTATGAGTCATTCATCCCCCTGTGTTTAAGATATCGAATGTTCGTCTTAATTTAAATTACTGACAATTTTAATTAATCGACTTCTGGCTCCTTGACTAGTACCACTCAACCTTATCATCATGTTGGATCAAATCCACCTGCAGGGTTTAACATGATAATTCTTATGAGCTCATCAAGGGGGCATCATCATCCCGACTCACCAAGAAATGGATTCCGTCAATAATTAACGGCACACCATATAATTAATATTATTTCCCAACTTACCGGGCCTATTGATTTAACAGAATAAATCTCGCTCATTGGTAAATCAAAGAAATAATAATTAACTATATGTGCTCATTATTATATCGGGATTTAGGGATTGTTCTCCATAATAAATGCAAGATCCAATCCAATTATTAAGTCAGTACAAATTGGATGATCTCTAGTTTTGGTCCAGCTCAACACAAAGCACACTAGTGTAATTCTATGGTCAAGATAACTCTTACCTAATTACACTACAACCAACTCGATGGTTTGTCCAAATCCATCTCAGTTGTGAGCCTCTTACTTATACAATGCAAGGGACTGATAACATGATCTTCCGTGTGTCACCACACACCATGTTATCTACAGTGCATAATATTGGGCTTTTATACATATACTAATGTAAACACGCATCTAGTGTTGTTGTGATTCTCTTTTCAAAATATAGATGATCTTATATAAAAATGAAAAATTCTTTAAGTATACACATCTAACAATCTCCCACTTATACTCAAAGACTCTGCTGTTCTCTCACTGCCATACATTTGACTCCCATATCCTCCACATGTCGGTCATAAGCTCTCGCTGGAAGAGCTTTAGTGAATGGATCAGCCAGGTTGTCCTCCGATGCAATCTTGGTGATAGCTACTTCTCCTCGCTTTACGATTTCTCATATCAGGTGGTACTTGCGCTCTATGTGTTTACTCACTTTATAGGCTCATGGTTCCTTCGAGTTTGCAACTGCACCACTGTTATCACAAAAGATTGTTATAGATCTGGGCAAACCAGGAATCACATCTAAGTCTATGATGAAGTTCCTGAGCCATACAACTTCCTTGGTTGCCTCTGAGGCTGCCACATACTCAGCTTCCATGGTAGAGTCTGCCACGCATTTCCGCTTGACACTCCTCCAAACAATGGCTCCACCTCCTAAAATAAACACAAACCCCGAGGTAGACTTACTCTTGTCCCTATCTGACTGGAAATATGAATTTGTATAACCCACAGAGACTAATTGGTCTGCCCGATAAACCAACATATAATCCCTAGTACATCTCAGGTATTTCAATATATGCTTTACCGCAGTCCAATGTCCCTATCCAGGGTTACTTTGATATCTGCTAACCATGCCCACGGCAAAGCAGATATATAGTCTCGAGCACAACATAACATACATGAGGCTTCCTACAGCCGATGCATAAGGAACCGCCTTCATTTCCTCTATCTCCTTTGATGTTTTCGGACACATCTCCTTGGATAGAGGAACTCCATGCCTGAAAGGTAGAAATCCCTTCTTGGAGTTTTCCATGCTAAAATGAGCTAGGACAGTGTCAATGTATGATGCTTAGGATAAGCACAACATCCTTTTCTGGCGATCCCTTATGACCGTGATCCCAACGATGTGTCACGCTTCTCCTAAGTCCTTCATATCAAAATGTTTGGACAACCAAACTCTTACGTCTAACAAAACTTTGACATTGTTACCAATTAACAAAATGTCGTCTACGTAGAGTACAAGAAACACCATTACGTTTCTGTCACACCTCTTATATACACATGACTCATCTGGGCTTTGAATAAATACATATGACTGGATTACTTCATCAAAGTGGATGTTCCAAGATCGTGAAACTTGCTTCAATCCATAAATGGATCGATTAAGCTTGCACACTAGATGCTCTTTGCCCTTTGCAATGAACCCTTATGGTTGCTTCATGTAGATGGTCTCCTCAATACTTCTGTTAAGGAAAGTTGTCTTGACGTCCACCTGTCATACCTCATAGACCATATGAGCAGCAATATATAATAGAATCTGGATAGACTTAAGCATGACTACCGGGGAAAAGGTCTCCTCATAATCGATACCCTCTTTCTGAGTATACCCTTTCGCAACAAGCCTAGCTTTGAAGGTCTCAACCTTCCCATCTGATCCTCTCTTTCTCATGTAGATCCACTTGCATCCAATGGTTTTTACACCATTGGGTGGTTCTACTAGCTCCCAGACGTGATTAGAATTCATAGATTCTATCTCAGAGTTCATTGCCCTTTGCCACGAATCTGCATCCTTATCATAAAGGGCCTCATCATAGGTCCAGGGATCTAGTACATGTTCACCATGGACCAAGTCCGAAAACTCTCCCAAAAACATGAACCTCATAGGTTGTCTAACAACCCTCCCACTGTGATGAGGTACCTGATAAGTACCATTTTGTTGATTATTTTAATTGCTAAAATCCATGTTTGACCCATGTTTTACTTGCTTAATTGTGATTTTTACCCTAGGCTTTAGAACTTCCTCTTATTTTGGACTTAATTATAAATTTACACATATTTGGATTATTTGGCCACTAAATTTTTGATCTATTTTTATAGGCATGAAAGGATCCTGGACCTAGGGCAAACTGGGTCAAACTTGAGTCGGAAGAGGACCCAGATCGAGTTATCAAGTTTCGGATTAATCTGGGCCGTCCGATTCAGAAGCGGCTAGATCTGAGCCATCCGGGACCATCTGAAGCAATCCGAGCTAGGGTTAGGATTGATCAAGCACTCTGATCAAGATCTGAAGGTTTCATCCCAATCAGAGCTCATTCAACCGTTGGATCAAGCTCGGAGGGCTCTAGATCGTCCATTCAAATATTAGGTTGATCTGGACCATCCGTTGTAAATCTGGAGGATCCGAGCTACCACGAGGCAGATCCTGACCCCTGATCAACATCTTTAAAGTTTGGCTCAAATCAGAGCAAGATCAGCCGTTGGATTTCCACCGATCAATCTGGGCCGTCCATTGCTAGCTACTTAATCAAAAATTCCCAGCGCTTCAGCCTCATCGCGTCTTCGCCGTTCTTTGCGTTTCTTCGTTTGTTCTTCATCGCTTTTGCAATTTCTTCATCCAAGAAGGCGTGACCCCTCAATTTCTCCATTTGATCATCATCTGAATCCTTGGAAGACAGCTTCGATCGAGAATTCATCTCAAATTTCATCCGGACAGAGTTTGTTTGAGGGTTTCGGCATTCTCTATGGTCCGAGCACCATAATCTCAGCACAGTCCATTTCCGATCATCTGAGCCACTTGTAGGGGTTCTAAGGTGAGCTCAGATCTTCTCCAAATCATCATCACAACTCAGGAAGCTGAGATCGAAGGGATTCGGATTGGATTTCCCCAGCTGATGTAGTTTGAGCAGATTCGACCGATTGAGGCTGATTTCCACTGATTTGCTGAGCTTAGGGGTTCGAGGCCAGCCCTTGCTTGACGACCAAGGAGATTTTGAGCTCAGGGAGGATTGAGGCTTAGTTCTTTAGCTAATTTCAATTGTGTTTAGCTGTAGTTTTAATTTCTGCTCGAACTCTGTTTCTGAATTTCTGTATCAGCACTTAGATTTCGATTCTTAATTGTTTCTGCTTAATTAGGTTTATATCTTTCAAGACAAGTAGTTTAGGAAGTTTGTCTAGTGGATAATTGAGTTCAATTTCAGTTATTTCAGCATTTAATCCTTGCGTATTCAGATCCTTGGTTGTGTGCCAACTTAATTCTGCGTATCATTTTTCTTTTCTGCAATTCTCTTTAGCTCTGAAACTTTTAGCTAATTTCGTATCTAGTATTTCAATTTAGTTGAACTAAGTTGTTCACTTTTAGCTTCAGTTCCTAGTTTTTGTTTAGCTTAGTGATTCTGCATTTCATTTCTGTTTATTTGGGCAACAAAGTCTGTTTTCAGTTTATCCGAATTCCTGCATTCGAAATCTGAAATCTGCATTCATCATTGCACTGAGTTTGTTTCTGAATTTATCTGAATCCATGCGTATCAGTTTTGTTGCAACTTGATCACATTTCTGCACATTGTTTTAGCTTTAACATTTCTAAATTTGATACATTCCTGCACATCAATGCTTCGGTTTACAGGTTTGCAGAGTTTGTGTCAAGAAAACTTTGGATTTACTACATCTCATTTGAACATTAGGCTCGAGAATTTACTTACAGTTTGGTCATCTGGTTTGCATTTACTTCAGTTCTAAAGTTTAGCCTAGTGGTTGCGTATCAGTTCCATGATGATGTATCAATTTGCATCCCTGTGAGTTCAGTTTTAGTTTCTAAATTGTTCATCCTGCACATCAGTTTTCTGAATCCTTCCTGCACATTAGCTTGTAACCTTTGCAGCTGGTTTTGTTGGTTCACATTCAGCTTGTTTTGAATTACTGCAGTCAATTCTGAAATCCTGTATTTCAGTTTTGGTTGTCTTCATTCCTGCACTTCAGATCTGCCTTAGGGGTGTCTTTGAATGTATTTAGACCTTTGGTTTGTTGTTGAATTTCTTCTTTCATCTTGGCATAATACTTCCTTGATAAATACCTGTGAAATCTGAATTGAACAGTCCACTTTGGAACTGTAATGTGAAGTTCCTGCATTTAATATCCTTGCGGCACATCAGATTTCTTTCTCTCCTTGGTATCAAATGCAGTTCAGTTTCGGCAGCTCTTGTCATCCCAGCAACCACACCCTCATTTCTGGTTTTGTGCTAAGTAAAGTTTCATGTAGATGATTCAAATTTCAGATTGTTTTCAGCTTGGATTGAATTGCTTATTGGTTGAGTTTATCAATTGCCATTACCTAGTTTTAATTTGTCAGCTAGGACCTTGCGTTTACTTGTGTTTTCATTTTCTATTTGCAATCCAAACCCAAATCACATTCAAAACCCAAAATCCACAAACGACACATAAACTCGAGCGTCAAATCAAACAAACTCTCAACTAGTCCTGAGGAAAAATACGACCTGTGGCCCCTTTACTACGTTTTCATATTTTGATTGCAAAAAGGGTTTCTAGCATTTTATAAATATTCTAAATTCTGATGGTCCCACAATTCGTGACAACTTAACCTAGTATTTCGGGGCCGTCAAATTTTTGGCGCCGTTGCCGGGGAAGCAACTAGTTGATTTGTTTGATTTTTGTTTGTATGCTTTTGGACATATCATTGAGTTCTATTTTATTTTGCTTTATCTTGTGTATACGGTTGCTGTCATTTTCCTTGTTTGTTTTGTGACAGGACTGCCAGTTCAAAATATTCTCATCTAATTACCAGCAGTTGTGTCCACAATTTTAGCAGAACCAACCTTTCAATCAGCAACCAAATCAGTTTTTTCAGCCACAATGTCAACAATTTCAGCAAGAATTTCAGCCAAGTCAGAATTTTCAGATTGGGCAGCCACAATTCCAGAATTTTCAGCCCCAATTCTAGCAATTTCAGCCCGATTCTCAGCAACCCTATCAACAAAATCAAGTATCTTTTCAAGGAATTCAACAAGGGTACCAAGATAATTTGAATTTCCAACAATCATATCAATTTCCACAGCAATTTCAGACTTGCAACCAGAATTTCCAGCAACAAAACCAGAATTTTCAGTTCCAACCATTTCAGACTTTCCAGAATCAAAATCAGAGTGGATTTCAACCTTCACAGCAAAATTTTCCACCAAACGATCAGAATTTTCAGCCACCAATTCAGAGTTTTCAATTCCAGAATCATAATTTTCAGCCATCTCCACCAAGTTGTGAATCAAATTTTCAGCAATTTAATCAGCCTATTCAACCATTTTATCAAGCCCCACAGTCTCAATTTCAAGACCAACAAGAGTTCCACACTAACCAAGGAGGTTTTGAGAATCCTGATTGGAGTGAGGAACAAGAACAAAGGATGATAGAGATGTTGCAACAAATTCTACAACAACAGCAAAGTTTTCAAGAACAACAACAGCAAAATTTTCAACAACAACAACAACAACAACAACAACAGCAAAATTTTCAACTTCAACAACAACGCCTTGCAAAATTGATAGATCAATGGAATCAGATACAAGCCCAAAGATCAGGACAATCAGATGATTCCATAGGTGTAGGGGATTGCACTGAGCCCCAAGAATCACCCATTCCTACTGATTTAGAGGCATTGGAGGAGATTGATAGCAGGGCTTGTGATAGTTTTGAATTTAATTCTGAAACTTTACAGGATCATTCTATACTTTTATCTTGTGATGATTTAGTTGTTAATGATCCTAATTTTTCTAACATGGTTGTTGCAGATGATACTGAGGAAACATGCATGGGAGATGATTCCATAGGTGTAGGGGATTGCACTAAGCCCCAGGGACCACCACAATTTACTGGTACATTAGAAGATTTAGAGGATGAACCAGAAAGTGTAGGGACTTGCATGGTGGAAGCAAGAACCCAAGGATCACCTATTTTACTTGAGTGTCCACCAGAACCTGAACCTGAAGAGGAGATTGCACATTACCAGGAGGAGGCCATAGATACATCTACTTTTGTAGAACCTCCAGGTATTTTTCAGCACGATCAGGTAAATACTCCTCCTATTTTTTCTGAAATTTCATAAAGGTACCTCAAACTAGTTTTATTGTTTGTGATATACTTAGGAATGCATCTTTTGTAGAATTTGATTGTGAAAAATCCCTAGAGGTACCTAGTGTTAAAGTTGCTGAATTTGAAGCATGTTGTGATACATCAGATGTAAATGCTGAATGTGAAAATTTTTTAGAAGTGCCTAGACTTGATGTTGATTATTATGATGAGTCTCTTGATATATCTTATGCTGAAAATAATTGTGAAAAATTCATTGAGGCACCTAAAGTTGATTTTATTGGCTGTAATACATTGCTTGATACATCCTTGGTAGAAAATAATTATGAAATTTCTATTGAAGTGCCAAGAATTGATTTCATTATTTGTGATGAATTTCTGGATGCATTTTTTGTAGAAAATAATTGTGAAAAATTTATTGAGGCACCAAGAATTGATTTAATTGGATGTGATGCAGTTTTGGATACATTTCATGCAGAGACTGATATTATTTTATTTTTGTCTTGCCCTGCACGCTTGAGAGAGGTATTACATTGTTTTGCAGGGTCTAGAAGACTTCCGGAGAGGGTGCTCCATCTGAACAGACTCCAGCCTCCTAGAAGAACTTTCAAAAGGCATCAAGAAATAGGAGATGATTGTTCTGTAATTCGAAGCACTCCACCTCTTACATGGGTATTGTACCTAAATCGCCTTCGGCCACCGGAGCAAATTTTTGTAAAGTTAAGTGTGGGGGAGTCCGAATTCTCTCAGCCACCCATGTTCCTCCACTACCACGATGGAGGCTACTTCTGGATAGACTCCGTCCACCAGAAATAAAGGAGAGATTGTTCTTTCTTGTATTTTCTTGTATTGCATTTTCCTTCACTTTTATGACTTCTGGAATTTTCCTTTAAATTGAGTCCTTGCTAATAAATGCTTAAGTAGAGTAAAATGACTAGGAGTCATTGTAGATACCATGTTAGTTTTCTTGGACATTTGTTTCTTTCATGACTAGGAATAAATGTATCCCTCTAGGTTATCTTTATGTCATTTTAGAACCTCTTGAAAATAAATTAAATCTGGTTGTTAAAACTTAGGGTTTGAGCTAATGGATGAAATCTTGGATGCTTGAGTACTACTTGGTTTTAGATTCTTAATTGATGACTTGAGATGAATTATTTTTGCCTAGTGAGAATTAGCCTTATATTTGTGACACACATGTTATTGTACTCTAGAACTTACTTAGGTTCTTTCAAAACCATATTTCAATGAATGGATCACATCTATAGAGGCTAATCACTTTGGTTACCTTTCCAGAACAATTTTGGCAAAAATCATGTTCATTCCATTTTTCTTTACTTATTTCCTACTCTTACCCTCACTTTTCTATGGACTTGTTGTTTGAAATGTTTCTTAATGCTATTTTGCCCGAGACGGACAAAGATTTAAGTGTGGGGGAGTGACTAGTGTTTTGGAAAGATTTGGTGTCAAAGAGGCAATTCATGTCGAAAAAAAAATTCTGCATTTTCATGTGCCAAGTGAGTTGAGTTTGGTGTAAAAAAATGAGCAAGAAGAAATGGTTGAGGATGGAAATGATTGGAGCATCTAGATTCCTTATCATACTTTGAAATCCAAGTGGCATGCAATGAATGAAAGTAAAGATGTGAGCAAAATTTTTTGGGCAGAAATGTTTTGGACTTGTAGTTTTTCTTTGCTTGCAGTTTTTTCTTTGCTTAAGAAAGCCAAAACCTCTTGATAAATACTGAATTGGAGATGGACAGATCTGAGAAAATGTAGAGAATCTGTGCCAAAAACAGAGAAAGGAAGAAAAATCTGTGCCATTCCCAAAAGAAAAATTGTGCCACTGCAAAAGAAAGTTTTGTTGGAGCTGAAAAAGAAATCTGAATTGCAATTGTTGCTACCGAGCAGCTGAAAACAAGCTGAATTCCAGCTGAAGACAATTTGAATTGAAGCTAATTCTGGAAGCCGAATTCTAGCTGAACACAAGTTGGAAAATCTGAACCAATGGAAAAATCTGTGAGCTAAAGTGGAAAAGCAGTGAGGTAGAGCCGAAATCAAAGGGAGCACTTATGAATAAAATTCTGACATGAAGAAAGGATATGGCACGCAAATGGCACAAAATCTGAGCCAAAATGAGGAAGCTGAGCTGCTGAAATTCTAGGCTGAAATGAGACAAGCTGAATTGATATTGTTATTTTTGAATTGCAGCGGTATAGATCAGTGATTTGAGTGCAGCTAAACTAATCTGGATTGAATTTGAGAGGACTTCTGACCAGAGATCAGAATTTCTGAAAAGGGCAGCAGCTTATCTGAATTAAAGTGCCGAAACCATTAAATGGAGGAAGAGCATTTGATAGCTAAGTTTTTGGGAAATCTTGGACCTTTAAACCTGATCGAATGGAAGCTAAGAAGCCAGAAAGTGATGAGCACACCCATTACGGATCAGAAGGAGATGGCTGATGGAATGCTCAAAAAAAAAAAACAGAAAATGCAGTGAAGGCAAGGGCTGAAATTCCATGTGCTGATTTGAATTTGTGAGTGGAACACTTAAGGTTTCCACTATCATTTGATGCAAGTACTAATTGATGCTAACTGATGTAAGGCAACCAGAGAATTGCAAGGTATCAAAGTGATGTTGAGAAGCCGAAATCTGAAGAAAAAAAAAGAGAGAACAAATGATGGAAATGTGCCAACTTAGAAGGGAATGTATCAAGAGGGAGTTGCAATAGTTGATTAGTGAAGAACACATGTGGAGAGTCTAATTCCTCAATTATTGTTTGATGTCTCAAGTTCTTTAATGAAAGAATCTGACCCGAATGTGCCATACTAGAAGAATTCAGAGAAAAAAAAAGAAGGGAAAACAGTTTGAAGAAGGAAAAAAAAAGAGAGACACAAAAGTTGGTACAAAAATTGAAATTTTAGCTCCATGAGATCAGTGAAGGTAATATCATCCAAATTTAAGCCTTGCTCCAAAACATTCTGACCTTGCTAGAGGATAAAAGAAAGAAAAATCAGAAAAGAAGAGGGAACAAACAAGTTGGCACGCAATAGACAAGAATTGGCAATTGAGATCAATAGGGTTTTATTATCCAAATGAAAAGCATTATCCAAATTAACTCCACCACACTTTTGAATTCACTAGAGGACTGTCAAGAGGGGCAGAGTTCATTGGAAACATCCTTGAGCACTCAAATCTTCCACTTTACCAATTTTTCCATTTTCTTGGTTTTTACTCCATTTATTACCATTTTCCATGTTTTCACTTGTTTTTGTAGATATTGATCCTAATCATGAATAATGGTGGAGATTAGATAACAAGCAAGCCTATGGTAGTGCAAGAAACATGTGTGTTTGAGTGAGCTCCACTTCCATCATCAACTTAGAACTTAAGGAGAGAGCCACCAAAATTTTCCTTGAAAGGCTAGTGAGTTAAATTCATCTCAATGACTCATGATGGATGAAAAGGCAAAGTTGTTGATTTAAGGATAAGATACTAATCCATAGAGCTTAGATTTATGAGAATTGACAACCTTAGGTAATTTCTTTTCATTTGCTTCTAATTATGCTTAAGAAAATCTAGGGGATGCATAGTGATTTCGCGTGACGCTCAAGCTTAAGTGTGGGGGAGTTGATAAGTACCATTTTGTTGATTATTTTAATTGCTAAAATCCATGTTTGACCCATGTTTTACTTGCTTAATTGTGATTTTTACCCTAGGCTTTAGAACTTCCTCTTATTTTGGACTTAATTATAAATTTACACATATTTGGATTATTTGGCCACTAAATTTTTGATCTATTTTTGTAGACATGAAAGGATCCTGGACCTAGGGCATACTGGGTCAAACTTGAGTCGGAAGAGGACCCAGATCGAGTTATCAAGTTTTGGATTAATCTGGGCCGTCCGATTCAGAAGCGGCTAGATCTGAGCCATCCAGGACCATCTGAAGCAATCCGAGCTAGGGTTAGGGTTGATCAAGCACTCTGATCAAGATCTGAAGGTTTCATCCCAATCAGAGCTCATTCAACCGTTGGATCAAGCTCGGAGGGCTCTAGATCGTCCATTCAAAGATTAGGTTGATCTGGACTATCCGTTGCAAATCTGGAGGATCCGAGCTACCACGAGGCAGATCCTGACCCCTGATCAACATCTTCAAAGTTTGGCTCAAATCAGAGCAAGATCAGCCGTTGGATTTCCTCCGATCAATCTGGGCTGTCCATTGCTAGCTACTTAATCAAAAATTCCCAGCGCTTCAGCCTCGTCGCGTCTTCGCCGTTCTTTGCGTTTCTTCGTTTGTTCTTCATCGCTTTTGCAATTTCTTCATCCAAGAAGGCGTGACCCCTCAATTTCTCCATTTGATCATCATCTGAATCCTTGGAAGACAGCTTCGATCGAGAATTCATCTCAAATTTCATCCGGACAGAGTTTGTTTGAGGGTTTCGGCATTCTCTGTGGTCCGAGCACCATAATCTTAGCACAGTCCATTTTGATCATCTGAGCCACTTGTAGGGGTTCTCAGGTGAGCTCAGATCTTCTCCAAATCATCATCGCAACTCAGGAAGCTGAGATCGAAGGGATTCGGATTGGATTTCCCCAGCTGATGCAGTTTGAGCAGATTCGACCGATTGAGGCTGATTTCCACTGATTTGCTGAGCTTAGGGGTTCGAGGCCAGCCCTTGCTTGACGACCAAGGAGATTTTGAGCTCAGGGAGGATTGAGGCTTAGTTCTTTAGCTAATTTCAATTGTGTTTAGCTGTAGTTTTAATTTCTGCTCGAACTCTGTTTCTGAATTTCTGTATCAGCACTTAGATTTCGATTCTTAATTGTTTCTGCTTAATTAGGTTTATATCTTTCAAGACAAGTAGTTTAGGAAGTTTGTCTAGTGGATAATTGAGTTCAATTTCAGTTATTTCAGCATTTAATCCTTGCGTATTCAGATCCTTGGTTGTGTGCCAACTTAATTCTGCGTATCATTTTTCTTTTCTGCAATTCTCTTTAGCTCTGAAACTTTTAGCTAATTTCGTATCTAGTATTTCAATTTAGTTGAACTAAGTTGTTCACTTTTAGCTTCAGTTCCTAGTTTTTGTTTAGCTTAGTGATTCTGTATTTCATTTCTGTTTATTTGGGCAACAAAGTCTGTTTTCAGTTTATCCGAATTCCTGCATTCGAAATCTGAAATCTGCATTCATCATTGCACTAAGTTTGTTTCTGAATTTATCTGAATCCATGCGTATCAGTTTTGTTGCAACTTGATCACATTTCTGCACATTGTTTTGGCTTTAACATTTCTGAATTTGATACATTCCTGCACATCAATGCTTCGGTTTATAGGTTTGCAGAGTTTGTTTCAAGAAAACTTTGGATTTACTACATCTCATTTAAACATTAGGCTCGAGAATTTACTTACAGTTTGGTCATCTGGTTTGCATTTACTTCAGTTCTAAAGTTTAGCCTAGTGGTTGCGTATCAGTTCCATGATGATGTATCAATTTGCATCCATGTGAGTTCAGTTTTAGTTTCTAAATTGTTCATCCTGCACATCAGTTTTTTGAATCCTTCCTGCACATTAGCTTGTAACCTTTGCAGCTGGTTCTGTTGGTTCACATTCAGCTTGTTTTGAATTACTGCAGTCAATTCTGAAATCCTGTATTTCAGTTTTGGTTGTCTTCATTCCTGCACTTCAGATCTGCCTTAGGGGTGTCTTTGAATGTATTTAGACCTTTGGATTGTTGCTGAATTTCTTCTTTCATCTTGGCATAATACTTCCTTGATAAATAGCTGTGAAATCTGAATTGAACAGTCCACTTTGGAACTGTAATGTGAAGTTCCTGCACTTAATATCCTTGCGGCACATCAGATTTCTTTCTCTCCTTGGTATCAAATGCAGTTCAGTTTCGGCAGCTCTTGTCATCCCAGCAACCACACCCTCATTTCTGGTTTTGTGCTAAGTAAAGTTTCGTGTAGATGATTCAAATTTCAGATTGTTTTCAGCTTGGATTGAATTGCTTATTGGTTGAGTTTATCAATTGTCATTACCTAGTTTTAATTTGTCCAGCTAGGACCTTGCGTTTACTTGTGTTTTCATTTTCTATTTGCAATCCAAACCCAAATCACATTCAAAACCCAAAATCCACAAACGACACATAAACTCGAGCGTCAAATCAAACAAACTCTCAACTAGTCCCGAGGAAAAATACGACCTGTGACCCCTTTACTACGTTTTCATATTTTGATTGCAAAAAGGGTTTCCAGCATTTTATAAATATTCTAAATTCTGATGGTCCCACAATTCGTGACAACTTAACCTAGTATTTCGGGGCCGTCAGTACCACCTGTGTATCTTCTGTGACACGCGGTGCAGTGACTTGTGGTGTATCCTCTTGCACAGTTGGTTCTAGGGTCGGAACGTCCCCCTTCAACTCTTCAAGCAATAGTCTACTCCTGGGCTTGTAGTTCATCACATTGTCTTCTTCTAAGAATTTGGCATTCGTCCTAACGATTACCTTCTGATCCTAAGGACTATAGAATAGACCACCTTTCGTTCCCCTCGGATAGATTACGAGCAGACGTACTTCCGTACGAGATTCCAACTTATCAGTATTGTTGAGGCAATCGACCATTAAATGATTGGAAAATCATGGTTTTGATGTGTGAGCGAATAAGTTTAAAGTTAGAGTGTTATGTTGTATTTGATGTATGTGATTGAGTTTGCAGGACTTGGAGAATCACACTTGGTGGACCTATCCGAGGGACGAGAGCCGAGGGAGGAGAGCTCCAAGGACAAGCCGGGAAGTGGACTTCAAAGGGCACACGTGAAGGGTGGCATGGAGGCAAGACAAGGGAAGGCTTGCGTGCGCATCCGAGGGACGATTGCCAGAGGAAGAGGACTTCAAGGGGCGAGTCAAGGGAGCAGACCTGAAGGCACACGCGAAGGAGAAGGTTCGGAGTAGCTGGAGCTGAGCTGGGAGGCAGGGCAGTCGACTGGCCCTGAGGCAGTCGACTGCCAAAACCCACAGAGAGTTTGCAGCTTCGGACCAGTCGACTGGCCTTAGGGCAGTCGACTGGTACACCCCAAAACTAGCCGTTGGCTAGCTGTTTGCTAGCCGTTGGCTAGCCGTTGGAAGGCATTTAATGCCAGGGCAGTCGACTGCCATCTGGGCAGTCGACTGGTGCGAGTCTGGACTGACTGCGAATATGTCATTTTCACCTATAAAAGGAGGCCTCGTTACATGTGTCTGTACAGTTCCGTACAGTAACGGAGTGCTGCCCAATTGTAGAGTGATCTTTTGCTTCCTCCACCATAATTCTACATCTGTAAAGAGGAAGCTATTGCTGTAAAGGTTTCTCCACCTCAAGGAGACTTTTCGATAGTGAAAGTGGTGCTCGCGGCGTGGATCCTTGGATTAGTCACCCATCTGGGTGGATACCAAGTAAAAGAATTCTTGTTAGCATTGTTATTTCCTTTACATATTATTTCCGCTACGCTAACATCTGTGTAGAGATCAAAACGATCCGCGAAAGTGCATTCACCCCCCCTCTGCATGCCTACATCGATCTTTCAGTTGGTATCAGAGCCGGTGCGTTTTGGAAGATCTAACAATCAACCAGAACATTTATAATGGCGTTTCAAGAGGGATACTCCACCGCACGACCACCATTCTTCGACGGCAACGACTTCGCGTACTGGAAAGGTAGAATGCAGTACTATCTTATGAATGACATAGAAACTTGGATAAGTGTTGCAGATGGCTTCGAGGCGCCCGTCGATGAAAGAGGAGATCCTACCCCTATGAGAACATGGTCTAAAGAAGTGATGAAAAGGGCGCAGTCAAATGCCAAGGCCACCACTACACTGCAGTGTGGGCTCTCGAAGGAGCAACTGAACAAGGTGGGGCCATTCAAGAGCGCCAAAGAGCTGTGGGACAAGTTGGTAGAACTGAACGAGGGGTCAAATGAGTCCAGAAGAGCCAAGAAGGACTTGTTGGTGGCCCAACTGCAATCCCTCTCCATGAAGAGCAACGAGACCGTCAGTCAGCTGCATGGAAGGGTAAAGGAAGTGATCAACGAGCTCCATGTAATTGGAGAGAAAATCGAAAACCGGGATATCGTCAGGTATGTCTTACAAGTCTTCCCGAGAACCACCTTGTGGGCATCCATGGTTGATGCTTATAAGGTATCGAGGGACTTATCTTTAGTAAAATTAGACGATCTATTTTGTGAATTTGAACTGCACGAGCAAGCTAACATTTCGGCAAAAGAGAAAGGTATTGCTTTTGTTGAAGAAAAGGAGAAGAAGAGGAGAAAGGAAAAGAAGAAGGTGATCTACTCATCATCCTTAGACTCGGAGGAGTCAAGTGCCTCTATGGACAGTGACCAAGAGGCCTTTATGGTAAGAAAATTTCGTAAAGCATTTAAAAGTTTTTCTAACAAATCATATGCTAGGAAAGGGGCCAAAGGTAAGGGTAAGCCCAAGGAGATAATCTGCTACAACTGTCATCAAGAGGGACATATGATGAACGAGTGTCCCCAGTTGAAGAAGAGAGAGGACAAGAAGGAAGAGAAGAAGAAGAATGACAAGAAGAGATCAAAGGGAAAGGAGAAGAGTGCCACTAACCTCAAGGCGACTTGGGACGATCCCTCATCCTCAGAGGAAGAAGAAGAGCAAGTCTCCCACTTCGCTCTTATGGCACAAGATGATTCAGACTCTTCAGACGATGAATGAAGCTCAAGCAGTGAAGATGAAAGCTCCTCCACATCATCATCAGAGTCAGAAGCTTCGGTAAGTGAGGTATACCACTTACCCTCTTCTACCTTAGTGAAAATTATTTCGAGTACAAACATGGATTTAGCTAAGGCTAAAAGTAGAATTAAGGACCTTAAGGAAGAAATTGCCATACTTAGAGTAGAAGCTATTAAACTTAAAGATTTGCATGCTGACTCTACCTCTCCACATGTTTCACATATTGAAAATAAAAATAAGGAGTTAAGGAAATAAGTAGATGACCTCACAAAAGCTCTTAGGAAATTTCAAGTAGGATCAAGTAACCTTGATATGATCATTAACAGCCAAAGGGCGGTATATAACAAGGCAGGATTGGGCTATAGGCCTAAGACCAAGGAAGTAGCTTTTGTTTCACTTACCGGTAGGATTGGTGCATCTAGGAGACTAAGGGCTAGGGGAACCACAAAGAAGGCATGGGTACCTAAGAAATTTTTAAATGATTCTTCTGGATCAAAAATATGGGTACCAAAAGAGTGTGTTTTTCATATTTAGGTAAAAGTGAAGGAGGCCCCAACCTTGTGGATAGTAGATAGTGGATGCTCAAGACACATGACCGGAGATGTGAGCAAGTTCACCACTATTAGCTACTTAAGAGAAGGGACGGTCTCCTTTGGGAACAGTGGAAAGTTAAGGATCATTGGTAGGGGCACAATTGAGGTATCTCCCACTATTTCAATTCATAAGGTACTTTTAATTAAGGATATGAAGTTTAACTTATTAAGTGTAAGTCAATTATGTGATGCCGGTCTTAGAGTAGAATTTCATGCTAAGAAATGTGTAATAAAATAATGTGAATCAAACACTATCATATTAGAAGGGTTTAGAGAAGCAAACTTGTATTATCTTGATCTATCTTATGCTACTAACAATGTTGTTAAGTGTCTCATGTCCAAAGAAGAAGAAGGGTGGTTGTGGCACCGGAGACTTGGACACGTCAACATGAGGATCATTGCAAGAGTAGCCAAGGAAGAATTGGTGAAGGGGCTCCCAATGATCAAGTACGAAAAGAACAAATTGTGTGATGCATGCCAAGAGGGTAAGCAATCCAAAGCATCACACAAAGGTAAAACTTTAATTACCACTTCATTGCCTTTAGAACTTTTACATATAGACTTATTTGATTGCCATAGTACCCCATCACTTGTAGGAAGTAAGTATTGCTTAGTGATAGTTGATGACTTTTCTAGGTTTACTTGGGTCTATTTCTTGAAACATAAGGATGATACCCTAGAAATCTTCATAGGTTTTAGTAAAAGGGTTGAAAACGAAAAGAATATCAAAATAAACCGAATTAGGAGTGACCATGGTGGGGAGTTCCAAAATGCTAGTTTCACACAATTTTGTGTTGAAAATGGATACAAGCATGAGTTTTCATGCCCAAGAACTCCTCAACAAAACGGGGTAGTTGAGAGGAAGAACCGAGCCCTACAAGAAGCTGCTAGGACTATGCTTAATGCATACTCTCTTCCTAGCTACTTCTGGGCCGAAGCGGTTAACACCGCTTGCTATATTCAAAACCGGGTGTTGGTATATAGGTTTTTAGGAAAAACACCCTTTGAACTTTGGAATGGAAGAGTACCCCAAGTCCACTATTTCAGGGTCTTTGGATGTAAAGTCTACATCTTAAACACCAAAGACGACCTAAGAAAATTTGAATCAAAAGCCGATGAAGGAATCTTAGTCGGGTATTCATTGACTAGTAGGGGTTACAGAGTGTACAACAAGAGGACAAAAATGATTGAGGAGTCCTCAAATGTAAAATTTGATGAAACCACTAGTACTTACCCTAGAAAGGCTTCTATTGATAAGGAGATAGAAGAAGTCCAACCCCTTGCCCAAAGAACCCAAGACCTACATTTGGAGGGCAATGATCAAGGGGGAGTAAGAAACACACTAGAGGATGAGGAAGAAGGAGTAAATGAACCTACAACCTCTAGACCCTTGAGACATCACCATGATCATCCCATTGACCAAATTGTGGGTGATGTCACTCAAGGAGTAAGGACTAGGTCATACTTTAGGGATCAAACTAGTCAAATAGCTCTAATATCCCAATTAGAACCCAAGACTATTGATGAAGCATTGGGAGATGTTGATTGGGTCTTGGCCATGCAAGAAGAGCTAAACCAATTTGAGAGAAGTGAAGTATGGGAGCTAGTTCCTAGACCCACTGATTGTACCATTGTGACCACTAGATGGGTTTTTAGGAACAAATTAGATGACCAAGGTAAAATCACTAGGAACAAGGCTAGATTGATAGCTAGGGGATTTAACCAAGTTGAGGGATTAGATTATGATAAAACCTACGCCCCCGTAGCTAGGTTAGAATCAATTAGAATTCTACTAGCCTATGCCGCTCACATGGGTTTTACACTCCACCAAATGGATGTGAAGTCGGCATTCCTTAATGGGATCATTAAGGAAGAGATTTATGTAGAACAACCCCCTGGGTTTAAGGACCCTAACTATCCAAGACACGTATTTAAACTAAGAAAAGCCTTATATGGATTGAAACAAGCTCCCCGGGCTTGGTATGAAAGACTTTCTTCATTTTTGGTGTCTAAGGGGTTTAGAAGAGGAACAATTGACCCTACATTGTTCCTAAAATCTAAGGATAAGGACATATTTGTTGCCCAAGTCTATGTAGACGATATCATTTTTGGGTCAACAAATAATGACTTCCTACAAGAATTCATCAAGTGTATGGAAGATGAATTTGAGATGAGTCTTGTAGGAGAGTTAACCTTTTTCTTAGGCCTTCAAGTTAAGCAAACTAATGAAGGTACACATGTATTTCAAACCAAATATGCTAAAGAGATGCTAAAGAAATTTGGTTTAGAACATGCTAAGGAAGTATCTACACCCATAGGAACTAATGTGAAAATGGATAGTGACCTTGAAGGCAAAATGGTAGACTCTAAACAATATAGGAGCATGATCGGTAGCCTCCTATACCTAACCGCTAGTAGACCTGACATACTTTTTGCGGTAGGTATGTGTGCAAGGTACCAATCTTGTGCCAAAGAGTCCCATTTGATTGTAGTCAAGAGGATCCTAAGGTATGTGAAAGGGACCCTAAATGTCGGACTTTGGTATCCTAGAACCCCAAATGTTGACCTAATTGGATACACCGACTCGGACTATGCGGGTTGCAAGTTAGATAGGAAGAGTACAAGTGGAGGGTGTCAATTCCTTGAGTCTTCCTTAGTTAGTTGGAGTAGTAGGAAACAACCATGCGTTGCCCATTCAACGACGGAGGCAGAATATGTGGCAATGAGTGGATGTGTTTCCCAACTCCTTTGGATCATGCACACCTTAGAGGACTGTGAGCTACATTACACCAAGGTCAAAGTCTTGTGTGATAATGTAAGCATAATCAATTTAACTAAAAATCTGGTTCACTATTCTAGAACAAAACACATTGAAGTGAAACATCACTTCATTAGAGACCATGTGGCAAGAGGAGACATAGAATTACACTATGTAGAATCAAAGTCGAACCTAGCCGACATCTTTACCAAGCCTCTTCTCGAATCGGAGTTTACATGCTTAAGAAGAGGCCTTGGAATGTGTTTTGTGGAAGTATAGAATGAACTTGGAAGCATTAGCTTTAAAAAAGGGGTGCTTGATCCATTTAGGGTGATACATTTGGCTCACTTGTGCTTGTGGCACATTGATGAACCATTAAAAGTATCAAAATATCAAAACTAGACCAACTATGGGGGAAGCAAGTGTTTAATCAATGGACACTTTACCAAAGATCATAGTTGGACATTTTAAACATTTGAAAACCATTTTATATTTTACATACTATGCCATGCCTTTAAAAGTCATACATTTGCAAAATTGGTTTCAAAGTTTGATACAAAATGTAGTGGTTTTCAAAACTTTTGGGTTTTTATCAAAAGTCATGCATGTTTGAAATTTTATATGGTTTAATATTTTTCCCTGATAGAATATAATATTTCAAACATGTATACAAAATTTTATAATTTTTTGGAATTTTCTAGGAGTTTCTAAAATTCGACAAAAAACCTGAAAAATCTGACTGATAGCGTATCAGTCGACTGCCCTATGGGCAGTCGACTGGCACGCCTGTTTTCAGCCACTGAGAGAAATTTCAGAAATCAAAAATTCTCACATTTGATGCCGTAGGGTTTGGTTGCTTGAGGCAATCATTTTGATGGTGTCAAAGGGGGAGAATGGGGATTTAAGTTAGAATTTTAACTTTGGAATGGACGGTTTAAAGTTTTTTTTCTAACTTAGAACTTGAATGTTTAAAAATTGAGAAGACATGGATTAAGGGGGAGGTACCTCTTAGGTTATGATATGTCTTATATTTTTAACATATTGTTGTTGTTAAGTGGTAACTTAACTTGGAGTTGGATTAGAATTGAAAATGGGAGAAGACATAGATTAAGGGGGAAGTTACCTCTTAGGTTTACTATGACTCATGCTTTTTCAATTGTTATCTATTGTTGGTGTTTTTGCTACTGCCATTTATCTCTAACTTAAACATATTGCCACACATCAAAAAGGGGGAGATTGTTAAGGCAATCTGCCCTTAAATGATTGGAAGATCATGGTTTTGATGTGTGGGCGAATAGGTTTAAAGTTAGAGTGTTATGTTGTATTTGATTTGTGTGATTGAGTTTGCAGGACTTGGAGAATCACACTTGGTGGACTTATCTGAGGGACGAGAGCCGAGGGAGGAGAGCTCCAAGGGCAAGCCGGGAAGTGGACTTCAAAGGGCACACGTGAAGGGTGACATGGAGGTAAGCCAAGGGACGGCTTGCGTGCGCAATTGAGGGACGATAGCCAGAGGAAGAGGACTTCAAGGGGCGAGCCAAGGGAGCAGACCTGAAGGCACACACGAAGGAGAAGGTCCGGAGTGGCTGGAACTGAGCTGGGAGGCAGGGCAGTCGACTAGCCCGAAGGCAGTCGACTGCCAAAACCACAGAAAGTTCACAGCTTTGGACCAGTCGACTGGCCTTGGGGCAGTCGACTGGTATACCCCAAAACTAGCTGTTGGCTAGCTGTTTGCTAGCCGTTGGATGCCATTTAATGCCGGGCCAGTCGACTGCCATCGGGGCAGTCGACTGGTGCTGGGCTGGACAGACTGCGAATCTGTCCTTTTTACCTATAAAAGGAGCTCCTCGTTACACGTGTAAGTACAGTTCCGTACAGTAACGAAGTGCTGCCAAATTATAGAGTGACTTTCTGCTTCCTCCATCATATTTCTGCATCTGTAAAGAGGAAGCTTTTGCTATAAAGGTTTCTCCACTTCAAGGAGACTTTTCGATAGTGAAAAGTGGTGCTCGCGGCATGGATCCTTGGATTAGTCACCCATCTGGGTGGATACCAAGTAAAAGAATTTTTGTCAGCATTGTTATTATCTTTGCATATTATTTCCGCTGCGCTAACAAATCTGTAGAGATCAAAAAGATCAAAGAAAGTGCATTCACCCCCCCTCTGCACGCCTACATCGATCCTTCACTTCTATTGCAGATAAAGGTAAAGAAAAAGCATTAGCTAAGGAGGCGAACGGGACTTGCTTTGATGTTCAGTGGCGGCGGAACCAAATATGCTAAAGAGATGCTAAAGAAATTTGGTTTAGAACATGCTAAGGAAGCATCTACACCCATAGGAACTAATGTAAAAATGGATAGTGACCTTGAAGGCAAAATGGTAGACTCTAAACAATATAGGAGCATGATTGGTAGCCTCCTATACCTAACCGCTAGTAGACCCGACATACTCTTTGCGGTAGGTATGTGTGCAAGGTACCAATCGTGTGCCAAAGAGTCCCATTTGGTTGTAGTCAAGAGGATCCTAAGGTATGTGAAAGGGACCCTAAACGTCGGACTTTGGTATCCTAGAACCCCAAATGTTGACCTAATTGGATACACCGACTCGGACTATGCGGGTTGCAAGTTAGATAGGAAGAGTACAAGTGGAGGGTGTCAATTCCTTGGGTCTTCTTTAGTTAGTTGGAGTAGTAGGAAACAACCATGCGTTGCCCTATCAACAACGGAGGCAAAATATGTGGCAATGGGTGGATGTGTTTCCCAACTCCTTTGGATTATGCACACCTTAGAGGACTATGAGCTACATTACACCAAGGTCAAAGATAATGTAAGCACAATAAATCTAACTAAAAATCCGGTTCATCATTCTAGGACAAAACACATTGAAGTGAAACATCACTTCATTAGAGACCATGTGGCAAGGGGAGACATAGAACTACACTATGTTGAATCAAAGTCGAACCTAACCGACATCTTTACCAAGCCTCTTCCCGAATCGGAGTTTTCATCCTTAAGAAGAGGCCTTGGAATGTGTTTTGTAGAAGTATAGAATGAACTTGGACACATTAGTTTTGAAAAAGGGTGCTTGATCCATTAGGGTGATACATTTGGCTCACTTGTGCTTGTGGCACATTGTTGGACCATTAAAAGTATCAAAATATCAAAACTAGACCAACTTTGGGGGAGGCAAGTGTTTAATCAATGGACGCTTTGCCAAAGATCATAGTTGGACATTTTAAACCTTTGAAAACCATTTTATGTCTTACATATTGTGCCATGCTTTTAAAAGTCATATATTTGTAAAATTGGTTTCAAAGTTTGGTACAAAATGTAGTAGTTTTCATAGATTTTGGGTTTTTATCAAAAGTCATGCATGTTTGCAAATTTATATGTTTTAATATTTTTCCCTGATAGAGTATAATATTTCAAACATGTATGCAGAATTTTACAATTTTTGGAATTTTCTGGAATTTTCTAGGAGTTTCTGAAATTCGACAGAAAACTTGAAAAATCAGACTGATAGCATATCAGTCGACTGCCCCATGGGCAGTCGACTGGCACACTTGTTTTTCAGCACTGTGAGAAATTTCAGAAATCAATAATTCTCACATTTGATGCCATAGGGTTTGGTTGCTTGAGGCAATCATTTTGATGGTGTCAAAGGGGGAGAATGGTGTAGTTTAAGTTAGAATTTTGACTTAAAATGGATGATTTTAGGTATTTTGTTCAACTTAGACCTTGAAAGGTTAAAATTTGGAGAGAAGACATGGATTAAGAGGGAGGTACCTCTTAGGTTCGGATATGTCTTACATTCTTATTGATGTTGTTAAGTGGAAACTTAACTTGGAATGTGATTAGAATTGAAACTGTGGAGAGGACATAGGTTAAGGGGGAGGTTACCTCTTAGGGTTATTATGTCTCATAATATTTCAATTGCTATCTTTTGCTATTGCTATTGCTGTTATTTATCTCTAACTTAAACATATTGCCACACATCAAAAAGGGGGAGATTGTTGAGGCAATCGGCCCTTAAATGATTGGAAAATCATGGTTTTGATGTGTGGGCGAATAAGTTTAAAGTTAGAGTGTTATGTTGTATTTGATGTGTGTGATTGAGTTTGCAGGACTTGGAGAATCACACTTGGTGGACCTATCCGAGGGACGAGAGCCGAGGGAGGAGAGCTCCAAGGACAAGCCAGGAAGTGGACTTCAAAGGGCACACGTGAAGGGTGGCATGGAGGCAAGCCAAGGGAAGGCTTGCGTGCGCATCCGAGGGACGATAGCCAGAGGAAGAGGACTTTAAGGGGCGAGTCAAGGGAGCAGACCTGAAGGCACACGCGAAGGAGAAGGTTCGGAGTAGCTGGAGCTCAGCTGGGAGGCAGGGCAGTCGACTGCCCCTGAGGCAGTCGAATGCCAAAACCCACATAGAGTTTGCAGCTTCGGACCAGTCGATTGGCCTTAGGGCAGTCGACTGGTACACCCCAAAACTAGCCGTTGGCTAGCTGTTTGCTAGCCGTTGGAAGACATTTAATGCCGGGGCAGTCGACTGCCATCTGGGCAGTCGACTGGTGCGAGTCTGGACAGACTGCGAATTTGTCCTTTTCACCTATAAAAGGAGGCCTCGTTACACGTGTCTGTACAGTTCCGTACAGTAACGAAGTGCTGCCCAATTGTAGAGTGATCTTTTGCTTCCTCCACCATAATTCTACATCTGTAAAGAGGAAGCTATTGCTGTAAATATTTCTCCACCTCAAGGAGACTTTTCGATAGTGAAAAGTAGTGCTCGCGGCGTGGATCCTTGGATTAGTCACCCATCTGGGTGGATACCAAGTAAAAGAATTCTTGTTAGCATTATTTTTTCCTTTACATATTATTTCCGCTGCGCTAACATCTGTGTAGAGATCAAAACGATCCGCGAAAGTGCATTCACCCCCCCTCTGCACGCCTACATCGATCTTTCAAGTATCTCCCTTTAGCACATGTGTTGGACTACCCCTAATCCGAACATGTCCTAGACTAGACTTTCGCCCAGTCCACAATTCTGTGGGAGTAGAAGGGACTGACTTAGATGGTACTAAGTTCAGAATGTATGTTGTCGTTTCTAGAGCATATTCCCAGAATGAATCAGGTAAGTCAGAGTAGCTCATTATTGATCTAACCATTTCCATAAGAGTCCTATTCCTTTTTTCTGCCACACCGTTCTGTTGGGGAGTACCGGGTGCAGTCAGATGGGACTGAATCCCAGTTTCTGATAAGTAGGTCCTAAACTCACCCAAGTGGTATTCGCCACCACGATCTGATCGCAGTGTCTTGATACTTTTACCTCGATGTTTCTCCATATCAGCCTTGAATTTTTTGAACTTATCAAAGCACTCAGACTTGCGACGCATCAGGTAAATGTATCCATACCTTGAATGATCGTTAATAAAAGTCACAAAGTATTCAAAGCCACCTCTAGCTTAGATGGACATAGGATCACACAAATCAGAATGAACTAGTTCTAACACATCTTTGGCCCTATACCCCTTAGCCTTGAAAGGCCTCTTGGTCATCTTTCATTCCAAGAAAGACTCATAGGTTGGGATGTCTTCCACCACCAATGAATCCAAGGGCCCATCGGCTATCAACCTATGAATCCTACTAAGATTGATATGACCAAGCCTAAGTGCCAAAGATATGTCTGGTTCATTTTAGAAGGTTCCTTTCTCTTATTTAGGTTAGATGATGAGTTATAGGCCTCTATTTGCATCGTGGGAGTTTTTGGTTCTAGAGTATACAGATTGCCAACCATAGTACCCTAATAAATAATCTCTCTATTTCTCTTTATAACAACTCTATTATTAAAAGCAATAGAATATCTATCCTTTATAATTTAGAAACTAAAATTAAATTCTTTCTAAAAGAAGGTATATATAAGCAATCTCTCAAGACCAACACTTTAGTTCTCTCAACAGATAAATAAAAGTCTCCCACTGCAACTGTTGCCAGCTCCGTAGTATTGCCCATGTAGACCATGATTTTCCCATCAGCTAGCCGTCGGATTTCCTGGAACCCCTGCAGAGTATTGCAGACATGATCAGTGGCCCCTGTATCTACACACCAGGTGATGAGGCAATCTATGGTCCGGAGTGACCATGTGTTTTGATGTTTGGATAAAGGGTTTAAGTTAGGTTTACCCTTGTGTTCTAATATGTGTATGTGAGTGTGCAGGTTGTGCAGGTTACACATATTAACTTAGCTGGACGGCTTCGGCACGGTGAAGGTGGCATGGAGACAAGCTGGAGGCTTGTGTGCACTCGAGGGACCATGGATGGCAGGGATGATGAGCCGATGGGTGCAGATTTTGAGGCATGCGTGAAGGATAGCATGGAGGCAAGCTGGAGGCTTGTGTGCATCCGAGGGATGGGAGCTGAAGACGAAGAGGGCGCGAAGGCAACAGTCAAGGCTGCTGGTGAAGAGTCAGCTAAAGTCATGACGGAACGAGAGCCGAGGGACGAGGACTCCAAGGGCAAGCCGGGAAGTGGACTTCAAAAGGCACACATGAAGGGTGGCATGGAGGCAAGCCAAGGGAAGGCTTATGTGCGCATTCGAGGGACGATAGCCGGTGGAAGAAGACTTCAAGGGGCAAGCCTAGGGAGTGTACCTAAAGGTACACATGGAGGAGGGTCGTTGGAGTGAGGAGGAGTGTTCTTGTAAGCTGGGCAGTCGACTGGGAATATAACAGTCGACTGCAGCGAGAACAGAAACTCACACAATGTTTCTGACCCTGGACCAGTCGACTGCCCCAGAAGCAGTCGACTGGTAAGTAGCCAGAATTTGAACGTTGAGCTACAATGGTCGAATTTGAGTGGAGGCGGTCGAATTTGAGAGCAGTCAACTAGTAGGGTGTTTTCCAGCCTTGAGCTCTATTTAAAGAGACTTAGGTTTGGCTGGAAACCTCTATCGAAACTTGCTTGGATAAAGTGAGTTAGTAGCCTGGTATGCTAAGGTAGTGTCCAAAGCTTGTGGAGAGGTTTCTCCACCCACAAGGAGTACGAGTTCTAGCCGAAGGTGCTCCGGGGAATCATCCACTGACGGATTAGGGATCACCCAGCTTATAGGCAGCCGTGGAGTAGGAGTTTTATCTCTAAACCACGTAAATCGTGAGTGTCTTCCATGTTTTAGTTTAGTTTAGTTTTATTTTAGTATATTTCCGCTTGCGCAACTAACCTTGTAGGAAGAACGAACCGAAAATTACTATTCACCCCCTCTAGCAAGCTACAACGATCTAACAAGTGGTATCAAAGCTTGGTGCGCTCATCTACGGACTAACCGCCGGGGGAGCAAGAAAGCTAGAGAGGAAAATGATGGAGGACAAGTTAGGGGATGATATCAACACACCACCTCCCTACGATCATGAAGATTTCAACTATTAGAGGATGCAAATGAAGACTTGGATCGGTATGGATTGGAACTACATGATCATGCTTGAAGAATCGTTTAAAGTTCCAAAAGATAAGCACAGGAAAAAGCTCGGACCAAGATATTGGAGTAAAGAGCAACAAGCACAATCAAAGGCAAACGAAACGGTAATCTCAATTTTACTTAGTGTTTTTGCCTAATGAAATAATTAGTTGTGTAGGTAAGTACGAAAGGGCACATGAGCTATGGAAAAAGATAGGAGAATTCCATGAAAACCCTACACGAGTTCAATTAGTGGAA
Source organism: Boesenbergia rotunda (assembly GCA_024364735.1). Classification (NCBI taxonomy): domain Eukaryota; kingdom Viridiplantae; phylum Streptophyta; class Magnoliopsida; order Zingiberales; family Zingiberaceae; genus Boesenbergia; species Boesenbergia rotunda. The sequence goes on from JAGFNQ010004444.1 coordinate 467,748, forward strand.
GAGCCCGAGGAAGTGAGCCTAATAGCCCAAGAGGTGGAAGAAGAGAGTGAGAGATCACCTACTTCATCAAAAGAAGTGGAAGAGGTCTCCACTTCAAGAATTGAGGTGGAGGAGAGACCCTCATCAATCCCAGAGAAAGAAGAAGTCCCAACCTCCACCAAAGCCAAATCCAAGGAGCACATCATTTGCTTTGGGTGCAATGAAAAGGGACATTACAAGGATAAGTGTCCAAATGGTAAGAAAAAGGAGGTAAATCCTAAACCCATTTCAATTACGGTTAAATCTAAAGTGGGGTGTAGGAATGGAGAAACCCAAGAGAAAAGAAAGAAAATTAGATGCTTCATATGTGGAGAGCTAGGGCATTATCATACAAAATGCACAAGAAAAGGGGAGCTAAAGAAAATGGATCATTTAAGAAGATGGGAAAGAGAAGAAAAGAAGAGGAGCTCACATCAAGGGGGAGCTACAAGGGTAAGGGAGGAAATCCCTAACTTTAAATTAAAATACAATTCAAACTTAAGTTCCTCTATGCATGCTAGAATTAATGAAAAATGCTTACTTGTGCATAATTTCTGATTTAAATATCATGATAGGAATATGATTAACAAGGTAGAACAAAACCCTAGAAAGGTCATGCATCATGATGAACCCAAGACTTTTAGACCTAAGGATCAAGGCAAAAATCCCAAGAAGGGGAGACATATGCCTAGGAAGATGGGTAGGTCTAGGAATGTCCAAGGGGGACATGTGGATTCAAGGGTTAAAAGCTTAGAAAGGGAAAATCAAGCCTTGAGGGCAAGGCTTGATAAATTGGAAAAGACCCTAGAAAGATTCACGGTTGGATCTAAGGGTTTATATATGGTGTTGGGTAGTCTAAAACCCAACCATGATAGATCGGGGTTGGGATACTGGTCTAAGGTCTCCAATGATAATGAAAGAAGTATGCTAGGGTAGCATATAATTATGGCAAGAAGGAGAAGTCCAAAAATGACAACGGGGTGTCATTTAAAGGTAAAGAGAAGGACTTAACCAAATACCAGGTGTCTAAGGTTAAGAAGGTTAATTTTGTAGGCCAAGAATCATCGGGGGCACACCGGTGTAGTCTAGTGTGGGTTGAGGCACCTAGGGAGGTGGCTAGGGCTAACAGCTCAAGGGGGAGCTCTAGGAGTCTTTGGGATCCATGGTAAATGGATCTCAAGAGGATTTCACCTAGGAAATTAGATAGACTATGGAGTGTGCCAAAGGATTTAAAAGGCTAAGGTTAGTCTTAATCCTATGGAATTGGCACTCTAAAAGGAGGCTTATGGTGAAAAAGATGAAAATGGGATCATAATTGGTAGAAATTGATTTTTAATGTGTAAATGTCATATAACATGGGGCTAGAAATGTATTATGATCAGGTATGAGAAGATACATCAAGGAGAGCCCTAAATTAGAACTTTTGGATAAGTTTAAATTATACAACTTAGGAAGGGTTGAATTTTGTACCAATCTTGGAATCTGGAGTAGATTTATTTGGAAGTATATTTTTCCTAGGTAGACATAGTCTTCACAAATCTCTCCACAAAATTTCAGAATTTTTGGAAATTTGTGAAATTAATTATACATTTCTAAAATTAGGCTGAAAACCTGAAATTCAGACACCAGTTGACTGGTTCAGAACCAGTCAACTGGTCCAGGACTGGGAACTTTCTATTTGTTTTGCCAGTCAACTGCCCCAGGGACAGTCGACTGATCCGTGGGTTTAGATAGAAAAGGCATATTGAATAATAAGAACTTACAAAATTGGAAGCATAAGAAAGGGTCATGTTACTTTATGAGATTTTATATCATGATTTAATGTTGATTGTATAAAATAAGGCTCTATTGATATCATGGAATTCAAGGAAGAGTGATGAGTACATATGTATCTAGGGTTAAAAAATGAGAAGAAGAGAGTTTTATCATATTTAGGATACATTAGAAAAAGGGAAGAATTGAAGGCAATTATGTGTCAAATTGTAATGGTTAGCCTTGGCAAACACATAACATTATGTCTAGGTTTAGAAGTTGATACAAAATGACCATTTTTGAGAAAATTAGAGTTTGCACCAAAAGTCAAGCACATTTGATATTTTTCATGGAATCATATTTTTCTAGGATAGGGTATATCCTAACAAATGTGCTCACAAATTTTTAGATTTTTCTGGGGTTTCTAGAATTTTCTAGATGTTTCTGAAATTAGGCTAGAATTTTAGAAGTTGACTGTATCAGTCGACTGCCCAGGGGGCAGTCGACTGGTAAGTCTGAAAGTTGATTTCTGAGGGGTTTTTCAAAAATATGGTGAGTTCTTTTTGGCACTAGGGGTAGGGTTGCTTGGGGCAATCCTTTGATGGTGTCAAAGGGGGAAGAACTTGGGGTGTTAAGGTGGGATTAACATGACAAAAGAAAATGTGTGATGTTAAGTTGGGTAGAACTTAACTTGAGTTTATGGTGTTAAGTTGAGCCGGAATTGCTCAAAACTCCTAGGCAGAGATTGGAGTATTATATTGACCTGGGTTTCCCCGTCGATTTGTCCTCCAAGAACCTAAATCTCATTGAAGTGGGCCATCATTTTCAGGACATGATCCCTTACGAATGTCCCTTCGACCATAGTAGTCGTCATCAGGATCTTCATCGCCACCTACCTAGAGGCTCGACCCTAGTGTTCGAAGAGCCCTTTGAGGTTCAGCATCATGTCATAAACAGTGGGTATGGCCTGATGCTGATGTTGCAGTACATTCGACATAGATGTCAGAATGTAACACCGCGCCATCTCATCTGCCTTGATGCACTTTTTGTAATGCTCCCTCTGCTCCTCACTTGAGTTCTCACTAAGCTTTTCGGGACAGTCCTCAAAGAGCACATATTTGTACTCCTCAACAGTAAGGACAATGTCTAGGTTTCTTTTCCAGTCAATGTAATTGGGTCCAGTAAGTTTGTTCTCCTTAAGTATGCTTGCTATGGGATTAAAGGCCATTTTGAAAATCCTGAGAATCACAACAATCAACACTTTAGAATTCAAAAATAAATTGATTCCTCAAAACAATAAATTTTCAAAATCAATCAACACCTCTAAACATCGAGAAATTCGCATGCCACGATGATGTAGCGTATACGAATTTCTACATTCGTAAGAGGAGGTTTTACCCATTAATCTTACTATCTTGTCAACCTAACTTTTTGACAAATAAGATTAATAGTTGGTTCACTTCGGCCCTGCAAATAATAGCAGTGACTCTGATGGGGAGGATACTATTATTCACATCTATGTGTTGACCATAACACGATACTAAGAAAATTATTTCGTTATGTGCCGTCTGATGGAGAAGTACACACACTCTTTAATAATTTTTTATAGTCTTTTCTGACCTAGTGATCTATAAAACAAGCCCATCTGATGGGGAGGAAGGCACTCAGAGCCAACGCGTAGACTTGTTCGCATCACTTATCGGATTGTAATGGAGGCCACGGGACCCTTAGGTCCCTCTCCCACTTAGTTATTTAATTTGGGGAATTTTTAACATGCACACACACGACAAGCACATAACCAACATAATGAAAAAGAAAATCCTAGATTTTCCAACTTTCATGGCCTTGGTCTCCAATACGCCTTCAGTCGTGTCGTCACCTCGTCCGCTCCTCCCTACACCATGCGCAAGCCACCTTGAGGGGATCTCCGAGCTGAGATGATTAGCTAATTATTTACATCATCGATCCTATATTCCACGAAGGCATGTACATGAAATCTAGATCGAAAGTAAACAAAAAGCTCGACTAAACATGAGTCGTATTTAATTAGAAAAATTAAATACTACCTAGCCTCGTCAACACTGAGAATTTAATTAATTTACAAAAATAGTGTTAGTGATATGAGAAAAGTGTCCTAAGCAATCGTCTTATGATTGTAATCATTTATTTTAATAAATGAATATTCACTATTTGAGTATACATGTTTGTGTATTTGATTGAGATCTTAAACTCATTTACTGAATGTCCGCAATACAATTCACAGCATGAGAGAATTTGTGATGAATTCACAACTAGTGATTATCTCTACATGTGCAATTGTGAAGTATTGAAATTGTCCCTAGTCGATGAATTGATAAATATGGACACTATCAATTCTATTGGGACTAGCATGGGTTATTCTCTAATCAGCTGATTCTCACTGGCTAGTGACATTGAGATGTCCGGAGATAAACATGAATGTTAGTTAAGGGAACTAGTTCATTGGAGTGACTGGCTATAAAACTTCATATGGTAGTCTACATATAGATATGTCAGTGAAGTTCTTACTGCAGCTTAAGTGCGATGTTCCTTTGACTTACGGTGTTTAAGTCATCTTGGTCATGGAGACTTATACTTTGACATCTTAAGCAAGCATCTCCAAGGAGGTGTGGACCCAGATAATTGGGTATAAGCCGAAGTGCCCGAAGATGTTTGAACAACCTACAAAGGATTCACCACTCCTTGCGAGGAGATGTATACCTGAGGCCTATCGTCGGATTGTTACTCGAAGCCTCTGGCCAGAGCATGACATGTTTAGAGTATAAATCTCTTAAATACATGAGAGTAATTAGAATCCGTAAGACGAGAAAACGTTACTTGGGCTAGGTGTGACGTAGTGAGCCTAGTGGGGATTGACACAGATAGACCATGTCCTGAACCAAGTGGGTATAAGATGGTGAAGGGAATGGGGCATGATTCATTATAGCTGCTGAAGGGTTTCAGAATTGTTTCTGAGGTCAACCGTTGATCTTTCGATTAATTGGGGATCATGATGTACTATTAGGTGCCACTTATGATCGTTCTATAATTAATTGATTAATTATAGACAGCCAACATAAATCGAAAGTCTATTTAGTCACACGCACTACGAGTAATCCGAGGGATTTAAAACGAGTTGAAAATTAGATTTTTCAATAAAGAGAGATTAAGTTTGGTTGAGTCAAATGATAAGTCGAATCTTAATTTTTCAGAGACGCATCGGAAGCGTAAAATGGCTAAAGTCTTTTGAAGACTTAATAGATAAATTAAATAAGTTTAATTCATTGTGGCTTGGCTTGGATGGGCCGGCCAAAGAGGGCCTCCATCCGCTTTCCTTGGCCGGCCATAACAAAGGGTGAGAACCAAGTTTTTGGTTCAATTTATAAAATAAACCAAGTGTGGTTTGTTTTATAAAATTTTGGATGATATAAATTTTTATATAATAAACCAAGGTTTGATTTATTTTTCATGGAAATTAAAATGTACCATGGATTGCTTTATTTTATAAAATCAATCATGGATTGATTTACCATGATAAGGAAATTTATTTCATAGGAGAGAAGAGACTTGATTGATTTTTATCATGAATTAAAATATGATTTTAACCATGATATAAAATCAAACTTGGCATGATGGAATAAGTTATTCCATATTTGAGAGGCTTGATTGTTAAGAGGTCACTATATAAAGGACTCAAGGCAAGGCTTGGGTGTGAATTATAGAGATGAAGGCATAGGCTCTCTCCCTCTCTTTCTCTCCTTCTCTTTCCCCTTCTTGTCGTGAGCCAACCAGCCCCAAGAAGGAGCACAGCCGGCCATCCTTTTGTGGTTAGTCTTCCGACTTCTCTCTTGGGTTTTCTCGTCGCGTTCTTGTAGAATCTAGTAGTTCTCGAGAACACGAAACTCGTGGCTTTGCGAAGTCATCCCGAAGATACTCGGCGTGGACGCGAATAGAGGCGGAGCTTCCAAGGGACGCTTACGGTTGGATCTCATCCCTTTCTTCGAGTTACGCGAGGTAATACGTAAATTAGTTTATGTTTCTGTAAAATTTTAAATATATGATCATGTCTACACAAGATAAACTTGCATGCTTAGATGTGTGGTTAAATGATTTAGAGAAATTATTTATGCTAAACCTTCCGCTGCACGTAATTAATTTTGAAATTACGAACCCGCATCCATGTCAACATGCACCCGGTCCCAACAGTGGTATCATAGCGAGGTTTGTGTTCGACATAATCATATAATTGTTTTTGCAGAAAGCTTTGTCATGATCTCAATTTTGGAAATTTTTTCAATTATGGTAAATTTTCGGTTTAGGAATTTCAAAGTTTGGAAATCCTCATGAAATATCGCAAACTTTTGAAATATCTCTGTTTCTGAAATTTTATGATAATTGTGAAAACTTTCTATTTTTGGAAACTTTCCAATTTTGGAAATTTCCTATTTTGGAAATTTTCCAATTTGGGAAAAACGTATGTTTTCTTTGTACCAGAAACTTACAATTATTCTAAAAACCTTTTATTTTTGGAAACTTTCCATTTATGGAAAGCTCGCAATTTTAGGCACTTTCTTTCAAGAAAGTCTAGACAAATTATGGAATATTAATTGGCATTTAAATTCATAATTGGAAATTAAATTATTTACAAAATTCTTTATTTTGGATTGAGCCTCGGGGAGCCGTCCAATTTAAAGTTAGTTGTTATAATTAAATATCCTAAATTGAATTTAAACTGTCAAATTCTTATTTTGGATTAAGCCTCGGGGAGCCGTCCAAATTAAGTTATTGATATTAATTTTCCATAAATAAAATATGTGATCAAATCTGAAAATTTTTGAGGTAATACTCAAACGATAATTTCCTTATTTGATTTATGAGGTGATGCTCTTACATATTATTGTCTCCAAAATTAATTAGGAAAATTATTTCCTATAGAGTATATTTCCTTAAATAAGATTTTCATGAAAATAATATGTGGTTGAATTAAGGGAATCTGTCTCTTAATTTAATAAGAATTGATTTAGAGAAATCAAAGTCTTAAACATATTATTTCCGAAATTGATTATGATAATTCTGGAAATTGTTTCCCAAAACAATTCCTTGAATAAAGTATGAAATTAGAATTAGGAAATCCGGATCCTAATTCAATTAATGAGACTTGATAAATTAAGTCACATACATACTTTATTAAGGAAATCGTTAGAACATGATATAATTATATGTCATGAATGTGCATAAAAGAAAAGGATGAGACCCAAAACCCCTTACAAAATATTAAGGCCAACACCTTCCATTAATATGGTTAGAACCGGAGTTTTGTTTCTCGTTTGGGTTGATGGACACATCCATGCAGGGCTTGAACCTCAACATGTTCAAACCATGGAATTAGTTTATGATTAATATAGTTGGAGTCAGAGGTCAATCCTTAGTTTTAGTTGTTGGACACATCCAAGCCTGACTAAACGGTTGAATGAGCTCCAACCATATTAAAACTATTTCTTGATTAATGGATCAGCCTTAAGCTTGGAGCATCGATTTGTTGTGCCACAACCAAGGTCGATGTAAAGAGAGGTGCAGTTGGGTGCTATGTATATTGTTGAATACTTGTTAATGAGTTAACAACCCGATGATTTATGCAAACATTCAATTAGTTGATAGCATAATGTGATAGTTACATATGTATAATATGTAATCGGTATAATTACCTACCTTCATAGCTATGAATAACTTGATGGACTCTAGCCATGGTTGTTCTTATCTATGGTTGGATATCAACATATTTGGAGATATTCCTACGATCTCCCGAATTGATAAAAAAAAGGGGTTATTCAATTCGAAAAATAAATAGGATTTAATTAATGTATATTGATGCATTCTTTATCATTCTCATCACATAACCTCAATTTGTATTTCTAGGATAATCACCTGATCATGTCTTCTCTGAATTTGCATTCCATTTTGGACATCAATAAGCTGACTGGGCCAAACTTCATGGACTGGCTTCAAAACTTGAGGATAGTCCTCAAGGCAGAAAAGCTTGCTTATGTCCTTGAAGAACAACTTCCCAACCATCCTCCTGAAGATGCAACTCCAGACCAGTTAGTGGCCTATCAGAAACATGTGGCTGATTCTGAACTTGCGAGTTGCATCATGATGGCCGCTATGGTACCTGAGCTACAAAAGCAGCATGAGCATATGGATGCTCATACCATCGTCTTCCATCTTCATGAGCTGTTTGACGAGCAGGCGAGATCCGAAAGATTTGAGGTCTCCAGACTCCTCTTCACCTCTAAGATGCAGGAAGGCACTTCTGTTTCACAGTTTGTGTTCAAGATGTTGGGGTACATTGAGCGACTAGGCACACTCGGATTTGCAATGGATCACGAACTAAGTATTGACTTAATTCTGCATTGTTTGCCCAAGAGTTACTCACAGTTTGTGATGAACTATCGGATGAACAAACTGGAAACTATCATTCCTGAGTTGCTTAACCTACTGAAGACTATAGAGCCATCTGTAAAGCAGGATCAGAAGATGGTACTGTTAGTTGGTTCCTCAAAGAAAGGCTCTAAGAGGAGGGCCACTGGCGAAGAAACTGCAAGGTTTATCTTGAGTCCTTGAAGAAGAAGGCATCCGATGCCCTATCCTCTTCAGGTATCTTCGTTATTGAATGTCACTCTATTTCCTCGTACACCTGGGTACTTGATACTGGGTGTAGCTCACATATATGTAATGACATACAGGGGCTAAGGAATAGAAGAAGACTCGTCAAGGGAGAAGCGAATATGCGAGTTGGAAATGGAGCAAAAATTGCTGCTGTTGCCATCGGAACATATTTGCTAAAACTCCCTACTGGACTTGTCTTAGAATTGGATAATTGTTATTTTGTTTCTTCATTAATAAAGAACATTGTATCTATTTCATGCTTGAATAAAAAGGGTTATCATTTAACTTTTAGTAACAATTGCTGTTACATAACTTTAAATGGTGTTCTTTATAGGACCAGAACATTATGCAATGGTATCTACACGTTAGATTTATCCGGTGACATTTTCAATATCGAAGTTAGCAACAAACGTGCTCGAATAGATAATCAAATAGACTCCTATACATGGCATTGTCGTCTTGGCCATGTAAGCAAGAAACGCATGACCAAATTACACTGATGTGGAATTCTGGAATCATTTGAACCTGGTTCATTTGATACATGCGAATCATGCTTAAAAGGCAAGATGACCAAATTACCCTTTTTCGAAAAAGGTAAACCAGTGGGAGAATTGCTTGGTCTAATACATACTGATGTATGTGGACCAATGTCAACTCTTGCACAAGGAGGCTATAGCTACTTCATTACCTTTATCGATGATCACTCACGATTCGGGTATGTGTTCTTAATGAAACACAAATCTGAAGCTTTTGAGAAATTCAAAGAGTTCAGAAGTGAAGTAGAGAAACAGCTTGGCAAAAGTATTAAGATACTTCGATCCGATTGGGGTGGTGAATACTTGAGTCAAGAGTTTCAAGATTATCTTAGGGACAATGGGATATTATCTCAATGGACTCCGCCATATACACCACAGCATAATGGTGTATCTGAGAGGCGTAACGAACCTTGCTGGACATGGTTAGATCTATGATGAATCATGTAACTCTTCCAAAATCCTTTTGGGGCTATGCGCTTAAGACAGCTGTTTACTTACTAAACAGAGTCCCGACCAAGGTAGTCTCTACTACTCCATATGAGACGTGGAATAGTAACAAACCTCATTTATCTCACCTAAAGATATGGGGTTGTCCTGCTTATGTAAAGCGGACTATATCAGACAAATTGGATGCTAAGTCTGATAAATGTCTATTTATTGGTTACCCTAAGGAAACGAAAGGTTACCAATTCTATCATCCTTGGAACAAAAGGTGTTTGTTTCAAGGCATGCTGTATTTCTAGAAAAAGAATTTCTTTTACAAGAAAACAGTGGGAGTAGCATTGAACTTGAAGAAGTTCAAGAAACTCCAATAGACATTACAGAGACACCTAGTCTAGACCCACAACCAATAACTCATAATGATGAGCTATCAGTTGAACCTAAAACAACACCACTTCTTCGTAGGTCTGATAGGACACGTAATATTCTAGAGAGATACGAATTTCTCATAAGTGAATCGAACGACGTGTTACTCATTAACGATAATAAATCTATCAGTTATGAAGATGTTCTGAAAAATTCCGAAAGGGATAAATAACTTGAAGCCATGAAGTCGAAAATGGATTCCATGTACAAAAATCAAGTATGGGACTTGGTTAACCCACCTGAAGGGATTAAGCCCATAGGGTGCAAGTGGGTTTTCAAGAAGAAAACTGACATGGAAGGTAATGTTGTTACTTTTAAGGCTAGATTAGTGGCAAAAGGATATCGTCAGAAACAAGGAATTGATTATGATGAAATCTATTCGCCAGTAGCTATGCTTAAATCCATTCGGATGCTCCTGGCCATAGCAGCTCATTATGATTATGAGATATGGCAAATAGATGTGAAAACAGCTTTCCTTAATGGAAACCTGCTTGAGGATGTATACATGATACAACATGAAGGTTTCACATCGGTTAATAAAACTAAAGTATGCAAGCTTCGACGATCCATATATGGACTAAAGCAACCATCCAGGAGCTGGAACATCCGTTTTGATGAGACAATCAAAGAGTTTGATTTCTCACAAAATCCTGACGAACCTTGTGTGTACAAGAAGGTTAGTGGGAGTGCAGTTGTATTCCTAGTGTTATATGTCAATGACATATTACTTATAGGAAACGATATATCAGTCTTACAGTCAGTTAAAATTTGGTTGTCCAAAACTTTCTCCATGAAAGACCTGGGAGAAGCAACCTATATCTTTGGGATTAGAATCTATAGAGATAGATCAAAATGATTGCTTGGTCTTTCGCAGTCTACATATATAAACCGAGTGCTAGAAAGGTTTAGCATGTCGGAATCCGAGAAAGGTTACCTTCCCATCAGGCATAGGATCAACCTTTCGAAGTCTATGTGTCCGCGCACAGAAGACGAGAGGATTTGCATGAATAAGATTCCTTATGCATCCGCGATAGGATCTATCATGTATGCTATGTTATGTACTAGGCCCGATGTATCGTATGCTCTGAGCGTCACAAGCAGATACTAGTCTGATCTAGGAATGGATCACTGGGCGGCTGTCAAGACAATCCTCAAGTACTTAAGAAATACTAAGGATGTGTTCCTAATATATGGAGAAGGTGATATGGTAATACGTGAGTATACAGATACCAGTTTCCAGATAGATAAGGATGACTCCAAATCTCAGTCCGGATACGTATTTATTTTGAATGGAGGCGCAATAAGTTGGAAGAGTTCCAAGCAAGACACCGTAGTGGATTCTACCACGGAAGCGGAATATATTACAACTTCGGAAGCAGCAAAGGAAGCAGTCTGGATCAAAAAGTTGTCTCAGAACTTGGTGTGGTTCCAACCATTGATGAAGCAATACCGATTTACTGCGACAATAATGAAGCTATTGCACAAGCAAAGGAACCAAGGTCTCATCAGCGATCCAAACATGTGCTTCGCCGCTATCATATGATCAGAGAGATTATAAGTAGGAATTATATACAAATTAAGAAAATTCCCACTGAAAGGAATTTAGCGGATCCTTTAACTAAGGCCTTGCCTCAAAGCAAGTTTGAGGGTCATGTTAGAGCCTGTGATATTGGGTACCGTAGTGATTGGCATTAGGCCAAGTGGGAGTTTGTTAGTGATATGAGAAAAGTGTCCTAAGGCAATCGCCTTATGATTGTAATAATTTATTTTAATAAATGAATATTCACTATTTGAGTATACATGTTTGTGTATTTGATTGAGATCTTAAACTCATTTACTGAATGCCCGCAATATAATTCACAGCATGAGAGAATTTGTGATGAATTCACAACTAGTGATTATCTCTACATGTGCAATTGTGAAGTATTGAAATTGTCCCTAGTCGATGAATTGATAAATACGGACACTATCAATTCTGTTGAGACTAGCATGGGTTATTCTCTAATCAGCTGATTCTCACTGGCTAGTGACATTGAGATGTCCGGAGATAAACATGAATGCTAGTTAAGGGAACTAGTTCATTGGAGTGACTGGCTGTAAAACTTCATATGATAGTCTACATATAGATATGTCAGTGAAGTTCTTACTGCAGCTTAAGTGCGATGTTCCTTTGACTTGCGGTGTTCAAGTCATCTTGGTCATGGAGACTTATACTTTGACATCTTAAGCAAGCATCTCCAAGGAGGTGTGGACCCAGGATGATTGGGTATAAGCCGAAGTGCCCGAAGATGTTTTAACAGCCTACAAAGGATTCACCACTCCTTGCGAGGAGATGTATACCCGAGGCCTATCGTCGGATTGTTACTCGAAGCCTCTGCCCAGAGCATGACATGTTCAAAGTATGAATCTCTTAAATACATGAGAGTAATTAGAATTCGTAGGACGAGGAAACATTACTTGGGCTAGGTGTGACGTAGTCAGCCTAGTGGGGACTGACACACATAGACCATGTCCTGAACCAAGTGGGTATAAGATGGTGAAGGGAATGAGGTACGATTCATTATAGCTGCTGAAGGGTTTCAGAATTGTTTCTGAGGTCAACCGTTGATCTTTCGATTAATTGGGGATCATGATGTACTACTAGGTGCCACTCATGATCGTTCTATAATTAATTGATTAATTATAGACGACCAACATAAATCGAAAGCCTATTTAGTCACACGCAGTATGAGTAATCCGAGGGATTTAAAACGAGTTGAAAATTAGATTTTCCAATCAAGAGAGATTAAGTTTGGTTGAGCCAAACGATAAGTCGAATCTGAATTTTTCAGAGACGCATTGGAAGCGTTAAATGGCTAAAGTCTTTTGAAAACTTAATAGATGAATTAAATAAGTTTAATTCATTGGGGCTTGGCTTGGATGGGCCGGCCAAAGAGGGCCTCCATCCTCTTTGCTTGGCCGACCACAACAAAGGGTGAGAACCAAGTTTTTGGTTCAATTTATAAAATAAACCAAGTGTGGTTTGTTTTATAAAATTATGGATGATATAAATTTTTATATAATAAACCAAGGTTTGGTTTATTTTTCATGGAAATTAAAATGAACCATGGATTGGTTTATTTTATAAAATCAATCATGGATTGATTTACCATGATAAGGAAATTTATTCCATAGGAGAGAAGAGACTTGATTGATTTTTATCATGAATTAAAATATGATTTTAACCATAATATAAAATCAAACTTGGCATGATGGAATAAGTTATTCCATATTTGAGAGGCTTGATGGTTGAGAGGCCACTATATAAAGGACCCAAGGCAAGGCTTGGGTGTGAATTATAGAGATGAAGGCATAGGCTCTCTCCCTCTCTTTCTCTCCTTCTCTTCTCCCCTTCTTGCCGTGCGCCAACCAACCCCAAGAAGGAGCACCAGCGCCATCCTTTTGTGGTTAGTCTTACGACTTCTCTCTGGTTTTTCTCGTCGCGTTCTCGGAGAATCTAGTAGTTCTCGAGAACACGAAACTCGTGGCTTTGCGAAGTCATCCCGAAGATACTCGGCGTGGACGCGAATAGAGGCAGAGCTTCCAAGGGACGCTTACAGTTGGATCTCGTCCCTTTCTTCGAGTTACGCAAGGTAATACGTAAATTAGTTTATGTTTCTGCAAAATTTTAAATATATGATCATGTCTACACAAGATAAACTTGCATGCTTAGATGTGTGGTTAAATGATTTAGAGAAATTATTTATGCTAAACCTTCCGCTGCACGTAATTAATTTTGAAATTACGAACCCGCATCCATGTCAACATGCACCCGGTCCCAACAAATAGCACAACCATCACAACATCAATTATTTGGCCATGATAAGTTGGAATCTAGTGCCTGCAACACAAGTTAGCCTACACACATCCGCATATATCTAACAGAATAAAATATACGAAAAAGTGCATAAATTATCCAATCCTAAACACATAAAATCGAAAACCTCAGCTCTGATACCAATTGATCGGTATGGCTTGGCGGGTTTCCCTAGCGAATACTTCGTCATCCTTGAGAGACCTCTCCATGTCATGGATTAAAAAATTAATCCGAATGGAGACCCATCTCCCAACGACCATCTCATCATTGTATCGTTCTGTACAAATTACAACTTGGTCAATCACAAAGATCGAGCCTTGTAATTCTCCTAACCAAACGACCGTGGAAAAGACGACGAGTGGATCGCCGATTTTTGTGTAATTAATTATTATAATTAATTATCAAATAATTAACACGATAATAATTAATCAACCACATAAAACGACGAGACAAGAAAATAGAGCCGAGAGAGAAATATACCTCTCTTTACCTCGTAGCCTTCTACCTTATATCCCTTCCATCCCGGACGTCGTGCGGGCGACGAGATACCGAGAACCAAGATCACCAAGGCTTTAACTCCCTTCTTCCTTCCCTAGTCGAAACCCTAGTTTTAGGGTTTCCACCGCCGGAGCTTCTTCTCCTCCAAACCGTGCGCCGCCGGCCCTCCAAGGTCCACCAAGGCTGCCGGCCACCGGGCTGCTACTCAGGAGAATATAAGGAAGAAGATGGAGAGTAAAGGACCTCTCCTTCCAACTCAAAACCGGCTGAAACCTTCTCTCTTCTCAGCCTTGTGCCGCCACTGCCGCAAGCCCTTGCGCCGCCTCCTTCCAGCAACCGGCACTTCCTCCCTCACCGATGCACACCACAAAAGGGAGAAGAAGCTCCTCCCTTTGACTAGTGATGGATGCTCATGGTGAGGATGAGGGAAGAAGAAGAAAAAGAGAAGGTGGTCACCACCTCTCCTTTGTCGTGACCTAGGAGAGAGAAAGGGAAGAGAGGAGAGAAAAAACCTTGAGTTGGTTGATTAAACCTTGGTCTCATGATCCCATGGGGTATTTATAGGGCTAAGGTAGGGACCAAGAGGAGGAGTTGGGTCTTGGCCCACTAATGAATCTAAAACCGATCCATTAATGAAGATTCATTCCACTAAAGGATCTCTATTGAACTTCATCACCAACCCCCATATTTTTATATGGGCTCCACCTATTATGAGTCATCCATCCCCCCATGTTTAAGATATCGAATGCCCGTCGAATAATTTAAATTACTGACAATTTTAATTAATCGACTTCTGGCTCCTTGACTAGTACCACTCAACCTTATCATCATGTTGGATCAAATCCACCTACAGGATTTAACATGATGATCCTTATGAGCTCATCAAGGGGGCATTATCATCCCAACTCACCAGAACATGGATTCCGTCAATAATCAATGACACACCATATAATTAATATTATTTCCTAACTTACCGGGTATATTGATTTAATAGAATAAATCTCGCCCATTCGTAAATCAAAAAAATAATAATTATCTATATGTGCTCGTTATTATATCGGGATTTAGGGATTGTACTCCATAATAAATTCAAGATCCAATCCAATTATTAAGTCAGTACAAATTAGATGATCTCTAGTTTTGGTCCTGCTCAATGCACACAAAGCACACTAGTGTAATTCTATGGTCAAGATAAACCACACCTAATTACACTACAACTATCCCGATGGTTTGTCCAAATCCATCTCGGTTGTGAGACTCTTACTTATACAATGCAAGGGACTGATAACACGATCTTCCGTGTGTCACCACATACCATGTTATCTACAGTTCACAGTATTGGACTTTTATGCATATACTAATGTAAACACGCATCTAGTGTTGTTGTGATTCTCTGTTCAAAATATAGATGATCATATATATAAAAGAACAAGTATTTTAGTATACATATCTAACACTACTAGTTGCCTGACATGATTAGAATCCATAGATTCTATCTCAGAATTCATCGCCCTTTGCCAAGATACCACATCTTTATCTTAGAGTGCCTTGTCATATGTCCAGGGATCAGGTTCATGTTTGCTAGGGACCAAGTCCGACGACTCACCCAAGAACATGAATCTCTCAGGTTGTCTAATAACCCTCCCACTACGACGAGGTACCACCTGTGTATCTTCTGTAACACGCGGTGTAGTGAGTTGTGGTATGTCCTCTTGTACTGTTGGTACTAAAGTCGGAACTTCCCCTTTTAATTCCTCAAGAATAATCCTACTCATGGACTTGTGGTTCATCACATAGTCTTCCTTTAAGAATCAAGCATTCGTGCTAAAGATCACCCTCTGATCCTTAGGACTATAGAACAAACCACCTTTCTTTGCTCTAGGATAGCCTACGAACAAGCGTACTTCTGTACAAGATTACAACTTATTAGTATCTCCCTTCAGCACATGTGCTGGACTACCCCATATCCGAATATGTCTTAGACTAGGCTTTCGCCCAGTCCACAATTTTATGGGAGTAGAGGGTACTGACTTAGATGGTACCAAGTTCAGTATTTACACTACCGTTTCCAGAGCATATCCCCAAAACGATCTGGCAACTCGGAGTAACTCGTCATCGATCTAACCATCTCCATAAGAGTCCTATTCCTTCGCTCTACTACACTGTTTTGTTGGGGTGTACCATGTGTAGACAATTGGGATTGAATCCCAGCCTCTGACAAGTAAGTCCTAAACTCTCCCAAGAGGTATTCACCACTACAATCAGATCGTAGTGTCTTGATACTTTTACCTTAATACTTCTCCACATTAGCCTTGAATTCTTTAAACTTATCAAAGCATTCAGACTTACGGTGCATCAAGTAAATGTATCCATACCTTGAATAATCATTTATAAAATAGACAAAATATTCAAAGCCACCTCTAGCCTGGATTGACATAGGACCACACAAATCAGAATAAACCAATTCTAACACATCTTTGGCCCTATACCCGGTGGCCTTGAAAGGCCTTTTGGTCATCTTACCTTCGAAGCAAGATTCATAGGTTGGGAAGTCTTCCACCACCAATGAACCCAAGGGCCCATCGACTATCAACCTTTGACTTCTACTAAGGTTAATATGACAAAGTCTTAGTGATGGGAATAAACCCTTATATGGCTTGGCAGTTTCCTAAGCAATCACGGGGTCGAACATAAGAGACCACACTATATCTACGGATTAAAAATTTAATCCGAATAGAGACCCGTCTCCTAAATGACCATCTTGTTGTCGTGTCAATTGGTTCAAGTCACAACTTAGCCAAAACCAAAGTTAAGGCCTTGTAACATTCCGAATCAAAAGACCGCGGAAAAGACGACGAATGGATCGTCGATTTTTATGTTTTATAATCGGGGTCCATGACACAAATTAATTGACATATTAATTAACAAATAATTAACCCATGATAATTAATTAAACACATGCAATGATAAAAATAATCAAGAAAACAAAAGAAGCTAGGGAGAGGTATACCTCGTCTTTTACCTCGCAGTCTTCTACCTTATTCCCTCCCCACCTGGACGTCGTGTGGGTGATGAGCTACCAAGACGTGGATGTTGATGCAGTCTGACCCTGATTGTTGTTTTGGTGTTGACACCGATTTTAGTTTAGGTTGATGATTATGATTATGATTAAGTCCTGATCGGGGATTAGGCACAGTGTGAAAAAGTCCTAACCTGGAGGGTTAGGTGTGAAAAGTCCTAGCTTGGAGGGCTAGGTGTTGAAAAGTCCTAACCTGGAGGGCTAGGTATGAAAAGTCCTGGCTTGGAGGGCTAGGTGTGAAAAGTCCTAACCTGGAGGGTTAGGTGTGAAAAAGTCCTGGCTTGGAGGGTCAGGTCCTAGCTTGGAGGGTTAGGTTGATGAAATCCCGGCTTGGAGGGCCAGGTCCTAGCTTGGAGGGCTAGGTTGATAAAATCCTGGCTTGGAGGGTCAGGTCCTAGCTTGGAGGGCTAGGTTGATAAAATCCTGGCTTGGAGGGTCAGGTTCCTAGCTTGGAGGGCTAGGTTGATGAAATCCTGGCTTGGAGGGTCAGGTCCTAGCTTGGAGGGCTAGGTTGGATGAAATCCTAACTTGGAGGGCTAGGTTAGAGTCCCTGGATCGGTCTGGTGATCGATCAGGGAAGTTAGCACGGTGCTCCTTCGTGGATCGGTCTGGTGACCGATCCAGCGATGACTGATCGGTCTGGTGACCGATCAGGGAGCACACAGTGAGGATGGGAACCTACTGCTCGGCTCCTAATCGGTCTGGTGACCGATCAGGGAGTATGCAGTTTACTCACTGCTCGGCTCCTGATCGATCTAGTGACCGATCAGGGAGCCCACAGTGAGTTGAGTTCCCCTGCTGCTCTGCTCCTGATCGGTCCGATGATCGATCAGGGAGCATCCAGTAGGTTTAGGGAACCTTACTGATCTGCTCCTGATCGGTCTGGTGACCGATCTGGAACACTGTTCAGACCGTTCTGGAGAATGATCAAGTGTCAAGGACTCCGTCTTATAACCGATCAGGCCGGAGGCTGATTGGTCAGGAAGCATCCTGATCGGTCTGGTGACCGATCAGGTCACAGCCTGATCGGTTTGGTGACCGATCAGGCTCGTGTGGCCGCGAAAGCTGGGAGTCCTAGCAAAGTGGTGGATCGGTCCGATGACCGATCCACGACCCCTGGATCGGTCCGGTGACTGATCACTTTAATTCAAACGCACTGTCAGACGCTCTGATCGCGTCTGATCACGCCTGCTTTCACTGATACGCTACTGATGTCACTTTGATCTTCTCTTCTATTACTGATACAAGTTTGATTTCATTTTCTAAACCTCTGATTGAGTGTGCAGGTGACAGGGATGACTTCAAACATTGAAGGATGGTCAACTGAGTTCTTTCCATGTATCAGTTTTGGCTATTTCTATGTCTCAGGTTGCAACGGCTGCTGGAGCTACTGACTGGGGCTAGGCTGAGGGAAGCTCAGGGGTCCAGGAGAGGTCAGAGTTGCTGGGAAGTGGCAGTGAAGCAGCTGGTAAGCTGCAGTGGAGCGTCTGGTGGCTGGTGATGTGAGCTGCAGAGGCCAGATGCTTAAAAGACCTGAGAAGTGGAGAAGAGGAGGAGTAGTTGTTAGAGCTTGCGAAATTTCTTATTGCTACTACAACTCTTGTGCTCTTGCGACATCGTCGATTAATCTCTGATGCAACCTCTGTTACTTGAGCATTTGGAAGAAGAACCGGGAAGCTTGGCGGGTCCATCAGCGAGAAGACACGAAGAAGGGAGTTCTTACGTGAGATCTGCGCTGGGTGGAGCTCGGTGAGAAGTTTGCTTGGGTTCTTG
Organism: Boesenbergia rotunda; assembly: GCA_024364735.1. Lineage (NCBI taxonomy): Eukaryota > Viridiplantae > Streptophyta > Magnoliopsida > Zingiberales > Zingiberaceae > Boesenbergia > Boesenbergia rotunda. The sequence goes on from JAGFNQ010004444.1 coordinate 486,811, forward strand.
CTGTCCTAAGTGCTCTGTAAGATCCTTCTTGTGTTTCATTGTGCTTGAAACTTTATCTCTGTTGAAACGCTGTGGAGAGGTTACTCCACCAAGAAGGAGGTTGCTTACTATCTGGATTTTCCGGGGCTTGATCTGCCGACGATCAAGGGATTGCCCACCTTACGGGCACGCCAAGGAGTAGGGGCAAGTTATCCCCGAACCTTGTAAATCCTCTTTGTGAGCATTTGGTGGTTGTTCTTAGCTTAGGTTTTAAATTCTGCATACTCTGTTTTTATTGCTTCCGTTGTGCTCCTAAACGTTTAAGTGCTGAAAACTTAAAAAGTGCTAAGTTTCGGTGTCTGGCTACATTCACCCCCTTCTCTAGCCATCTAAGTTCCAACAAGTGGTATCAGAGCTTGGGGCTCTGTTCAAACGGATTAACAACCGAGAGCTATCAACAATGGCGTTGAGAGAAGGATTTACCACTACCCGACCACCCTTCTTCGATGGAGTAGATTTTCAATATTGGAGATCGAAGATGGAGTATTATCTAAAGATGGATATCAACACGTGGTTCGCTGTGAAGGAGGGGTTTTCTCCTCCAAAGGATGATGAAGGAAAATAATTAGAATCGTGGCATTGGTCGGCTGAACAAACCTGGAAGAGTGAAGCCGACGCGAAGGCGGTGGTGACCCTACAATGTGGCATGAACAAAGACCAACTAATCAAGGTTGGTCCATTTATAAGTGTAAAAGATTTGTGGAACAAGCTCATCAAACTCCACGAGGGTACTCGAGACTCAAGAATCGCCAAGAGGGATTTGTTCCTCAACCAACTCCAAAACCTCTCCATGAAGGAGAATGAAACCGTAAGTGAGCTACATAGTAAGTTCAAGGAAGTCCTCAATGGTCTCCACTCTATTGATGAAAAGGTCGAAAACCGCGACCTTGTGAGGTATGTGTTAAAAGCATTTCCAAGGAATGCTTTGTGGTCATCCATGGTGGATGCCTACAAAGTTTCCAAGGATTTATCAATTGTAAAGTTAGATGATTTATTTTGTGAAATGGAATTACATAAAATGGATAACAAAGGCTCCAAGGAGAAGGGGATTGCCTTAGTTGCAGGAGAAAAGACTAAGAAGAAGAAGGAGAAGGAAGTATCTTCATCTTCATCCTCTTCCGAATCCAAATCTGAGTTCGAGGAAGATGACAGCGGGTCTTCTTCCTCTGAGTTGGCAAATTTTGTTAGAAGGATGATGAGGAAGGGTCGACGCTTCAAGGGTAAAGGTAACCCTAGTGAAGTTAAGATTGATAAGACTAATATTACTTGCTATGAGTGTAGCAAGAAAGGGCACTTCAAGAAGGACTGCCCAAAGCTCAAGAAGGAGGATAAATCCAAGAAGAAGAAGAAGGTCTTGAAGGCCACTTGGGATGAATTCTCCTCAAGTTCATCCGATGAAGAGAAGGAGGAGAAGAGTACTCGCCATGTAGCACTCATAGCCTTGGAGGGAGAAGAAAGCAGTGATGAATCCTCCGACTCCTCAAACGCGGCTTCATCATCTTCGGATGATGAAGAGGTAATCACTCCCGAACTTGAGAAATGCTATAGAACCATTGCATGTTTGACCGATTTTTTGAAGAAGTCAAAATAAAAAATTAAGTCTTTGAAAATTGAAATTGAACAATTAAAATCCTCTAGGGACGAGGATGTAGATGATTTACATATAGAGATGTTAGAGGATGAGATTAAATCTTTAAAAATTGAAGTTGAACAATTGAAGTCCTCTAGGGATGAGGATGTTGATGATTTGCATGTTGAATTGTTAGAGGATGAAAATAAATCATTGAAGAGTGAAGTTGAGAGACTCAAGAGTGTTCTTGAGAAGTTTTCAACAAGCTCAAAGACCTTAGACATGATCTTGAATGCCCAAAGGGCAGTCTACAATAGGGTCGGTATTGGTTACCGACCCAAAGAACCATCATTTGTGTCCTTAATGTCTAGGACTGATGTTAGACAATCTAAGACACCTAGGGCTCAAAGGAAAGTAGTCAAGGCATGGGTGCCTAAGTCTTGCTTAGTAGGTGCTTTAGGTCCCAAGGTTTGGGTACCTAAAACTTCTATTTTTCGAATTGTGTAGGTCGTGATTGAGGGGGAGTATCTATCAACTTGGTTCGTTGATAGTGGGTGCTCCAAACACATGTCCGGGGATAAATCATTGTTTACCACACTTCAAAGAAAAAGTAGAGGTAATGTTTCATTTGGTAACAATGGTAGTCTTAAGGTTATAGGAATAGGAGACATTCAAATATCCGAATGTCTTAGGATTAAGAATGTTCTTCTAGTTAAGGGGATGACATTTAATCTCTTAAGTGTCAGTCAATTGTGTGATGCAGGTTACACAATTGATTTCCAATCAAGTCAATGTCTAGTTAGACAACATGACAACTTTGACACGGTGCTAGTAGGAACAAGAGTAGATAATATTTACTAAGTTTCCTTTAAAAGTGCTACTAATGCTTTTGCTAAGTGTCTCATGTCAAGAGAAGATGAGTCCACCCTTTGGCACTGGAGACTAGCACACGTGAACATGAAGAATATCCGGAAGTTGGCCAACAAGGGATTAGTTCGTGGCTTACCAAGCATCAAGTATGAAAAGGACAAACTTCGTGATGCATGTCAAATGGGTAAGCAAACAAAATCTGCACATAAAGGTAAAAGCACTGTAAGTACTTCTATCGCATTGGATTTACTTCATATGGACTTGTTTGATTGTAGCACTATTATATCATTGAATGGTAGTAGATATTGTTTTGTTATCATTGATGATTTTACTAGATATACATGGGCGTATTTTCTAAAATATAAGGACCAAATCTTAGATGTTTCAATTTATTTTTGTGGAAGGGTTGAAAATGAGAAATCATCAACAATTAAGACAATAAGAAGTGATCATGGAGGTGAATTTCAAAACCAACGATTTTTAGAATATTATCAAGATAGAGGGTATAAACATGCGTTCTCCACTCATAGAACACCACAACAAAATGATGTTGTAGAGAGGAAGAACCGAGTCCTGCAAGAGGCTGCACGAAGCATGCTCAATGAGTACTCATTACCGGGGTACTTATGGGCTGAAGCTGTGAAAAGTCCTAACTTGGAGGGTTAGGTGTGAAAAAGACCTAGCATGGAGGGTCAGGTCCTAGCTTGGAGGGCTAGGTTGATGAAATCCCAGCTTGGAGGGCCAGGTCCTAGCTTGGAGGGCTAGGTTGATGAAATCCTGGTCTAGAGGGTCAGGTCCTAGCTTGGAGGACTAGGTTGATAAAATCCCGGCTTGGAGGGCCAAGTCCTAGCTTGGAGGGCTAGGTTGATGAAATCCTGGCTTGGAGGGTCAGGTCCTAGCTTGGAGGGCTAGGTTGGATGAAATCCTAGCTTGGAGGGTTAGGTTGGAGTCCCTGGATCGGCCTGGTGACCGATCAGGGAAGTTGGCACGGTGCTCCTTCGTGGATCAGTCTGGTGACTGATCCAGCGATGACTGATCGGTCTGGTGACCGATCAGGGAGCACACAGTGAGGTTGGGAACCTTCTGCTCGGCTCCTGATCGGTCTGGTGACTGATCAGGGAGTATGCAGTTCACTCACTGCTCGGCTCCTGATCGGTCACCAGACCGATCAGGGAGCCCACAGTGAGTTGAGTTCCCCTGCTGCGCTGCTCCTGATCGGTCCGATGATCGATGAGGGAGCATCCAGTAGGATTTGGGAACCTTACTGATCTGCTCCTGATCGGTCTGGTGACTGATCTGGAACACTGTTCAGACGGTTCTGGAGAACGATCAAGTGTCGCGGACTCCGTCTTATAACCGATCAGGCCGGAGCTGATCGGTCAGGAAGCTTCCTGATCGGTCTGGTGACCGATCAGGTCACAGCCTGATTGGTCTGGTGTCCGATCAAGCTCGTGTGGCCGCGAAAGCTGGGAGTCCCAGCAAAGTGGTGGATCGGTCCGGTGACCGATCCACGACCCCTGGATCGGTCCGGTGACCGATCACTTTAATTCAAACTGACTGTCAGACGCTCTGATCGCGTCTGATCACGCCTGCTTTCACTGATACGCTACTGATGTCACTTTGATCTTCTCTGCTATTACTGATACAAGTTTGATTTCATTTGCTAAACCTCTGATTGAGTGTGTAGGTGACAGGGATGACTTCAATCATTGAAGGATGGTCAACTGAGTTCTTTCCATGTATTAGTTTTGGCTGTTTCTACGTCTCAGGTTGCAACAGCTGCTGGAGCTGCTGACTGGGGCTCGGCTGAGGGAAGCTCAGGGGTCCAGGAGAGGTTAGAGTTGCTGTGTAGTGGCAGTGAAGCAGCTGGTAAGCTACAGTGGAGCGTCTGGTGGCTGGAGATGTGGGCTGCAGAGGCCAGTTGCTTAAAAGACCTGAGAAGTGGAGAAGAGGAGGAGTAGTTGTTAGAGCTTGCGAAATTTCTTACTGCTACTACAACTCTTGTGCTCTTGCGACATCGTCGATTAATCTTTGAAGCAACCTCTGTTACTTGAGCATTTGGAAGAAGAACCAGGAAGCTTGGTGGGTCCATCAGCGAGAAGACACGAAGAAGGGAGTTCTTGCGTGAGATCTGCGCTGGGTGGAGCTCGGTGAGAAGTTTACTTGGGTTCTTGCTGTCCTAAGTGCTCTGTAAGATCCTTCTTGTGTTTCATTGTGCTTAAAACTTTATCTCTGTTGAAACGTTGTGGAGAGGTTACTCCACCGAGAAGGAGGTTGGTTACTATCCGGATTTTTCGGGGCTTGATCTACTGACGATCAAGGGATCGCCCACCTTACGGGCACGCCAAGGAGTAGGAGCAAGTTATCCCCGAACATTGTAAATCCTCTTTGTTAGCGTTTGGTGGTTGTTCTTAGCTTAGGTTTTAAATTCTGCATACTCTATTTTTATTGCTTCCGCTGTGCTACTAAACGTTTAAGTGCAGAAAACTTAAAAAGTGCTAAGTTTCGGTGTCTGGCTACATTAACCCCCCTCTCTAGCCGTCCAAGTTCCAACAGTGGAGTCACCAAGGGCCGCCCAACACCACCTTCTTCCACCTACCAAACAAACCCTAATACCTAGGGTTTGTGCCGGCTACTCCTTCCTCCCCTTCTTGAGTCGCCGGCCACCAAGAGGCCTCTAAGCCGAGCCGACCACAAGAAGACACCGGGAAGAAGCTGAGGAAGACGATGAAGAAGGAGTAGAGACGGTTATCTCTTCCCCGCAGCCACCCTAGACACCTCAAGCTTCCTTTCTCTCTTCTCCTTGCCGCCGGCCAAAGAAACCAACAACAGTTCCTATTTTCGGCGCCGACAACTCCTTCTTGATCCCAGTTCATGCACACCAAGGAGGAAGAAAGCAAGGAAGAGGATGGAGTGGAAAAGGAGATGAAAAAGAAGAGGAACAATCCTCTTATTGCGCCTTCTTCTTCCTTTATCGCCGGCGCCGCAAACCACAAGTTTGTGGTCATCGCCGGCGAACCTCCGACCCTCCTTGCTCCTGCCGATCACCAGCAGGAAGTCCTCTCTAGGATGAAGCCCCACGCCCTAAAGAAAAGAGAAGGAAACCTTATCTTCTTCTTCCTTAGCTTCGGCGCCGCTTGTAACCTAAGTAAGAGAAGAGAGAAGAGGAGAGGGGGGGGGGGGTTTGGGTTTTTTGTGTTGGAATTAATTCCTTAATTATTAGCCTTTATATCATGACTCCTATGGGGTATTTATAGGGCTAAGGTAGGGACCATAAGGAGGAGTTGGTTCTTGGCCCACTAATGGATCCAAACCCGATCCATTCCACTAAAGGATCCCATTGAACTTCCTCACCAACCCCCATATTTTCATATGGGCTCCACCTATTATGAGTCGTCCATCTCCCCGTGTTTAAGATATCGAATGCCAGATAATTAATTTAAATTACTGACAATTTTAATTAATTATCCTCTTGATCCTTGACTAGTACCACTCAACCTTTTTATCATGTCGGACCATAGTCCACTTGCGAGATTTGACATGACGATCCTTTTGAGCTCATCAAGGGGGCATCATCATCCCGACTGACCAAGACACGGATTCCCTCAATAATCAACGGCATACCATACAATTAATATTATTTTCCAACTTAACGGGCCTATTGATTTTAACAAAATAAATCTCGCCTATTGGTAAGTCAAAGAAATAATAATCAATTATACGTGTCCGTTATTATTTCGGGATTAAGAGATCGTACTCCATAATATAAATTCATGGCCTAATCCGATTTCTGATGTCCGTACAATATTGGATGACCTCTCTTTTGGACCTACTCAATGCACACTAAGCGCACTAGTGTAATTCTATGGTTAAGAAAAACCACACCTAATTGCACTACAACCATCCCGATGGTTTGTCCAACTCCATCTCGGTTGCGAGCCTCTTTCTTATAGTTCTGCAAGGAACTTGATAACACGATCTTTTATGCGATACCACATACCATGTTATCTACAATGCAAAGTATGAGACATTTTGTGCACATACTAATATAAATATGCACCGTGTGATTTTGCTATTCTCTTTTAAAATGTAAATATATTTTAACCAAAAGAAAAACTTTTAGTATACATCCTAACACTTAGATGCCAAAGATATGTTTTGGTTCATCTTCGAAGGTTTTTTTCTCTTATGGTTAGACGATGAGTTATTTACTTCTATTTGCATCGTGGGAGATTTTGGTTTAAGAGTGTAAAATTGTCAGTTAATTCACCTGAACAGATAATCTCTCTATTCCTTTTTATAACAACTCTGTCATTAAAAGAAATAGAATACCCATCCTTTATTATTTTAGAAACTGAAACAAGATTATTTCTAAAAGTAGGTACATAAAGGCAATTTCTCAAAACCAAAATATTATTTCTCTCAAAAGATAAATAGACGTCTCCCACTGCAATAGCCGCTACATCCGAAGCATTACCCATGTAGATGGTAATCTCTCTATCAGCTGGTCATTGGGTTTCTTGGAACCCCTGCAAAGAATTACAGACATGATCAGTGGCTCCCGTATCTACACACCAGGTGTTAGTAGATAACACCGCTAAACATGTTTCAACAACTAAACAAAAAGATATACCTTTATCTTGACGACAGGGACAGTCCGCCTATCAGTGTCCANCATTTAAAATCACAGCGTAAATAAGAACCCTCGAGCGATCCATGCGAAAGAAAAACTCATACAAAGTGATCTATAATTCCTATCTTATAGGAATACCTTTGTCAAGCGCCCTTCGGTTATCCCGCTAGTCCTTTGGTTTGCCGGATCTCTTGCACATTCAAGTGCCCGTGCCTCTATGCGTATCCACACGAACACGATCTACGCCTCGGAGAAGAACCACCTTAGTTATGCTAGCAACTTAGGATGGTTCACAAAGCACAAGAACCTCCACTAGGGAGTTATGGACAAGGAGGAAGAAAGAAGAGGAAGTGAGATACACCCTCTAGCCTTTGACAAGGGGGGGGGGTATTTATACTCATCTAATGAATACCAAGGGTCTATGTCCCTTGAGCTTCTCTCATCTTAATGCTAATAAAACCCAATGAATACCAAGCCTCTTGGTATTCCTTGAGACTCTTAATATTCTATTCATCTAATAAATAGAATGTCTCTTAGCCTTCCTCTTAAATAATATTTATTAAACCCTTTAATGAATATTATCCATAATTAAGTGGTTGAGTCTAATCTAGATGAGTCTAACTCAAATTAGACTCAATCCCATAATCTAATTGGATTCACTTGAATCTAACTCAATTAATCCAATTCGAATCAAATCTTAGTCAAACCAAGATCAATTAATCTCCGAAGCATCGTGTCCTTAGTGTGTGACCCAATAGGTTCTCGTAACGTTGGCAATGTGTCTAAACCACTTTAGACACATAAGCAATGAGCGGCATCTAACAATGCATCATTGCTACCCAAGTAACAAGAAAAGTCGATATCCGACTAAACCTCCGTGACTATGATAATGTATGACCTTGTCTTTCTATCCTCGATATCTAGATTGACCAATGAGGCATAGTCCGTGTCATCCTCAGTCAATCTTGTGTTTCTTGATCCTTGAGTAGACTCACTCAAACAAATGAGCTCAATATCTCATATTGACTCATTTGAGCATGACCATGCGTTTTATTAGTCCTACTCGATCAAGGGGCCCACAGATATCACTCCCGTCATATGGGAGGGATAGATCCCATCTACATCACTCATATCCCTCCGCATAATTCATTATATACTCAGTGATCGCCTTTATAGTCCACCCTGTTACGGGTGACGTTTGACGATACCAAAGTACATAACTCCTTATGTAGGGAACCGTAGTCACTTCATGTCTAAAGATTATTCATACTAATAGTCACATGAGAATGTTTATGACACTCATATGACAATCTATGAAACTTTCTCATGGCGGGTCAATTCAGTACACATTCTCCAATGTATACCCATGTGTCAACTTGATATCACATATCCATGACTTGTGAGCTCAAGTTATCAGTTGACCTACATGCTAGTCTCCATGCATTAATATTATCCTTGAATATTAATACTTGACTAGGAATGATTTAGAGTAGTGTTCTCTATATCATCTCACTATCGATTCAACCAATCGATATAATGTAGATAAGAACCTACTACCCAAGGACATTATTATACTTAGTTATTTGGCACAAATACAAAGTAAGTATAATAACCATACATGCCTTTATTAATGATAGAATATGATACAAAATGTCCCTAGTCAATCATCACATAATTGGCTCTAGGGCTCCTACTAACACTTTGTGCCATCCAAAACCCTAGATTAGGTTTTCCCGTCGGCAACCCTTCAAGGAAGAAGAGATCCCTCAACTTCACACCGCCGATCCAACTACCTTCTCCTTGAGCTCGCCGGACTTTCTTCTTGCTCCAAGAAGCTCCGACCTCGAGAGAGAAGCAATGGAAAAAGGAAGAAGATGATGAGACAAGTCGCAACCTTCTCTTTTCCTCCTTCCAATTGCACCGGCCAAGAAAAAGGATGAAGCTCCTTCAACCTTGCACCGCCGGTGACCTGGCTCCTCCCTGTCCTGCTGAACCTGCTCCCTACCTTAGGGAGACTCCTACCACAGGTGAGGAACCGTTGGAAGAGGAGGAAGGTGGAGAAAAACCAACCCTATATCCTTCTTATTCTTCTTCCTTGTTGCGGCGCCAAAAACTTCCACCTCCTCTTTGCTCCTCCGAATCCAGCCACCCCAAGGATTGCTCCGGCCAAAGAGGAAGAAGAAAACCAAAGAAGAAACACTGTCTCCCTTCTCCTTCTTGCCGCTGGACCCAATGGGTTTTTTCCGCAACCTTAGGAGAGAGAAGGGAGGGTTTTTTTTCGACTTTGGCTTGTTGGAAGATTGTTATGGATCAATTAATTTTGTATCATGACTCCTATGGGGTATTTATAGGGCTAAGGTAGGGACCATGAGGAGGAGTTGGTTCTTGGCCCGCTAATGGATCTAAATCCGATCCATTAATGGAGATTTATTCCACTAAAGGATCTCATTGAACTTCGTCACCACCCCTATATTTTCATATGACTCCACCTATTATGAGTCGTCCATCTCCCAGTGTTTATCATATCAAATGCCCGATAATTAATTTAAATTACTGACAATTTTAATTAATTATCTTCTTGATCCTTGACTAGTACCACTCAACCTTTTTATCATATCGGACCATAGTCCACTTGCAAGATTTGACATGACGATCCTTTTGAGCTCATCAAGGGGGCATCATCATCCTCACTAACTAGGACACGAATTCCCTTAATAATCAACAACACACCATATAATTAATAATATTATTTCTCAATTTACCGGGCCTATCGATTAACAGAATAAATCTCGCCAATTGGTAAGTCAAAGAAATAATAATTAATTATACGTGCCCGTTATTATTTTGGGATTAAGAGATCATACTCCATAATATAATCCGAGGTCTAATCCAATTTATGAAGTCAGTACAAAATTGGATGACCTCCCTTTTGGTCCTACTCAATGCACACAAAGTGCACTAGTGTAATTCTATGGTTAAGACAAACCACACCTAATCACACTACAACCATCCCGATAGTTTGTCCAACTCCATCTCGATTGTGAGCCTCTTTCTTATACTTCTGTAAGGAACTTGATAACATGATCTTCTGTGCGTCATCACACACCATGTTATCTACAATATAAAGTATGAGACATTTTGTGCATATAAATATGCACTGTGTGATTTTCCGATTCTCTTTTAAAATGTAAATGTATTTTTTACCAAAAGGAAGGCTTTTAGTATACATCCTAATAAGCTCCCACTTATACTCAAAGACCTTGCTATTTTAAAAATGTCATACATCTGACCCCTAGATCCTTCACATGCCAAAAAGCTCTCACTACCAAGGCCTTAGTGAAAAAGATCTCCCCAAGCCATCCTCTGATCTAATCTAGGCAACAACAACTATTTCTCTCTTGGGTGGTACTTGCGCTCTATGTGTTTACTTGCCTTATGGACTCGTGATTCCTTCGAGTTTGCAACTACACCATTTCAATCACAACAAATGTGATAGCTTTGAGCAAACCAGAAATCACATCAAAGTCCATCTTGAGGTTCCTGAACCATGTAGCTCTTTTGGTTGTCTGAAAGATTGCCAACCATCTAGCTTCTATGGTAGAGTCCATCACGCAGTCGCTGCTCAACACTCTCCCATACGATGGTTCTACCTCCTAAAAGTAAATACAAAACCCCAAGGAATACACATGTTTGCCCCTATTTTGATTGGAATTCTGTATCCATATAACCCACAGGAGATTGATTTGCCCACTAAACTAGCATAGAATCCTTAGTCCTTCTCAGGCACTAATATATGCTTTTACCATAATCTAATTTTCTTAACCTGGGTTACTCCAATATCTGCTAACCATGCCCATGGCACAACAGATATTTGGTCTCGTTTTTAGCATACACTAGGCTTCCTATAGCTGATGCTAAAGGAACCGCCATTACCTACTTTATCTCTTTTGATAATCTAAACACATCACTTTAGATAGAGTAGCTCCATAGCTGAAAAGTACAAAACTTTTCTTGGAGGTATCCATGCTAAAATGAGTTAGGACAGTGTCTTGTATGAAGCTTGGGATAAGCACATCATCTTTGTCTGGAGATCCCTTAGACCATTGATCCCCAAGAATGTGTCTTACTATTCCCAAGTCCTTCATAATTATTTGGACGGCCATACCCTTACGTCTGATAGTATTTCATTATTGTTGCCAAACAACAAAAATTATCTATGTATAGTACAAAGATACCACTTTGTTTTCGTCACATCACTTATATACACAATCTCATCTTTCCTTTGAACAAATCCATATTATTAGATTTATCTCTTCAAAACAGATGATCCTTATCATAGGTCTAGGGATCCAGTTCATATTCTCTAAGGACCAAGCTCATAGACTCTCCAAAAACATGAATCCTTTTGGTTGACTAACAACCCTCCCACTACGATAAGGTATCCCCTATGTATCTTCTGTGACACAAGGTGTAGCACCTTGTGATATTCCTCTTGTACAGTTGGTACTAAGATTAGAATGTCCCCTATTTGTTTTACTCAAAATAATTCTACTCATGGGCTTGTGGTTTATTACATGGTCCTTTCGTACCAACGAATATCCTCTGATCCTTAGGACAATTAAACCACCTTTTGTCCCCCTTGGATAGCCTACGAACATGTGCACTAGATTCCGACTTATCAGTATATCTATTTAGCACATGTGCTGAACTACCCATAATCTGAACATGCCTTAGACTAAGCTTCCGCTTAGTCTACATTTCTATGGGTTTAGAGACTACTGACCCAGATAGTATCAAGCACATACACCGTCGTATCAAGAGCATATCCACTCAAACAAATCTGGATAATCTCAGAGTAGCTTATCATTGTCCTAACCATTACCTTAAGAGACCTTTTCCTTCTCTGTGCTGCACCGTTCTATTGGGGCATACCAGGTGCAGTAAATTGGGACTTATTCCCAATCTTTGATAAGTAAGTCCTGTAAGATGTGTATACTGAAAGACATGAATTTATTTATATGAACATCTTTTATTATGAAAAGAGAATCACAACTACACTAGGTGCATGTTTACATTAGTACATGCATGAAGTCCAATACTGCGCATTGTAGATAACATGGTGTGTGGTGATACACGGAAGATCGTGTTATCAGTACCTTGCCTAGTATAAGTAAGGCTCATAACCAAGATGGGATTGGACAACCCATAGGAATGGTTGTAGTGTAATTAGGTGTGGTTGGTCTTGACCATAGAATTACACTAGTGTGCATTGAGTACATTGAGCAGGACCAGAACCCGATGTTATCCAATTTGTACTGACTCGATAATTGGATAGGACCTCAGTTTACATTATGGAGTATGATCCCTTAATCCCGAAATAATGACGGAAATGTATTATTAATTATTATTTCTTTAATTTACCAATGGACGAGATCTATTCTGTTAGATCGAAAGGCCTGGTAAGTTGGGAGATAATATTAATAATATGATGTGCTATTGATTATTGATAGAATCCGTGTCCTGGTTAGTCGGGATGATGATGCCCCCTTGATGAGCTCGAAAGGTTCATCATGCTAAACCCTGCAGGTGGATTTGATCTGGCACGATGATAAGGTTGAGTGGTACTAATCAAGGATCCAGAAGTTAATTAATTTGAATTGTCAGTAATTTAAATTAATTAACGGGCATTCGATATCTTAAACATGGGGTGATGGATGACTCGTAATATGTGGAGCTCATATGAAAATATGGGGGTTGGTGAGGAAGTTCAATTAAGATCCTTTAGTGGAATGGATCTTAATTAATGGATAGGGTTTATATCCATTAGTGGGCCAAGATCCAACTCCTCCTCCTGGTCCCTACCTTAACCCTATAAATACCCATAGAGATCATGATACCAAGGCTAGATCAATCCCATTGGAAAAACCTTTGGCCTCTCTCTTTTCTCCCTCTCATCCTCTCTCCTAGGGTGCCAGCGCACCCCAAGAATGGAAGACCCTTTCTCTTCCTCATCTCTCCATCTTCTCTCTTTGCGTGGGATACTATGAAAGGGGAGAAGTTCTCCTCTTCGGTTGGTGGCCGGAGCACGCGGGAAAGAGAGAGGAGAGGAGTCGGCGGCGTGGAGAAGGGGCGCTAGGTCGCCGGCGGTGAGGGAGAGGGCTAGAGAGTTTGGCAGCGAGTTTGGGAAGAAGAAAACCCTTCTTCTTCCTTCCTCTCAGTCTCCTTTGTATTCCTCAGCCTTTGTTGGATGGAGAGCAGGTGGCCGACGGGCTTGGCTGGCCGGCAGTGCACGCATGGAAGAGGGAGAAGGCCGGCGGAGCAAACCCTAACCTAGGGTTTGCGGCTAGGTCAAAGAGGAGAGGTCTATAGAGGTCTTGGTGATCTCGGTTCGGGGTAAATCATCGCCCACACGATGACCGCGAAGGGAGGGACATAAGGTAGAAGACCACGAGGTAATCGGAAAGGTATATCTTATCCTGTGCTCCTTCAATTAACCTTATATCATACATGTGCTTGTAGTGTTTGCCTCGTCATTTTATGTTTGTTAATTTATTATTTTGATTCTGAATCATGATGAATAATTTATTAACTGGACCCCGACCATAAATACAAAAGCCGATAATCAACTCGTCGCCTTTTCTGCGGTCGAACGATCAAGCAAATTACAAGGTCGATTTTGGTAATAGGCTAAGTTGTAATTTGGATCGTTCGATACGACACGAGATGGTTGATGGGAGACGAGTCTTCATTCGGATTAATTTTTAATCCATAAACATGGAGAGGTCTCTCGGATCGACCGAGTATTCACTTAGAAAATCCATCAAGCCATACCCTACAAGTCCTACTACTATCCCAAGAAGTACTTGCCACTACGATCTAATCATAATGTCACCATACTTTTACTTCGATGTTTCTCCACATCAGACTTGAATTCTTTGATCTCATCAAAGTATTCAGTCTAGCAGTACATCAAGTAAATGTACTTTGACCCTTGAATAATTACTTATAAACAAAGTCTTCAAGGCTACCTCTATTCTAGACAGACTAAGGACTCATATTTATCAGGATGAACAAACTTCTACATTCCTTTGGCTCTATGCCCCATGGCTTAGAAAAGCCTCTTGGTCTTCTAACCATCCAAGTAAGATTCAAGGTTTAAGGAAGACTAGTCTTCCACCACCAATGAACCCAAGGGCTCATTGGCTATCACCCTTTGAATCCTACTAAAAGTCAATAAGACCAAGCCTTAGAGTCTAAAGGTATGCTTGTTTCATCTAGGAAGAAACCTTTCTCTTACTATGGTTAGATGATAAGCTATTTAACATCTATTTACTGATAGATGTGTATACTGAAAGACATGCTTCTTTTATATATATGAACATCTTTATTTTTGAAAAGAGAATCACAACTACACTAGGTGCCTATTTATATTAGTATATGCATGAAGTCCAATTACTTTGCATTGTAGATGACATCGTGTGTGGTGTCACACAGAAGATAATGTTATCAGTTTCTTGCTTAGTATAAATAGAGGCTCACAACCGAGATGGAATTGGGCAACTCATCGGGATGGTTGTAGTATAATTAGGTGTGGTTGGTCTTGACCATAGAATTACACTAGTGTGCTTTGAGTACATTGAGCAGGACTAAAACCAAAGGTCATCCAATTTGTATTGACTTAATAATTGGACGGGACCTCAGAATTATTATGGAGTACGATTCCTAAATTTCGATATAATAACGGACACATATAATTAATTATTAGTTTTTTTATTTACCAATGGGCGAGATCTATTCTGTTAGATCGATAAGCCTGGTAAGTTGGAAAATAATATTAATTATATGGTGTGCCATCGATTATTGACGAAATCCGTGTCCTGGTGAGTCGGGATGATGATGCCCCCTTGATCAGCTCAAAAGGTTCATCGTGCTAAACCCTGCAGGTGGATTTGATCCGGCACGATGATAAAGTTGAGTGGTACTAGTCAAGGATCCAGAAGTTAATTAATTTAAATTGTCAGTAATTTAATTAATTAATGAGCATGTGAGATCTTAAACACGGGGGGATGGATGACTCATAATAAGTGGAGCTCATATGTAAATATGGGGGTTGGTGAGGTAATCCAATGGGGGTCGTTTAGTGAAATGGATTCTCATTAATGAACCGGGTCCATTAGCAGGCCAAGATCCAACTCCTCCTCATGGTCCTTATCGTAGTCTTATAAATACCCCATGGTGATATGGAATCAAGTTGATGATTGATGATTAACCCAATAGATCAAATAAATCCTAGCCTCTCCTCTCTCTCTCTCTCTCCCCCTCGTTTCACTCGGCAGCGCCGAACAGAAGAGAAAAGTTCACTTCTCCCATTAATTGCAATGCATGCAATTAATTTTGTTCTTCTCCAATGAATTGCAACGCATGCAATTAATTTTGTTCTTCTCCAATGAATTGCAACGCATGCAATTAATTTTGTTCTTCTCCAATGAATTGAATTAATTTTGTTCTTCTCCAATGAATTGCAACGCATGCAATACCAATTAATTGCTTCTTCTCCAATGAATCGCAACGCATGCAATTAAGTTCGTTTCTTCTCCAATTAATTGCATGCGTTGCTTCTCCACGCATGATTAATTGCATGCAAGCAATTAAAACTGCTCCAATCTCCGATTAATTGCATTTACATGCAATTAAGTTCCCTCACGGCAATTTCTTATAAATTGCCTCTTGGAGCCGTGGAAGAAGCGGCAATTTTTCTGAGAGCATCGACAATTTCTTGGAGAAAAAGAAATTGCATCGCTTGGAGCAGAAGTCTGGGAGAGCAGAAGAAATTGCATCCTCACGGCAATAGTCTAGGAGAGTAGAAGGGGGATTTATGTTTAGATTTTCTTCTTCCTAGGAGCGGCCGGCGGCATCCCTTTGATAAGGGATTGGTTGACGCAAGGAGAAGTGATCAACTTGGTGACCACGATTCTTGGTAGATCGTCGCCCACATGACGTCCAAGAGGGGAGGGTCATACGGTAGAAGATCGTAAGGTAACGGAAGGTATATTCTTCCTTGGCTCCTTTCATTCTTATTTGTACCTTATTCAATTGTCTCGTCATTAGCTATTAATTTGATTTCGTATCATAGCTATTAATTCACTAACTGGGCCCCGACCATAAACACAAAAGCCGGCGATCAATTCGTCGCCTTTTCCGCGGTCGAACGGTCAACCAAAATACAAGACCGATTTTGGTAATTGGCCAAGTTATATTTTGGATCGTTCAATACGGCACGAGACGGTCGATGGGAGACGACTCTAAATTCGGATTAAATTTTTAATCCGTAGGCATGGAGAGGTTTCTCGGATCGACCAGGTATTCGCTTAGTAAACCCGCCAAGCCATACCCAACATTTACATCATGGGAGATTTTGGTTTTAAAATAAACCAATTGTCTATCTAAATATTTTAATAGATAATCCTTTTATTCTACTTTGAATAATAAAAGCAATATAATATCTTATTCCAGAAACTGAATAAGAGTTCTTTCCAAAATTTAAGTACATAAACGCAATCTTTATAAAACCAAAACTATATCATCCTATGTTAAAGACATAAATGAATAAATAAACTCTCACTGCAAAAGTCATCTCCATAGCCTATCCCATGTAGTCAGTAATCTCCTCCTCAGCTAGCCGTTTGGTTTCCTGGAACCCCTGCACAAAAATGAAGACATGGTTAGTGGCATCCGTATCTACACACCAGGTACCGGTAGATATCACCGCTAAACATGTTATAACGACAAAAGAAGAAAATATACCTCAATTATTACTCTGATGGCGGGGACAGTCCGCCTTCTAATGTTCAGACTGCTTGTACATAAAGCACTTGGCTTTCGGCTTCTTTATGCATCTCTGAGGTCCCTGTAATCCTGCTACTTTCTTTGCTCTAGCATGTTTCTTCTTCTTCTTTCCTATCGGTTTAGAAGTCTTGAGCAATAAAAGTCTGTGAGCTCTAAAGAGAAAACGCCTCTGCCACCTCGAGTTTTGTCAGAAGTTCTGCCCATGAATATAAACGCTTTCCTATATTGTAGCTTAGGCAAAACTTCTCAAACCTCATTGGTAGAGATTGGAGAATGAGATCGACCTGGGTTTCTGTTGGGACCGGGTGCATGTCGACAAGGATACAGGTTCGTAAAATTTTAAATTTTTTACGTGCAGCGGAAGAGTTAGCATAAAATAATTTTCTAAATTATTTTAACCACGTATCTAGCATGCAACCTTATGATGTGTTGACATAATCATAAATTAAACTTTGCGGAAAAGTAAACTAATTTACTAAGTACCTCTCGTAACTCGAAGTAAGGGACGAGATCCAACCGTAGCGTCCCTTGGAAGCTCCGCCTCTATTCGCGTCCACGCCGAGTGCTCTTCGGGATGAATTCGCAAAGCCACGAGTTTTGTGCTGATGAGAACTACTAGATTCTCCGAAGACACAACTAGAAGATCAAGAAAGAAGAAAGGAAACTAACCACCAAGAATCGGAATCCAAATTCCGGGAAGTAAGGAGATGTGATCCGCTTCTTCTTCTTCTTGGTTGGCTTCTCCTTGGTGATGGTGACTCACGGAAACCTCAAGGGAGGTTGAGGTTGCGCCGGCCCTAGCTTGGACAAGGGGCGCCGGCCCTAGCTTGGAAGATGGACGCCGACCCTAAGGGAAAGGAGAAGAGAGAATAAGAGAGAGAGGGAGAGAAAATAATTCTCTTAATCGCACTATCGATTGTAATTAAGAGCTTGCCTTTGGTTCCTTTATATAGTAGCCTCTCCCTTACCAAGTCTCCCTCTTAACAGAATTAACGGAATTAGTTATCATAAGAAATTTATCTTATAAAGTTTCTTATGACTTATTCCGTTATTCTTAGTTTTTATTATAACTAACTTTATAATAAAACAAATTCTCTTTCCCTTTTAATTATGGAATAAATTTGTATAAAATTTTCTTACCATGGATAAATCAACTCATAATTGATTTTATAAATTAAAATTAAATCAATTCATGGTTCATTTTAATTTTCATAAAAAGAATAAATTTACTACAAATTTCTTTACAAATCTCTTTATATAAATTTCTTTATATATCAATTTATTTATCCATAATTTATAAAATAAATCGCGCTATATTTATTTTATTAATTAAACCAATTAAATTGGTTTATCCCTTTTTAATGGCCGGCCAAACCAAGCCGAACCGATCGCGAATTAAACTCATTTAATTCGCCCAATAAGCCTTTAAAAGACTTAGCCATTTTAAGTTTCCGTTGCGCCTCTGATTAACTCAGATTCGACTTATTTCTCTTGATTAGAAAATCCAATTTTCAACTCGTTTTAAATCCCTCGGATTACTCGTAGTGCGTGTGACTAAATAGGCTTTCGATTTATGTTGGCCGTCTATAATCAACTAATTATAGAACGATCATGAGTGGCACCTAGTAGTACATCATGACCCCCAATTAATCGAAAGATCAACGGTTGACCTCAGAAGTAATTCTGAAAACCTTCAGCATCTCTAATGAATCGTGCCCCATTCCCTTCACCACCTTATACCCACTTGGTTCAGGACATGGTCTGTTTGTGTCAGTCCCCACTAGACTGACTACGTCATACCTAGCCCAAGTAGTGTCTTTCACGTCCTTTGGATTTCTAATTACTCTCATGTATTTATGAGACTCGCACTCTAAACATGATATACTCTGACCAGAGGTTTTGAGTAACAATCTGACGATAGGCCTGGGTATACATCTCCTCGCAAGGAGTGGTGAATCCTTTATAGGCTGTTCAAACATCTTCGGGCACTTCGTCTTATACCCAATCATCCTGGGTCCACACCTCCTTGGAGATGCTTGCTTAAGATGTTAAAGTATAAGTCTCCATGACCAAGATGACTTGAACACCGCAAGTCAAAGGAACATCACACTTAAGCTGCAATAATAATTTCATTGACATATCTTTATAGATTACCATATGAAGTTTTACAGCTAGTCACTCCAATGAACTAGTTCCCTTAACTAGCATCCATGTTTATCTCCGGACATCCCAATGTCACCAGCCAGTGAGAATCAGCTGATTAGCGAATAACCCATGCTAGTCTCAACAGAATTGATAGTGTCCGTTTTTATCAATTCATCGACTAGGGATAATTTCAATACTTCACAATTGCACATGTAGAGATAATCACTAGTTGTGATCCCATCACAAATACTCTTATGCTATGAATTGTATTGCGGACATTCAGTAGATGAGTTTAAGATCCCAATCAAATACACTAACATGTATACTCAAATAGTAAATTATCATTTATTAAAATAAATGTTTACAATCATAAGGCGATTGCCTTAGGACACTTCTCTCATATCACTAACAGTTTCCCCATCGATTTATGCTCCATGGATTTCCATCTCTTTCAGCCAAGCCATCATTTTGAGTGCATGTTCCTTTACGGGCATACCCTCAACCAAGATGGTCATTGTCAAGTTCTTCATGACCTCCTGCCTAGCGGCTCGATTTTGATGTCCGAAGAGATCATCGAGTTTGGATGTTTTATCACTGTAATGGAAGAAGCCTGATTTTGATGACACTCAGTCATCTCATCTGCTTCTAACCATTTCCTAAAATATTCATGTTGGTGCAGGAAGCACCATATCGAACCTGGTTTTGATATTGGCAAAGGATTCAAAGTTAAGTTTATTTGTGATCTAACGTTGTTCACTGAGTGTGCAGAAAAAGCTCTAGCGAAGGACTGCTAGGCACCTGGCGAAGGACTGCCAGTATCCAAGCCCTAGCGAAGGACTGCTAGGCACCTGGCGAAGGACTGCCAGTATCCAAGCCCTAGCGAAGGACTGCTAGGCAACTGGCGAAGGACTGCCAGTATCCAAGCCCTAGCGAAGGACTGCTAGGCAACTGGCGAAGAACAGCCAGCATCCAAGCCCTACTAAAGTTTTTCAAATCTTACTAAGTACTTAAGTTAAAGCTTTCAAAAACTTTTGAGTACTTTAAAACTTAAGGCTTCAAAATTTTTCTAAGTACTCTAAACTCATGCTTCCAAAAATCTTCTATGTACTTTTAAAAATTAAGTTGTCAAAAAGATTTCCAAGTACCTAAACTTAAGTTTTCAAAAGTGCAAAAATCATTCTTTTCTGTTGAAAAATTCTAAGTAAAATTTTTTTTCTTAAAGTTAGAACCCCACGAATTTTTGAAAAATCTAGGGGGAGAGTCCTTCCAGGGGAGGGAACAAAATGTTTTTACATGCTTTGATTAAACATAACTTTTTGAACTAGGATTGCCATAAATCAAAAAGGAGGAGATTGTTGGTGCAGAAAGCACCCAAGTCAAATCTGTGTTTTAATAATGGCAACAGGATTCAAAAGTTAAGTCTTACTTGTTATCTAATATGTCACTCTAGTGTGCAGAGTAAAAAGCCCTAGCGAAGGACTGCTAGGCACTGGTGAAGGAATGCCAGGGCAAAAAGCCCTAGCGAAGGACTGCTAGGCGCCAGGCGAAGGACAGCCTGGGACTGAAGCCCTAGCGAAGGAATGCTTGGCACTGGGCGAAGGACAGCTCGGCATCCAAGACCTGGCGAAGGACCGTGAGGCAAAAGTCCAACCAGAGGAACGGTTGGCATCAGGTAAATTCTCCCGAGAGGAGTAGGTGAGGACGCGTTCCCCGTCGAGGGAACAGTAGGCGTCGGTTTGACCTAGGGCTCCATTTTGGAGGCCCAAAGTCAGAACCAAGACAGCTAAGGCTGTATAAACTAATATTTTATTATTTTATTGTGTTTTGGACTAACCCTGGATTCAGGACCGAAGGAACATGTGTCTGCAGCTCAGATAGCCTCAATGGAATGAGGCAATAGCTAACCAGGGCGCCCGGAGTGTCTCGGGCGCCCCCAAGGTAAACACAAAACACAAGAAAGCAAAGCAAGCTTTGACAGCTACTGTCCCGGGCGCCCCCGTTGCTCCAGGGCACCCCCACCGCTCCGGGCTCCCCCAATAGTAAGTCATCGAAGCACAAGCCAGCGAAGCCAAGGGATAAGGTTTGACCCGGTCAACCCGGGCACCCCCAGCGTCCCGGGCGCCCCGGTCAAGATGTGATCCCGAGTTTGAAGGGATCAGACGTTGACCGAGCAAAAGGTGGATCGACCGACACGTGGCGGGCACCCCCGACGTCCCGGGCGCCCCCAGGCCCTATAAAAAGACTGTCTAACCAAGGCTTCAAAGCAACAAATTGATTCAACGCTTCTACGCTCTTCAGCTCCCGTGCTCTGCTCCGGAAACCTCCCGACACTAGACTCAAGCGCCGACGACGTCCAACTGCTCCGAAAATACCATCTACTCCGAACGTCGGTAAAGAAGAGTTGAATTTTAATTTACTACACTTATTCTGTAATCAATCTTTGTAAACTGCTTTTGCGCCTCATATAGAATTGCCCAATGTAAACAATCAACGATCGTGGGCCTTGGAGTAGGAGCCGACCTAGGCTCCGAACCAAGTAAAAAATCTCTGTGTCTACGTATTCTGTTTTAATCTTCCGCTGTGCAATTGCTCTATCTCAAATCCGAACGTTTTCCGATATTCACCCCCCTCTATCGGTTCTCTCGATCCAACACGGTGGAACTAGACGGAGCTACTTCTCCAAATCCTAAGCTAGTTAGACCAGAGGTTCTCAAAAAGTAATTTGAAATGATCTTTCTTTAAAAGGCTTTGTCTAGGAAAGGGTTGTTGATCCAATAAGACTACGACCAAAGAAAGCCTCTGTGCCTCGCCAAGACCTAGAAACCGATTATCGAAACTCACTTTTAAATTACTATTTGATAAACTCAAATCTAACATAAGTTTTAATTAAATCGTAGATTTAATATTAAATCATAGATAAAAATAATACATCTCACAAAACAGATAAGGAAAACTGTTTTGTTATTTAGAATTGAGTGAGATGTCTAGGACCTAATAATGTAGTCCAACCCAACCAATCAAATTACATCTACACTTAAGATTTTCAAAATTAATTCAACACTTAACATTTTCAAAATTAATTCTACACTTAACATTTTCAAAATTATTTATATACTTAATATTTTCAAAATTAATTCTATACTTATCATTTTCAAAATTAATTCTATACTTAAAATTTTCAAAATTAATTCTATACTTAACATTTTCAAAATTAATTCTATACTTAATATTTTTTAAAAAAAATTAAAATTTTACCAAATATTTTTCAAATTCAATTTCAAAATTAATTCAAACTCAATTTTGTAACTAATACTGAAAACCTGTCTCACAAAAGAAACCCATAAAGTCAACATGCTTGATAACCTTAGATGTGGGTGAGACAGATTAGACAGTGAAATTCAATTAATCTATCCTTACATCTACATAAATGGATCCAAATCAAACATACTTTATGTGTAGTAACATAAAAATTTGGACCAGTGGATGTTGGATAGTGGATGCTCCAGATACATGACTGGGGATAAATTGAAGTTCACCAAAATCACGTTCAAAAACCTAGGCTCAGTGGCATTTGGCAACAATGCCACACTTAAAGTAATTGGGTCAGGTAACAATGAACTAAATTCTGATTTATTATCAAAAAGGTGTTGCTAGTTGAAAACTTTAAATTAAATTACTTAGCATTGGCCAACTGTGTGATACTGGTTATATAGTTACCTTCACCAATTCTGACTGCCTGATTAGGAATTTACAAGACTCAGAAGTTACACTTAAGGTAGTAGAAAGAACAATGTTTATACAATCAATCTACCCATAACATCTAAATGTTTTCTAACTCAACTAGAAGAAACAAATTTATAGCATAGAAGACTAGGCCACACCCATACTAAGTTAATTTCAAAGCTAAGTCAACTTGGACTAGTTAAAGGGAAACCTAAAATTAAAAACTTTGAAAATACCATCTGTAATCCATGTCAACAAGGTAAACAAACCAAGTCAACCCACAAATCATCCTATTAAGACTTAACCCAAGCCACACTTGAGCTCCTTCACCTAGACCTATTTGATTCACATGGAGCCAAGTCACTAAGTGGGAATCGGTACTGCTTAATAATTATTGACGATTACTCTAGATTTACCTGGGTTAGATTCTTTAAAACCAATGATGAAACATTTAACTCATTTAATAATTTATACAAAATGATAGAAAATCAAAATGACACAAAAATTAAAAGACTTAGGAGTGATCACAGGGGAGAATTTGAAAATCTTAGATTTGAGGAATTCTGTAAAATTTATGGGTACATCCATTAATTTTCATGCCCTAGAACTCCCCAACAAAATGGAATAGTTGAGAGGAAGAATAGAACCCTTCAGAAAGCCGCTAGGACTATGCTCAACGAATACAACTTAACTAATCAATTTTGGGCAGAAGCGGTAAATACAACCTGTTATATTCAAAATAGGGTCTTAATAAATAGAAGACACAACAAGATTCCTTATGAAATTTATTATCACAGGCTACCAAATTTACATTACTTAAAGAGTTTTTGGGTGTAAAGTACACATTTTAAATACTAAAGACTACCTAGGTAAATTTCAATCAAAATCAACCCCAGGTATGTTTCTAGGACATTCAACAACAAGTAGGGCATATAGGGTATACAATAAACAAACCCTGAAAATTGAAGAAACAATAAACTTAATATTTGATGAAGAAATTGAAACAAAACCTACTGTCAAACAAAACCTAAATAATTTAAATCTTGATCATGAGGAAATTGAACCATTAATTGAACCGTTAACTGAACTATCAATTGAACCAACTACTGAGTCATAAACTGAGCCAATAACTGAACCAACCCAAGTAGTTGAACCATCCCTGAACCAAACCTACCAGCCAGACCTGAGGCAGAACCTAGTTCTAGGAGAACTATGAAACCCAGACTGAATCATCCATCTGACCAAATCTTGGGTGATCCAACATTAGGGGTCAAAACAAGGTCTTCTTATAGAAATCTTACTCAAATTGCACTAATTTCAAAAATAGAACCTAAGACTATAGAAGAAGCCCTACCTAACCCAAATTGGATCATTGCTATGCAAGAAGAACTAGCCCAATTTGAGAGAAACCAAGTCTAGGACTTAGTGCCTAAGCCAGAAGGTAAGTCAGTAATAGACACTAAGTGGGCATTTAGAAACAAGCTAAATGATCAAGGGGAGATTGTGAGAAACAAAGCCCGCTTAGTAGCTAAAGGGTTTAGTCAAGTTGAAGGGTTGGATTACGATGAAACTTTTGCCCCCGTAGATAGACTTGAATCAATTTGGATGTTATTAGCTTTTACAACCCATAGAGATTTTAAACTATACCAAATAGATGTCAAGTCTGCCTTTGTTAATGGGTTCATAAAAGAGGAAGTGTATGGAGGACAACCCCCAGGATTTGAGGACTTAGACAATCCCGAGTATGTGTTCAAACTTAGAAAAGCCCTTTATGGGTTAAAACAAGCACCTAAGGTCTGGTACGAAAGACTATCAACTTACTTGATTTCTAAAGGATTTAACCAAGGCCAAATTGACTCAACCTTATTTGTTAAAACCTTAGAAAAAGACATATTTATAGCCCAAATCTACGTAGATGACATAATTTTTTAGTCGACTAATTCAAGCTTCTTAAAAGATTTTGTTAAAATTATGGAAAGTGAGTTTGAAATGAGCTTGGTAGGTGAACTGACTTTCTTCTTAGGTCTACAAATAAAACAAACAGGGATGGTAACTACGTTCATCAATCCAAATATGCAAGAGAATTAGTCAAGAAATTCAAAATTTTATGGAATACTCTAAGAGTCTAGGTACTCCCATGGCCACGAATGTCAAAATAGACAATGACCCTGAAGGTAAACCAATTGACTTAAAACTATATGTTGGTGCAGAAAGCACCCAAGTCGAACCTGAGTTTTGATAATGGCAAAAGGGTTCAAAAGTTAAGTCTTATTTGTTATCTAACATGTTACTCGAGTGTGCAGGAAAAGTCCTAGTGAAGGACTGCTAGGCACTGGCGAAGGAATGTCAGGGCAAAAAGTCCTGGCGAAGGAATGCCAGGGTAAAAAGTCCTAGCGAAGGACTACTAGGCACTGGCGAACGAATGCCAGGGTACTGAAGCCCTAGCAAAGGACTGCTAAGCGCCAGGCGAAGGACAGCTTGGGACTGAAGACCTGGCGAAGGAATGCTAGGCACCGGGCGAGGGACAACTTGGTATCCAAGACCTGGCGAAGGACCGCTAGGCAAAAGTCCAACCGGAGGAGCCGGTTGGCATCAGGTAAATTCTCCCGAGAGGAGTAGGTGAGGACGTGTTCCCCCTCGAGGGAACAGTAGGCGTCAGTTCGACCTAGGGCTCCATTTTGGAGACCAAAGTCAGAACCAAGATAGCTAGGCTGTATAAAACTTAAATATTATTACTTTATGTTGTTTTGGACTATCCCTAGATGCAGGACCGAAGGAACGAGTGTCTGCAGCTCAGAGAGACTCAAAGGAGTGAGGCAACAGCTGAGTAGGGCGCCCGGAGTGTCCCGGGCGCCCCCAAGGTGAACACAAAACAATCGAAGTAAAAGAACTGTTTCTGCAGCTATTGGTCAGGGCGCCCCCACTGCTCCCGGGCACCCCCAGCGTTCCGGGCGCCCTCAGGTGAAGCTGACAGAACAGATCCCCTCGAAGCCAACGGATAAGAAGGAGACCCGGTCAACCCGGGCACCCCCAGAGTTCAGGGCGCCCCCGTCAAATCTTGATCCCGAGTTTTAAGGGATCAGAGCTGACCGAGAAGGAAGTGGATCGACTGACACGTGGGGGGGCGCCCCCGACGATCCGAGCGCCCCCGACGATCTGGGCGCCCCCAGGTGCTATAAAAGGACCCTTAAACCAATGCTTCAAAAAAACACTACTTCCAATGTTGTTACGTTCTTCTGCTCCTGCGCTTTGCTCCAGAAACCTCCCAACTCGACACACAAGCGCCGACGACGTCCCTCTGCTCTGAGAAACATCCCATACCGGATGTCGGTAACGAAGAACTGTCATTTCATTTCTGTTATACTACTACTGTAATCTTTTTGTAAGAATTATTGCGCACATATAGAATTGCCCCCAGTAAACGGTCAACGACCTTGGGCCTTGGAGTAGGAGTCGACCAAGGCTCCGAACCAAGTAAAACTACCTGTGTTCACGATTGTTTTTGTTATTCCGCTGCATACTTGCTCTAGTTTTCATCCGAAAAGTGTTTAATGATATTCACCCCCCCCTCTATCGTTTCTCTCGATCCAACAAGCGGTATCAGAGCAGGGAAGTTCAAATTTGGTGCAACCACCAGTTTGAAATTTTTTCAGATTTTTTTAAAATTTTTCTTTTAATATTTTTTTTCGTTCGAATTTCTTCTAATATTCTTTTTTCGTTCGAATTTCTTCTCGTTGATCGAGGATTGGTGCAACACCCCTCGATATTTAATTTTCTTTATCCCGCACAACTAATCCAAGACCAAGTCTTGGGACAAAGTTTTTTTCTCTTATCTCTTTTTCAGATAAAATACCTAATGGCCATGCAAGAAGGATTCAGCACAGCCAGACCTCCTCTTTTCAGTGGAGAAGACTTTTCCTACTGGAAAAGTCGAATGGAGGTCCACCTGAAAACTCAGGTGGGCATGTGGATAATCATCCAGTCCGGACTAGAGATTCCGAGAAATGCTGAAGGAGTACCTCAAAGCTACACAGAGTGGGACACCGCTCTGAAACGGAAAATTGAAGCGGATGCAAAGGCGACCCAGACCCTTCAATGCGGCTTAACAAAAGAGGTGCTGAACCGGGTGGGCCCTTTCAACAGTGCCAAGGAGCTGTGGAGAAAACTGATCGAGCTGCACGAAGGAACATCAGACACTCGGATCAGCAAGAGAGATCTGCTCTTGAACAAGCTGTATACCATCAAAATGGCCGACAATGAAACAGCAGCTCAGCTTCACGCCCGAATTCAAGAATTAATGAACGGTCTACACACCATTGGTCACAAGGTAGAAAACCGTGACATAATAAGGTATGCTTTAAATGCTTTCCCAAGAAATACCTTGTGGGCATCTATAGTAGATGCATATAATGTTTCAAGGGATCTTTCAAAAATAAAATTAGATGAATTGTTCTCTGAATTAGAATTACACGAACAGACTAACTATAATTTGGCCGAGAAAAGTATTGCCTTTATTGCAGGTAAAACTGGAAGGACAACCAAGAAGAAGCCTCAACCTGAACCCGAGTCTAACTCAGACTCAGACTCAGAAGATGAAGAAGGAGATCGACCTAAGCTGGTCCGGCTGGCAAGAAACTACTATAAAGAACTAAAGAACCAAACCAATAGACGGAAAGCCAGCCGAAGAAAGGACGAACCAGCTGAACCCACAAATGAAAAGAACAAGCCCAACGTGACCTGCTACGAGTGCAAGAAGAAGGGTCACTATAAGACGGAGTGTCCGAACCTAAAGGAAACCAAGAAGAATAAAAGGAAGAAGGCACTTCAAGCAACATGGGATGAGTCCTCCTCCGAAGAAGAAGAAGTGGTCCCACAGTCGAACCTACTAGCACTAACCGCCTCAGAAGAAGTCGAGTCCGAGTCAGAATCAGAACAGGACAACGACAGACTGACCTTTTCAGAAGATGGCGAAATCAAGATAAGTGGATTTATTAGATGTCAATTAAATGAACTAATTTTGTATCTTTCTCGAGAATTGGCGAAAGCTAAACTCCGAATCGAATCCCTCCGACAGGAAGTAAAACTCCTGAAAGAAGGAGCTGATTCTAAACCCTTAACCGAGAAGGTTCAAGAAGGAACTCCTACTCAAGTTGAAAAACATAAGAAAGAGAACTCCTCCCTGAAAACTCAGGTTAAGGATCTTAGATCAGCATTAGAACGATTCACTTCTGGTTCCAAGGGTCTTGACATGATTCTTGGAAAGCAGAAATCAGTTCTAAATCGATCCGGACTTGGATATAGAACCAAATCTAGACAAAGATTCTATTTTGCTGTACTGAATCAGTCCAGAAGTAAAGTTCAGGCATGGGTACCTAAACTGTACCTGAACAAACAATCTGGATCAAATCATTATTGGATCCCCAAGGACAAGATTCACATCTTGCCTAACCATTATCGTGGCTTTAGTTCAGGGGAGCCAAATTAAAAACTATATTTATTGTTAGATAGAATTTAATTCTTGATTGAAATTTGCTTGCTTGATTGTTTATTTAAATTCCTGCAATTTACCATGCTTAGACTTAGGAATGATTAGTGTAAGGACTGAACAAACTTAACTGAAATTTGAACAACATAGTATTGGGTGGCGGTGAGATGATAGTACGTTAGGGAAACCAATTCTAATAAGGTCAAGTCTACTTGGTCTCTTTAGACTGGTGAAACTAGCCGAAGCTACCGATCTAAGACCCAAACTAGTTAGACCAGAATTTTTCAAAGATTAATTTTGAAAATGAAATTTCATTAAAAGGCTTTGGCAAGGAAACGGTTGATGATCCAATAAGGCTACGGCCAAAGAAGGCCTAGTGCCTCGCCAAGACCTGGAAGCTAATTTTTGAAATTCAAATTCAAATTATTCTTTGTCAAATTCAAATCTAACACAAATTTTCAGTTACTTGTAGATTTAAACTGTCTTTTGAAAATAAATTCAATTGTTTACAAAATTAATTAAGTTTTTCAAAATAAATCATGGTTTTCAAAATTCTATCTACCAAAACCTATCTCACAAAACCTGTAAGGTTAACATGATTGATAACCCTAGATTTGGGTGAGATAGACTAGGTTGTGAAAATCAATTTAAGCTATTCCTGATTCTAATTGGATCCAAATCAACAAAACTCTTTATGTGTAGGAACATAAAGATTTGGACCAATGGATGTTGGATAGTGATTGCTCCAGACACATGACTGGAGATAAATTGAAATTTACCAAACTCAAGTTCAAGAACCTAGGCTCAGTGGCATTTGGCAACAATGCTACACTCAAGGTAATTGTGTCAGATAATATTGAACTTAAATCTGACTTTATTATTAAGAAAGTCCTTTTGGTTGAAAATTTCAATTTTAACTTGCTTAGCATAAGTTAGTTGTGTGATTCAGGTTATATAGTTACCTTCAATAATTCTAACTGCCTGATTAGAAACCTACAAGACTCTGAAATCATGCTTAAGGGCACTAGGAAAAATAATGTTTACACTATAAACCAACCCCTAGTACCCAAATGTATGTTAACTCAGTTAGAACAATCAAACCTCTGGCATAGGAGATTAGGTCATACTAATCTGAGAATTATCTCAAAAATCACCCAACTTGGCTTAATCAAAGGTATCCCCAAAATTAAAAATAATGAAAACCTAATATGTGAATCATGTAATCAAGGTAAACAAACCAGATCTAATCACAAACTAATTCAATCTGATCTAACTCAAACCACACTTGAGCTCCTGCACCTTGACCTATTTGATTCACATGGAGCCAAGTCACTAAGCGGAAACCGGTATTGCTTAGTAATAGTTGATGATTACTCTAGGTTTACCTGGGTTAGGTTTTTAAAGACCAAAGATGAAACCCTAAACCTATTTAATGAATTCTGTAAGTTAATTGAAAATCAAAATGATACTAAAATTAAAAAACTTAGGAGTGACCACGGGGGAGAATTTGAAAATCAACGGTTCGAGGAATTCTGTAAGGTAAATGGATATCTACATGAATTTTCGTGTCCTAGAACCCCCCAACAAAATGGGATAGTCGAAAGGAGAAATAGAACACTACAGGAAGCCGCTAGGGCTATGCTCAACGAATTCAACTTAGCTAACCAATACTGGGCAGAAGCAATTAGTACGACTTGCTACATCCAAAATAGGGTCCTGATTAACAAGCGACACAACAAAATACCCTATGAACTATACTACCATAGACTTCCAAATCTACACTACCTAAGGGTCTTTGGATGCAAAGTCCATATCCTAAATACCAATGACTATTTAAGAAAATTCCAGTCTAAGTCAACCCCAGGCATCTTCCTAGGATATTCAACCATAAGTAGAGCCTATAGGGTTTACAACAAACAAACCAAGAAAATTGAATAAACAACAAACTTAATATTTGATGAAGAAATCAACCCAACATCTGATAATCCAGACCTAACGTCATCAAATTCTGATCAAGAGATTAATGAACAAACTATTGAACCTTTAATTAAACCCTTAAACGAACTAACTATCGAACCAACTACTGAGTCAAATCAACCAACTATTGACCCAATAATTGAACCAGCTCAAAGAGTTGAATCAAATAGTGAACCAAATCGACCAGCCGGACCTGAGGCTGAACCAAGTTCTAGAAAAACCAAA
This sequence comes from Boesenbergia rotunda, assembly GCA_024364735.1. Classification (NCBI taxonomy): domain Eukaryota; kingdom Viridiplantae; phylum Streptophyta; class Magnoliopsida; order Zingiberales; family Zingiberaceae; genus Boesenbergia; species Boesenbergia rotunda. The sequence continues at coordinate 517,324 of JAGFNQ010004444.1, forward strand.
AACATCCAACTCTAGGAGTCAGAACTAGGCCTTCCTATAGAAACCTTAGTCAGATAGCCATGATCTCAAAAATTGAACCCAAGACTATAGAGGAAGCCCTACCTGATCCTGATTAGATCATAGCTATGCAAGAAGAGCTAGCCCAATTCGAAAGAAACCAAGTCTGGGAATTAGTGCCTAAACCTGAGGGCAAATCCGTCATTGACACTAAGTGGGTTTTCAGGAATAAGTTAAATGATCAAGGTGAAATAGTACTTAAGCATATAGACTCTAAATCTAGCTTAGCTGACATATTTACTAAACCCCTACCTGAGTCTGAGTTCAGCTCACTAAGAAGGCAGTTAGGATTATGCTTGGTAGAATAGGTTAAGTCTACTATTGGTTTTCTTACTCAAATCAGTTTTAAAATAGTTTTTAAAATGCTTTCGAAATCAGCTTTTACTTAGTTTTGAAAAGTTTTAAAATAAAGTTCTTCACTTAGTTTTATTTTCAAAACTACCCCTTTCAAAACTAGGGCTTTTTCAAAAATGGCCTTAGCCTAGGTCCTAACCCTAGAACTGCATGCACCTATAGATTTAGAAGCCAGCATCTCACAAGTACCTTAGGATACTTTTGATTGATGTCTTAGAAAGGGTTGAGATGCTTAGGTCTTTGCCTTAATTCAAGATGCTTTAAGTCAGTGCATCTGCAGTAATTGGGGCACTAAATACAACTTACACAGCAATCAAGTTAAGTGTCAAGTTTAGAAAATCTAACTAGAACATAACACTTAACTTGACTAACCCTAGCGAAAACTACTGTTTATAACAGTTAGTAAGTAGCTAATTGGGTTAGACAGGTCCCTAAAAGAGGAAAATGAAACTGATTTATTTTAATTCTCATCATGAATTGGTTCAGTACAGCAAAATCATGCAAGTTATTTTCCTTCATGCAATTTAATTATTCTATTTCTGCTATATTTATTTGTGTTTGATATATGGCAAAGGGGGAGAGATAGGAAAGGAGAGTTTAAAATTTTTTTTCTAAATTTTTTTTCAAAATTTCAAACTCTATCCTTTATTCAAAAAGTACTTATACTAAGTATTTCAAAGTACTAAGTTTTTCAAAGTACTAAATTTTTCTAAGTACTTAAGTTTTTCAAAACTTCCATAAGTACTTATGTTTCTCAAAACTTCACTAAAGTACTAAAGTCTTTCAAACTTTCCTAAATACAAACATTCATAAGTACTTAAAACTAAAGTTTTTTCCTAAGTACTTAAAACTTAATTTTTCAAATTTTCCTAAAGTACTTTGAACTGAGATTTTTGAATTTTTCTAAGTAACTTCAAAATGAAATTTTCAAAATTTTTTCTAAATACTTTGAACTGAAGTTTTCACTCAAAAATTTTTCTAAGTACTTTGAACTGATTTTTCTAAGCACTCAAACTTAAGTTTTCAAAAATCCTCTAAGTATTTTAAACTTAAGTTTTCAACCTTTTGAGTACTTAAACTTAAATTTTTGAAATTTTTTCCTTAGTACTCAAACTTAAGTTTTTAAAATCCTTCTTAAGTTTTCAAAATTGTCTAAATATTTCTAAATATTTTACAAGTTTTCCAAAATACACAACCAAAATTATTTTGGAAAATATAAAGTTTCTGTTAAAAATTATTCTAAGTAAAATCCATCTTTAGACTTAGAATGTATTGTCAAAACCCCCATGAAGTTTTGAAAAAAAACTAGGGGGAGATTCCTTCCAGGGGGAGGGAATAAAAATTTAACTTTTACTTGCTTTGATTAACTTAACTTTTTGAACCAGGGTTGCCATAAATCAAAAAGGGGGAGATTGTTGGTGCAGAAAGCACCCAAGTCGAACCTGAGTTTTGATAATGGCAAAAGGGTTCAAAAGTTAAGTCTTATTTGTTATCTAACATGTTACTCGAGTGTGCAGGAAAAGTCCTAGCGAAGGACTGCTAGGCACTGGCGAAGGAATGCTAGGGCAAAAAGTCCTAGCGAAGGACTGCTAGGCACTGGCGTAGGAATGCCAGGGTAAAAAGTCTTAGCGAAGGACTGCTAGCCACTGGCGAACGAATGTCAGGGTACTGAAGCCCTAGCAAAGGACAGCTTGGGACTGAAGACTTGGCGAAGGAATGCTAGGCACCGGGCGAGGGACAGCTTGGTATCCAAGACCTGGCGAAGGACCGCTAGGCAAAAGTCCAACCGGAGGAGCCGGTTGGCATCAGGTAAATTCTCCCGAGAGGAGTAGGTGAGGACGCGTTCCCCGTCGAGGGAACAGTAGGCGTCGGTTCGACCTAGGGCTCCATTTTGGAGACCAAAGTCAGAACCAAGATAGCTAAGGCTGTATAAAACTTAAATATTATTACTTTATGTTGTTTTGGATTAACCCTGGATGCAGGACCGAAGGAGCGAGTGTCTGCAGCTCAAAGAGCCACAAAGGAGTGAGGCAACAGCTGAGTAGGGCGCCCGGAGTGTCCCGGGCGCCCCCAAGGTGAACACAAAACAATCGAAGTAAAAGAACTGTTTCTGCAGCTATTGGTCAGGGCACCCCCGTGCTCCCGGGCGCCCCCACTGCTCCCGAGCGCCCCCAGCGCTCCGGGCGCCCCCAGGTGAAGCTGACAGAACAGATCCCCTCGAAGCCAATGGATAAGAAGGAGACCCGGTCAACCCGGGCGCCCCCAGCGTTCAGGGCGCCCTGCGTCAAAGGTTGATCCCGAGTTTTAAGGGATCAGAGCTGACCGAGAAGGAAGTAGATCGACTGACACATGGGGGGGGGGGGGGGGGCGCCCCCGACGATCCGGGCGCCCCCAGGTGCTATAAAAGGACCCTCGAACAAGGCTTCAAAAAACACTACTTCCAACGCTGTTACGTTCTTCTGCTCGTGCGCTTTGCTCCAGAAACCTCTCAACTCGACACACAAGCGCCGACGACGTCCCTCTGCTTCGAGAAACATCCCATACCGGACGTCGGTAACGAAGAACTGTCATTTCATTTCTGTTATACTACAACTGTAATCTTTTTGTAAGAATTATTGCGCACATATAGAATTGCCCCCAGTAAATGGTCAACGACCGTGGGCCTTGGAGTAGGAGTTGACCTAGGCTCCGAACCAAGTAAAACTACCTATGTTCGCGATTGTTTTTGTTATTCCGCTGCGTACTTACTCTAGTTTTCATCCGAAAAGCGTTTAACGATATTCACCCCCCCCCTCTATCGTTTCTCTCGATCCAACACTATATAGAAGCATGATATGTAGTTTATTATACTTAACTGCTAGTAGACCCAACATCTTGTTCGCAATAGGAATGTGCACTAGATATCAAACCTGTGCTAAGGAGTCTCACTTAACTGCCCTAAAAAGAATCCTTAGGTACATAAAGGGTACCCTAAATGTAGGGATTTGGTATCCTAGAACTTTCAACTTTGAATTATGAGGATACTCTAACTCAGACTATGTCGGATGCAAGCTAGATAGAAAGAGTACAAGTGGAAGTTATCAATTATTAGGACACAGTCTAGTTAGCTGGTGCAGTAGAAAGCAACATTGCGTTGCCTTATCCACAACTGATGCAGAGTACGCTGCCCTAGTAGAGTATGTAGCACAACTTTTATGGATGATGCACACACTTAAGGTTTTCCAGCTCGACTATGTTTAAACTAAAGTGTTCATTGACAACATAAGCTCGATCAATCTTACGAAAAACCCTATTCATCACTCCCGAACCAAACACATTGAAGTAAAATATCATTTTGTTAGGGATCACGTAGCCAGGGGTGAAATCGTACTTATGCATGTGGACTCGAAATCTAATCTAGCCGACATCTTTACCAAACCCTTATCTGAATATGAGTTTAGCTTACTAAGAAGGCATTTAGGGTTGTGCTTAGTAGAATAGGACTATTATCATTTATGTTTTCAAAATTTATTCAAAACTAGTATTTCATATCTTTTGAAAAAACATTTTTCTTATTAAGTCTTGAATTTTAAAATTCTTTTTCCGACTTAGATTTTTTGAAAAATTATTCCCTTTAAAACTAGGGTTTTGTACGCAATGGATTTATCCTAGAATTTAACCCTAGAATTGCATGCTTCTATAGATCTAGAAGTCAACATCTCACAAGCACATTAGGACACTTTGATTGATAACCAAGACTGGGTTGAGATGCTTAGGTCTATGCCTTGACTCAAGATGTTTTAAGTCAGTGCATCTAGAGTAGTTGGGGCGATAAATAGATTTGAACAACAATCAAGCTAAGGGTTCAAGCTTAGAAATTCTATCTTGATCAGATCACTTAACTTGACTAACCTTAGTGAAAGCTGCTATTATATAACAGTTAGTAAGTAGCTAACTAAGTTAAACAGGACCCAAATAAGTTCAATTTAGTTGGTTTGATCCTTTTTGATGCTTGGACTCACTAGAATTGGTTCAATATGTGTTTAGATTTTTTACAAAATAAACTGGCTTTGATTCGCAATTGTTTTTCAACCAGTTTATTTTTTTTTGATATATGGCAAAGGGGGAGAGTAAAAAAAAAGAGAGTGAAAAAAATAATTTTTTTTAAAAAGTAAAGATAAATTTTCAAGTGCATTAAATTTTCAAGTGCAAATTTTTCTTGCAAAAATGTTTTAAGTGAAATTTTTTTTGCAAAAGTCTTAAAGTACTTTTAAAATATTTTTAAAGTGCATAATATTTTTAAGTACAAAATATTTTTAAGTGCACAATATTTTTTCAAGTACAAAAGATTTTAAGTGCACCATATTTTTTAAGTACTAATATTTTTTAAATTGAAAAATATTTTTCAAGTACAAAATATTTTTCAAGTACAAAATAATGTTTTAAAATATTTTCAACTACAAAAGATTTTCTAAGTGCACAATATTCTTTTAAAAAGTGCAAAATATTTGCACAATATTTTTTAAGTGCAAAATCTTTGTAAGTGCGAAATATTATTGTGCAAATGATTTTTGAGTACAAAAAGTACAAATCTTTTAATGTACAAATTTTTGTGGTAAAGTTAGAGTTCCCTTTTTCAGAAAAATTTATTAATCTTTCCAAAAAGGCGTCTTAACTTTTTCAACTTCAAATGTTTTGAAAAATACACTTGGTCAAAATTTGCTGATCTTTATTTCACAAAAAGACTTTAACTTTTTTCCTCAAAAAAGGTACACTTAAACTTTTTGAAAAACTGCATATTTTTTAAAGCTTCTGGGGGAGAATCTCTAATTCAGGGGGAGTTTAGTGAATGTTTTTCAAAAATTAATTTTCTTTAAAAAGAGAGGAGAAACAAACATATTTGTTTGAAATACCTGCTTTGTATGTTTTAACTTAACTTTCGAATTAGGTTGCCATAAACAAAAAGGGGGAGATTGTTCGTGCCGGAAACACCAAGATCGAACCTAGGTTTTGATAATGGCAAAGGGTTCATAAGTTAATGTTATATTGTGATCTAATGAATTTGTTAAAGTGCGTAGGAAAAGTCCTAGGTAAGCCAAGCATGAAGTCCTAGTTCGTGGAATTGGGCAATAAGTCCTGGCTGAGGGCTGGGAACCTAAGACATGGCCGAGGGTTGGGCAATAAGTCATGGTCGAGGACTGGGCACGAAGTCCTGATTCGAGGAATTGGACAATAAGTCCTGGCCGAGGGCTGGGCACCGAAGAACTGACCGAGGGTTGGGCAATATGTCATGGTCGTGGACTGGGCACGAAGTCCTGATCCGGAAGATCGGGCAAAAGTCCAACCGGAGAAGCCGGTTGGAAAAAGGTAAATTCTCCTAAGAGTAGTAGGCGAGGACGCGTTGCCCGGAAGAGGGAACATTAGGCGTCGGTTCGACCAAGGGTTCCATTTGGGAAGCCCAAAGTCAGAACCAAGACAACGCAGGCTGTTAACTGTACTTAATTTATCTATTATTTATGTTTTGGAACTAACCCTGGTTGCACGAACAAAGGATGGGGTTCTCTGTTGTAACGCCCGCCTTTTTCCCACACCTTATGGTGTGGCGAGAAAGCGGCGTTATGCTAAACATACATGTACATATAAAACATCTTAATGCAGTGGAATAATTTTTTTTTTCTTCTACACATGCTTTTAACCATGCAACTAATACATGAATCATCTATACATGCCTAAATTGTCATTCATGAATCTGGTGTCATTGGACTTAGCATATTAACGACATGCATAGCATCATGATATAACCATCCCATAACTTATTCATAATCATCATAAGTAGCAAGTAACTTATCCATAAACATCATGAGTCTTAAGTCATTCATTAGGCATAACCATTATAAGCATAGCATAGAATCTAAGGAGGCATTTCAAAACCCAAGACATGCGATATGTGTAAATAAAAGAATCCTTTGCCATGTCACCGCCACACACACACATGCTCTTGCCCCTCCTGCTGCTTCCCTTAGTAACCTCTTGCTTGATCTACGGTATAAGAAAAATAAGACTATAAGCACATAGGCTTAGTAAGAACCTTTCCTACTCACGAAAATCCATACGTCACATATTCATAAACATGAAACAGTTGACATTGCATAATTCCGAACATAAAGCATAAACTTAACACATACCTATCATGGCCTAATTCTTGACATCACCATAAACATAAACTTACTTATCACGTCACATATTCATAAACATGAAACAGTTGACATTGCATAATTCCGAACATAAAGCATAAACTTAACACATACCTATCATGGCCTAATTCTTGACATTACCATAAACATAAACTTACTTATCATGGCACAATTCTTAACATGAACATTTGCATAAACATACTTATCATGGCATCATTTTTTTTAACATGAGTATAAACATAAACATACTTATCATAGTAACATTCTTAACATAAACATAAGCTTAAGCATACTTATCATGGTATCATTCTTAACATGAATCATAAACATAAACATACTTTTCATGGTATCATTCTTAACATAAACATAAGCTTAAGTGTACTTATCATGGTATCATTCTTAACATGTATCATAAACATAAACATACTTTTCATGGCATCATTCTTAACATAAACATAAACTTAAGCATACTTATCATGGTATCATTCTTAACATGAATCATAAACATAAACATACTTTTCATGGCATAATGCATAACATGAATGAATGCATGAGTCAAATGCATATATCATAAGGATGCTTAATTTGAAAATCATAGTTATAAATACTTAAACATAATCATAACATCATGGGGGTCCCCGGCTTGTACCACATACATACATCATATGCGCGCATCCCTAAGTAAATACGAGGTAGCTAGTCTCGACCTACTAGGGTAAGGACAGCTACGGTAGTCCTAGAACCAAGGCGTTCTTAAGGTACCCATCCCTGTTGGACAGCTTCGGTAGTCCCAGAACCGTGGACAACTTCGGTAGTTCAGAACCGGGGCGTTCTTAAGGTGCCCATCCCTTGGACCCTTACTTCGGTCTGGTACAAGCCCATTCATAAAAATAAAATACTTCACATGCTTCATCATTCATAGAACATTCTTAGCGTAAACATAATCTTGTTTCATGAAACTTGACATAAGAATAGGAACAGCTGCGGTAGTTCCAGAACCGTGGACAGCTACGGTAGTCCAGAACCGAGGCGTTCTTAAGGTGCCCATCCCTTAGCATGACATAAACATACTTAACATTTCATCATTCATACTTAACATCATGATGCCTTAAAGGCATGAACATTCATCATCATTCATTATCTTCATTCATAAGATATGTCATGCTTACATCATTTTGTCTTAGAGCCATGATCATCATTTTCATTCATCATCTTCATTCTTAAACATAGCATATGTACATATCATTCATAAAGCATGGCATACATACATGTCATTCATAAAACATGGCATATATACATATCATTCATAACTAGCATCTTAATTCATAAAACTTGCATGATTATGGTACATAGGTAAACATGCATAGATCTTTTCATACATGATTCATACTCCCTAGGTTCATGGCCCATGGTCTAAACATTCATGAATAAACATAGCACATGACCTAACATACAAAGTCATGATACATTATACATGAAGCTAGGGTTTTGGGTAACATAGAAATTCTTACAACATGCTTAAACATATACATACATCATAATGAAACATAAACAAGTATCCTTGAAACCTTAACCCCACCTAAACCCTAGTTTAGGGGTTTGGCCGAATGGTTAATAGGAGGAGGCTCCCTTATTCAATCAACATGAATGGTTCCATAAGTAAAAGCAAACCCATACGTTACACACCATGACATAGAGAGCCATTAAACCCTATAATTGGAGCTAACCCTAAGTCTTAGCCCCCCATCTTGACTTTGGCCGAAACCCTAGAGGGTCACAAGCTCATGGAAAAATTCATACAAGTCCCAATTTACATCTTATACCTTACATATAATACCATAGGAAGCCATTAGAACCCTTGCTTGGAGTTAACCCTAACTTCTTGCCCTATAACCCATCTTGGCCGAAAGTTACAAGACCATAGGTCATGTAAAAACTTCCACATAAATCCCCATTAACATTCTTTACCACATAAGAAAACCTAGGAAACATTATTGGAAAGTTAGATCCAAAACTAAACATGGAACTTGTGGTGACCGAAACCTTTGGAGGCCCTAACCCTATTTTTTTCATCATATATTCCAAACAAAATTCTTATATCATGATCACAACTTGAAAACTGTTATACCACAGGTGAGGGAGTCTTACCTTCCTTGATCTTGCTTATAAACCTTGAATAGAAAGTAAAAAGAAACCTCCTTGACCCTAAACATCTCCTTAGCCCTTGTAGCCTTGTAGAGGGCCTTGGATCTTCAAGATGGGGTCCTTTGTGAAGCTTTTCCAAGGGAAACAAACCCTTGTGGGTTTCTGCTAGAAGAAGAAGGAAGGAGGAGAGGAATGGTCTTGGGGAAGAAGAGAAGGAAAAGAGTAACTCCTATGTCTCTTCTTCTCTCATCCACTCTTTTATACCACATGAAGGGGGGCAAGTGAAGGGTCATGGTGTCTCTTCTCTTGATGACTCTTCACTTCCCTAAGCCTTAACCAAAATTCTCTTCATTCTCTACTAGCACTCCCTTGCTAGGTGAATTGGTTAGTACATGCATGGTGCTACCATAGGTCCAAGGTTCAATCCTTGGTGCATGCACTTTATTTTTCTATTTTATTTTTATTATTTTCAAAAATTCCCCTAAGACCCACCCATAATCCTCCTAATATTCCTAATTAAAATCCCATTTATATTTATATTAAATTCAACCTAGAATCCACCTATAACCATGGTACTAGAAAAGCCCATATAAGGCCCATTAGTACTTAGCTTTTCTATTTAAATGGGGAAATCATGGATTACTAGTCTAAAGTTCATACTAGTATCCCTAGGTTCCTCGGAAACTATCTAGACATGATCAATATTTTAAAGAAAATATTGAGAAAATTTTCCGGGTCATTACATCTGCATCCCAGGAGCCTGAGAGGGCTAAGGCGCCTGAGCATACAGGCGCCCCAGAAGGGTGTTTCCAGCAGTCCCACAAAGAAAAATATCATGGAAAAAGTTGTTTAAACATACTTAAAAACAAGCATGTTCAAATTTGTTTAAGATATGTATTAAGTCCATAATCCCTAAATTTGTCTATCAGGTTTGTATCAGAATGTTTCTAGTATGATCTAAGCAAGAACTTGAGTTTCAAAAACAAGTTTATATCAAGGCATGATCAGATTTCATGATACAAAAGATATGATCAAATTTTCAAAACACACTTGTATCAAATTTGTAACACCCGCTTTTTTTTTCCTTTCTTCCATAAAGCGGCATTACGTTAACATACTTAGGGCATGTAAACCTCATAAGGCAGCGGAATAACTTTAAGACTTACACATACATGCCCTACTACCATTCCTAACATAATGACATGGGTACTTGGCATATTAACTTTATACTTTGCATCATATCATGTCATGCTTAACATCATGTCATAGAGTCACATAAGCCATTATTCAAACACATAAGTAGCAAACATAAAGTTCTAGCATAAGACTGTAGCGACCCGCCTTCTCTGCTTCAGACGGATCGTTACTTCTCTCTACTTCTGATACATGACTAAAAATGCGGAAATCTTTTTTTTTCTTTTTAAATTCATCTAAGAATGATATTCTAACTTAAGTAGTCATGCATGATACCATGTCACACTTTCCTTCTCAAAAACTCGTAAAATGGTACTTTTGAAACCTGCCTCACCCAACTCAGTTTTCGGGTATCAGTCGACTGATACTGTATCAGTCGACTGATAGCCTGAAAACTGAACTTTCAGGTTTCGGCACTTGCTTCAAAGGTCCACCAATCATGTATTTTCGAGCCATATAAAACTATGATACTGTTTCTATACTCTATGACAGTTTTCAAATGAGTTTAGCCAATCAAAACGAATCCATAAACTTGAAATTTGGACTTTTGCGGAAGAAAATAAACTATACAAGTTATATGAACTTTAACACTAAAGTTTGTACCAATCTTGACTTCTATACATTCATAACACCAAATACATGTTCTATGACCTTGCTAAAGCATCATGAAATGTGAATGCAACTTTTCTAAACATATTTAAGCAATAAAACTTAATTCAAAGAAGAAATTGATACTATCTTGGCACATGCATCTATTTCTCTAACAAAGTATCAATATCTCCAACTACTCACATTTCTACTCATCCAATGCAATCATAAGAATAGATAGGCTAAAAGAAATGACATGGAATCTTTACTCTAAGAAATGGAGTATGTAAAACTATCCAAAACTTAAATGTTCGCTAAACTCCATAAAACAAGAACTTGAAATTCGAATGAACTATGACATTGTGAATTAAACAACTAAATTGTCTTGTGCCAAAGATCTCTCCATAATCAGCCACCACACACACTTTACTCAGCACCGCCTCGTCGTCTTCCTTCAGAATTGCTTGCCTTTACCTTTATCTGCAATAAGAGGAAATGCAACTAGTAAGCAAAAAGCTTAGTAAGTACTATCTAGCTCACAAAATCTCGAAATGTGCAAACATGCTTCTAGAACAATATGAAAATCATATGAGATACTAATATGCTCGAAAGAAACACTAAGAACATGTATAACTCAAAACATGCATACTCAAGCAATAATAAATCTCAATTTACTTTTCCTGGCTCAACTTGAAACTTTAGCTATTCTTTAACTTTTGAAAACTCTTTGATTTTCGAAACTTTGCTAAAGCATATACTTAAAAATAATAATCACTTGGATCCACTGAAGACGTAAGTACCATCTCATATGCGCGTTCCCTAAAAGGTTGGGGTAGCGAGCCACCAATCCTAATAGAGCATACCTTGGTCTACCAGGGCCAAGACCTTGGAATTGGACACCTGGATTTCTTTAACGACGCCCTTGGACGCCGGGTACTGGCCTTATAAAATAAAATAGCTTTTCTTTCTTTTCTTTCTTATCTGTAAATGCCTTGGCATTTTCTGGAGCACCTTGCGTGCTAAAATCCCTAAGTCTTGACTTTTGGGGATTTCTTAAGGCCTTGGCCTTTTCTTTTCTTATCTTTATCTTTTCTTTTCTTTTCTCATAGCTTTTCTTGGACCCTAAACTCACATAGGGTATTAATCAACATATATAAGCATATAATGAACTAAGATCACATGCAAAGACTCAAACAAAAAGGAAATATCTCTTCTAAAAACTTTTAAAGGAAATTCTCGCGGAAAAATCACCTCTTACTGCAGGTGAGCAGTACTTACATTGATATCTTGGACTTACAACCAAGATTGACGTCTAGGACTCGAGAGAAACTTGAGATCTCGGAGAATTCTTCACGTCTACGCGTTCCTCTCGCCGCGGGGATCCCGAATATAGGAATATCTCTTGGAGAAGAGCTTTGGCCGGCCCTCTAGGGCTTGGTGTTGGTCGGCGTCGCCCAAGAGGAGAGGAGGTCGGCGTGAGGGTTTGGAAAGGAGAGAAATAAAACTTCTCTCTTTAATTACCTATTTATACTTATGGGGCGGATTAACCTAACTACCCCTTAAATATAAGTCTCTCCACCCTTTGCTGTGCTTGATACCCCTAGCCCAGCCGGTTGCGCGCTTGTGTGGTCTCGCGGTGGTCGCGGGTTCGATCGACCCGCTGCACACTTAATTGGTTTTTTCCTTTTTTTCTTTTTTTTTTCTTTTTCTTTTTCCAAAAATACCAAACGGACTCGGAAAATTCCATAAAAATACTCTAAAAATTCCTAAAAATATCTAGAACATTTCTAAACCATTTCTAAATAATTCTAAGGACTTTAAGAACTAAAAATGGAAATTTTGGGGCGTTATAATCCCCCATACCTTATAAAAAGTTCGTCCTCGAACTTAGAATAATTCTGGATATCTCTCTCTCATGCTGTCCTCACGTTCCCAAGTAGCCTCTTCATGCTTTTGATTCTGCCAGATGACCTTCACTAGTGGCACTTCTTTGTTTCTTAATCTTTTAACTGCTTTGTCCACTATTTGTGTCGGTCTGCTCTCATAGCTAAGATCTTCTTGAATCTGTACTGACTGAGGCTGAATCACTTGGCTAGGGTCGTGAACACACTTCTTTAGCATAGAGACATGAAATGTACTGTGGATAGCTGACATATCCTCTGGTAAGTCCAGCTCATAGGCTACCTTCCCAACTCTCTTTATAATCTCATAGGGTCCTATGTA
>JAGFNQ010004444.1:533105-560157 GCA_024364735.1 Boesenbergia rotunda
TTTCGGGCACTTGCTTCAAAGGTCCACCAATCATGTATTTTCGAGCCATATAAAACTATGATACCGTTTCTATACTCTATGACAGTTTTCAAATGAGTTTAGCCAATCAAAACGAATCCATAAACTTGAAATTTGGACTTTTGCGGAAGAAAATAAACTATACAAGTTATATGAACTTTAACACTAAAGTTTGTACCAATCTTGACTTCTATACATTCATAACACCAAATACATGTTCTATGACCTTGCTAAAGCATCATGAAATGTGAATGCAACTTTTCTAAACATATTTAAGCAATGAAACTTAATTCAAAGAAGAAATTGATACTATCTTGGCACATGCATCTATTTCTCTAACAAAGTATCAATATCTCCAACTACTCACATTTCTACTCATCCAATGCAATCATAAGAATAGATAGGCTAAAAGAAATGACATGGAATCTTTACTCTAAGAAATGGAGTATGTAAAACTATCCAAAACTTAAATGTTCGCTAAACTCCATAAAACAAGAACTTGAAATTCGAATGAACTATGACATTGTGAATTAAACAACTAAATTGTCTTGTGCCAAAGATCTCTCCATAATCAGCCACCACACACACTTTACTCAGGCACCGCCTCGTCGTCTTCCTTCAGAATTGCTTGCCTTTACCTTTATCTGCAATAAGAGGAAATGCAACTAGTAAGCAAAAAGCTTAGTAAGTACTATCTAGCTCACAAAATCTCGAAATGTGCAAACATGCTTCTAGAACAATATGAAAATCATATGAGATACTAATATGCTCGAAAGAAACACTAAGAACATGTATAACTCAAAACATGCATACTCAAGCAATAATAAATCTCAATTTACTTTTCCTGGCTCAACTTGAAACTTTAGCTATTCTTTAACTTTGAAAACTCTTTGATTTTCGAAACTTTGCTAAAGCATATACTTAAAAATAATAATCACTTGGATCCACTGAAGACGTAAGTACCATCTCATATGCGCGTTCCCTAAAAGGTTGGGGTAGCGAGCCACCAATCCTAATAGAGCAGACCTTGGTCTACCAGGGCCAAGACCTTGGAATTGGACACCTGGATTTCTTTAACGACGCCCTTGGACGCCGGGTACTGGCCTTATAAAATAAAATAGCTTTTCTTTCTTTTCTTTCTTATCTGTAAATGCCTTGGCATTTCTAGAGCACCTTGCGTGCTAAAATCCCTAAGTCTTGACTTTGGGGATTTCTTAAGGCCTTGGCCTTTTCTTTTCTTATCTTTATCTTTTCTTTTCTTTTCTCATAGCTTTTCTTGGACCCTAAACTCACATAGGGTATTAATCAACATATATAAGCATATAATGAACTAAGATCACATGCAAAGACTCAAACAAAAAGGAAATATCTCTTCTAAAAACTTTTAAAGGAAATTCTCGCGGAAAAACCGCCTCTTACTGCAGGTGAGCAGTACTTACATTGATATCTTGGACTTACAACCAAGATTGACGTCTAGGACTCGAGAGAAACTTGAGATCTCGGAGAATTCTTCACGTCTACGCGTTCCTCTCGCCGCGGGGATCCCGAATATAGGAATATCTCTTGGAGAAGAGCTTTGGCCGGCCCTCTAGGGCTTGGTGTTGGTCGGCGTCGCCCAAGAGGAGAGGAGGTCGGCGTGAGGGTTTGGAGAGGAGAGAAATAAAACTTCTCTCTTTAATTACCTATTTATACTTATGGGGCGGATTAACCTAACTACCCCTTAAATATAAGTCTCTCCACCATTTGCTGTGCTTGATACCCCTAGCCCAGCCGGTTGCGCACTTGTGTGGTCTCGCGGTGGTCACGGGTTCGATCCACCCGCTGCACTTAATTGTTTTTTTCCATTTTTCCTTTTTTTTCTTTTTCTTTTTCCAAAAATACCAAACGGACTCGGAAAATTCCATAAAAATACTCTAAAAATTCCTAAAAATATCTAGAACATTTCTAAACCATTTCTAAATAATTCTAAGGACTTTAAGAACTAAAAATGGAAATTTTGGGGCGTTACAAAGACCGGTAAACATATTGTTTTCGTGGCCAAGTCACTACCACACACACACATTCTTGTCCTCCTGCTGCTTCCTTATTGCCCCCTTGCGTGATCTGCGGTATAAGAAAATAAGACTATTAGCACATCGGCTTAGTAAGACTCTTTCCTACTCACTAAAATCATTCGTCATATCATACAAGAACATATGAAACATTCAACATAGCATAACATAATTATCATTGCATAATTCTAACATGAACGTAAGCATATAACATGGCTTTCTTTAACATAACATAAGCATATAACATGGTTCTTAATATAACATAAGCATAGCATGGTTCTTATCATAATATAAGCATAGCATGGTTCTTAACATAACATAAGCATAGCATGGTTCTTAACATAACATAAGCATAGCATAATACATGACATAGACATAAACATAATTCAACTTAACATGGCCTAATACATGACATAAACATAAACATAAATAAACATTCTTAACATGGCATGATACATGGCATAAACATAAACATAAAGAAACATTCTTAACATGCATGATACATGGCATAAACATAAGCATAAAGAAATATTCTTAACATGCATGATACATGACATAAACATAAACATAAAGAAACATTATTAACATGCATGATACATAGCATAAACATAAGGATAAAGAAACATTCTTAACATGGCATGATACGTGGCATAAACATAAACATAAAGAAACATTCTTAACATGCATGATACATGGCATAAACATAAACATAAAGAAACATTCTTAACATGCATGATACATGGCATAAACAGAAACATAAAGCATGAACTAACCTGTATGGCATAAACATAGGCATGCTTTCTATCTTATCATATGAGCATCCTCTTAACATAACCATGAGCATAAATCGTTTACTATCATGCATATTTCTTGACATGAGACATAAGTATAAGACATTACTATCATGGCATAATGCATAACATGAATGCATGAGTCTAATGCATATACATAAGGATGCTTAACTTTTAAAATCATACTTTTAAATACTTAAACATCATCATAACATCATTGGGGGTCCCCGGCTTGTACCACATACATACATCATAAGCGCGCATCCCTAAGTAAATACGAGATCGTGAGCCCCGACCTACTAGGGTAAGGACAGCATAGTCGGTAGTCCCAGAACCGGGGCGTTCTTAAGGTGCCCATCCCTGTTGCACAGCTTCGGTAGTGCCAGAACCATGGACAGCATAGTCGGTAGTCCAGAACCGGGCGTTCTTAAGGTGCCCATCCCTTGGACCCATACTTCGGTCCGGTACAAGCCCATTCATAAAGTAAAATACTTTACATGCTTTATCATTCATAAGATATGGCATACATCTTCATTCATAAACATGGCATGCATCTTCATTCATAAACATGGCATGCGTCTTCATTCACAAACATAGCATGTGTAACGACCCGGCCCGTCTACCGGCCCATTTACCGACCCATTTACCGATCTCACGACCGTCATACCGTCGTACCGTCAACCATCGACCGTATCGTCATTCATAACATGGCATGCATAAACATCATTCTTATTCCTAGTGCTTGCATGATCATGGCATATAAGGTAAACATTGCATTACGTTCATTAAACATGACATGTTTGCATAGACATTTATCCTAATCCATAGAACTTGCATGATCATGATGCATAGGTAAACATTGCATTTCATACATAAGCATGGTATCTATCTCAAGCATGCATGGGTAGGACTTCCATAAACATACTACCTACCATTCAAGTACATGGCATAGGACATAAGACATTCATAAATAAACCCTATTAAGCATGGCATCCAATCATAAACATACAAACATAAAACATGGTGCTTAGAGTTAGGGTTATAGGTAACTTAATTTCTACCACATGCTTGAACCTTTATATATACTTCATAATAAACCATAAACCATCATTCTTCAAACCCTAACTCCATCCAAACCCTAAATTCCTTTGTTTGGCCGAAACCTATAGGGAAGAGTTCCATCATTCAATTAACATGTAAGATAGCATTGTAACACCCCAAAATTTTCCCATATGAAATATTATGAATTCATGAAACATTATTATTATTATGAAATTTCATGATGGGCTTGGCTTAATGGGCTTGGATGAGGATTAGTGCAAAATGTGATAAAAAGAAGATGTAGAAAGGAGGAAGCAAGGATTGAACCTTGAACCTCCTAGTTGCACTAACAATGTCTTAACCATTGCACCAAGCCATGTTTCATGTTGAGAGAATAAGAAACATGCTTGTTAAAGCTAGGGAAGTGAAGAGACATGTCCCTTCATGAGAAGAGTATAAATAAGAGAGGGAGAAAGAAGTTACATTTCTTCTTCTTATTCCCCACTTCAATTTTCGAAAACCTAGAGCCCTTCTTCCCCCTTTCCAATTTCGAAAAGTGCACCCTAGGGTTCTAACCCTAGGGAATTGGAAGGAAGAGGAACCATTCAAGGATCTTGCCCTCTACTAGGGCCAAGAGTGCTAGAGAAGTCTAACAAGGGAAATTCTCACCTCTCCTTCAACCAAGGGTACCCTAAGGAGTAAGAGAAGGAGAAATTCAAGCGAAAGGATGTAAGTATCCCCTCGCCTGCAGTGTAATGGTTATTGTATGAGTTCTTCTCCTTGTAGTTTTCGAAAATGGGGATCTTTCCCTTTTAGTGAGTTTCGGCCACCCCCTTAGAGGAGGCCTTGGTTACATCTTATTACATGAGTAGACCCTTGGAACTTAGGGTATATGTATATGTTGTTTCCTTCATGATGTTATGAACAAAATTTTAGGGTTTCAACCTTGAGTAGGTTTCGGCCACCCCTAAGGGGGAGACTTTAGTTACTCCTTGATGCATGAGAAGACCCCTTGGAATTTAGGGTATACTTATATGTTGTTTTCCCTAGATGTTGTGATGACAAAAATTAGGGTTGAACCCCCTATAAGGTTTCAGCCAAAACATGAAGCAAAGAGGGTTTAGGGTTGTATGGTTTCCTATGATGTATCCATGTTTAGTAGTGTAGACAAAGTGTTTGTGTAAATGTTTGTGTGAAACCTAAGTTCAAGAACCCTAGTTTCCCCTACCCTTGATTTTCGGCAAACCCTAGAAAAATTAGGGTTTAGGGTGCATGATTATCCTAGGATGTATTCTAGGCTTAATATGTTGCATGAAATGTATGTGAAGGTTAAACTACCCTACAAGACATGATTATGTTTAGTAAGATGATATGTATATGCATGTGATGTCTAAATGAAATGCTTGATTGGAAATCTTAAGGTTCCCTAGTATGTGATATTCGGCCAAGGCATGAACATTAGGGATTGTGAAGGTGAAACTACCCTACGAGACATGATTATGTTTAGTAAGATAATATGTATATGCATGTGATGTTTAAATGGAATACTTGATTTGGAAATCTTAATGTCCCTAGCATGTGATATTCGGCCAAGGGATGAGCATTAGGGTTTGTGAAGGTTGATTACTCCATAATGTATGCTATGCTTAGTATGATACATGATGTATATATATGTGATGCTTGTATGGGATGTTCGATGTCAAAAAACCTAAGCTACCCTACCCTTGACTTTCGGCCAAACCCTAGGTTTAGGGTTAGGAAGGGTTAAATTAAACCATGAAGCATGTTATGATATGAATATGATTGATGTGACCAATTTTGTCATATATGAGTATGTGTAAGTGCTTGAAATATGATGTATGTACGAGCATGTCTATATAGCCCATGGGGCACCCTTTATGAATTGCATGTGATGTGTATGATAAAATGCTTGAAAGGATACTCCATTAAGTATGGGATCAAGAGCACCCCTTATGTTGTGTGGTGTGTCCCTACGGGATCATGAGCACCCTTGAAGAGTGGTGTGTCCCTTAAGAGTGGATTTGGAGTACTCCTTAGCATATATGTAAAAGCATGATAAGTATTTTACTTTGAGAGTTGTGTACCCGACTCGGAAGGGGGTCGTTAAACAAATCCGGGGTGCATGTTAACGTAAGGTCATGGCTCCGGTAGGACGGAAGGGTCCTGCTCTAATTGGTTGGTGGCTCGCTACCCCAATTCATTAGGGAACGCGCAATATGTACGCGCAATATGTTGTACACAACTGGGCCCTATATGATATGGATGTATTTTTAAGTAATACCTTTATGGAATTGTTTTGAAAACATTCATTGAAAACATTTATTATAGGTGAAGGGTATGCTTAAGGTACTTTATACTGCATGCTTAGAAACTTGGATGTTTAGTATGCTTTGATGAACTCATGCTTATGATTTATTATGTGTACATGTTGTATTCTTTCGTATAGATTTTGCAAGTAGGACAGGATCCTTACTAAGCATTTGTGCTTACTAGTTTATGTGTTGTCTTATGCTGCAAATAAGGGTAAGGAACACTTAAACTAATGGAAGAGGCAGGAGGCTGGAGATGTGTGGGGTGGTGGCTCGGGAAAGAAAGATTCTTATATCTACTTTATTATGCTTATGTTTATGGTCCTTGACAATGGATGTTAGTGATTAGGATTGATATTGCATGATGGTGATTACACTTGGAATTTTCATATACTTGATTTTGTTTGATTATGTTATGGTTTGAAATAATATGTGAACCTATCATGTTATGGAATAACTCTTGATTAAAATATTTCAAATGATGTTCTAATGATTCAAGCATGATATTTGATTGACATGTACTAGCAAGTATGCTTAGCACTTGTAAATATCACTTGATAGTTTTAGACAAGCATGCTCAGCACTTAGTCCTTGCACTCTTGCTTTTATTGTATGTTAAAATTTTATTATATGAATGAATGACTAGTACGTAACCCCGCCCCAAGAGTAGATATAAGGGCGGGCGTTACAGGTTCGAAGGGTATGCTTAAGGTACTTTATACTGCATAATTAGAAACTTGGATGTTTAGTATGCTTTGATGAACTCATGCTTATGATTTATTATGTGTACATGTTGTATTCTTTCGTATAGATTTTGCGAGTAGGACAGGATCCTTACTAAGCATTTGTGCTTACTAGTTTATGTGTTGTCTTATGCTGCAGATAAGGGTAAGGAACACTTAAACTAATGGAAGAGGCAGGAGGCTGGAGATGTGTGGGGTGGTGGCTCGGGAAAGAAAGATTCTTATATCTACTTTATTATGCTTATGTTTATGCTCCTTGACAATGGATTTTCATGGAAATTAAAATAAACCTTGGATTAGTTTATTTTATTTTATAAAATCAATTATGAATTGATTTTTCCATGATAAGAAAAATTTATATAATAAATTTATTCTTTTTATGGAAATTAAAATGAACCATGGATTGGTTTATTTTATTTTATAAAATCAATTATGAATTGATTTTTCCATGATAAGAAAAATTTATAATAAATTTCTTGTAAAATTTTATTCCATAATAAAAGGGGAGACATGGTTGTTTTTATTATAAATTGAGTTATAATAAAAACTTGGTATAACGGAATAATTCATAGAAAAATTTATAAGATAAATTTCTTATGAAAAATTCCGTTAAGAGGAGACTTGGCGATTAAGAGGCTACTATATAAAGGTACCAAGGCAAGGCTTGGAAATTAATTCAAGTGATCAAGGATTCTTGCCTAGCCTCTCTTCCTCTCCTTCTCTCCGTCTCCCTCTCCAAGTGGGCGCCGGCCCTAGAAGTTCCTCCTAGGGTTGCCGTGAGCCAACTCCACCAAGAAGGCGCCAAAGAAGAAGAAGAAGCGGGTCGCGACTCCTTCCTTCCTTTCCCCGGAATCTTGATTCTGTTACTTGGTTGTTAGTTTCCATCTCTCTCTCTCTTGATATTCTTGTCATGCCTTTGGAGAATCTAGTAGTTCTTGTCGGCATAAAACTCGTGGCTTTGCGATGTCATTCCGAAGAGAACTCGGCGTGGACGCGAATAGAGGCGGAGCTTCCAAGGGACGCTGCGGTTGGATCTCGTCCCTTACTTCGAGTTACGCGAGGTATCGAGTAAATTAGTTTACTTTATGCAAAATTTTAATTTATGATCATGTCCACACATCATAAGGTTGCATGCTAGATACGTGGTTAAAATAATTTGAGAAATTATTTATGCTAATTCTTCTGTTGCACGTAATTATTTTTTAAAATTACGAACCCGTATCCATGTCAACATGCACCCGGTCCCAACAAAAGGAACTATTATACCACAGGTGAGGGAGTCTTACATTGGTTGATCTTGAGTATAAACCTTAGATTTGAGAGAAAGATGGAGATCTTGTTGCCTCTTGACCACCCTTAGCCTTTGTATCCTTGTAGAAGCCTTGGATCTTGGGGATGAAGCCTTAGGTGAATTTTTCCAAGGGAGAATCCCTCTTGGGGTGTTCGGCTAGGATGAGGGAGGAGGAAGAAGAAATGTGGAATTGATGGAGAGAAGAAAGAAACTCTCATTTTCCCTCTTTATAACCCCTTAAGGAGGGTAAGTGAAGAGCCATGGTTGGTGACTCTTTATTTTTCCTAAGCCTTAACCATAATCCACTTTATTTCCTCATAGCACTCCCTTACTAGGTGAATTGGTTAGTGCATGCATGGTTGTACAAGAGGTCCAAGGTTTAATCCTTGGTGCATGTACTAATTTTTTTCCATTTATTTTTGTTTTATTTTCCTATTATTTCGAAAATCTCCTAAAAGTTCCCCCATAATTATGTTAATATTCCCCATTAAAATCTCTTTATATTTTTATAAATTTTTACCTAAAATTCACCAATAATCATGGTACTAGAAAGCCCATCTAAGGCCCATTAGTGCCTATTTCCCCAATTTAAATAGAGAAACATTGATTTCTAGGTTTAAAATTCGAGTTAATATTCCTAGGTCCCTCAAAAAATTATCTAGACATGCTCAATATTTTAAAGAAATATTAAGAGAATTTTTCGGGTCGTTACAAAATTAGTATCAAGTATGTATCAATCAGTTTTGATAATTCAATTCATATCAGACATAAACAACTAAGTCATACAATTTTAAGCTCATGTTCTTTGTCTAACGACGTATTGTGAGATTTGCATAGTGATCATCACAAACTATGTGTTCTTCATGTTGGCATAATACATTCATACAAGAGAATCATGGCATATTCAACTGAGTTCATCTTCCAAAATATTAAGAAAAACTTAAGTCTAAGATATTGCAAAGATAAACATCAATTTGATATTGTGGCTAACTCCTAGATTTACAGTGAACTATAGAGTTCAATCCTAAGCAATCCATGATAAAATAAGTTTTGTGTCAACCTAAGCCATTCATGCAATATATATAATTTTTTTTCAAAAATTGTAGATTTATTTTGAAGCATGAATATACTATCATTCATTGTATGAAACTTTCCTTACTACTCAAGTGAAATTTCATAAAACACAAATTGCAGTA
Source organism: Boesenbergia rotunda (assembly GCA_024364735.1). Taxonomy (NCBI): domain Eukaryota; kingdom Viridiplantae; phylum Streptophyta; class Magnoliopsida; order Zingiberales; family Zingiberaceae; genus Boesenbergia; species Boesenbergia rotunda. The sequence goes on from JAGFNQ010004444.1 coordinate 542,567, forward strand.
AAACATAAATTGCTACAAGAAAACCAATTAATCTAAGCAATTCATGACAAGAGCAAATTATGTCTGAATCTAAACCCTTCATGCAATGTATAAAAACAATTTCCAAGGCTTGTTGACTCATTTTGAAACTAGTGTAACCTTAGCCTTGGGTTTGGAGCACCACCCATCAATAACCTATGTTGATAGATGCTCCCCCTCAATTTATGCTTATACAATTCTAAATATTGAGGTTTTAGGTACCCAAATTTTGGGACCTAAAGCATCTACAATAAATGACTTTGGCACCCAAGCCTTAATCATTTTCTTTCTAACTTTTTGAACCCTAGAAATATTTGATGATCTAGATTGGGTTCTTGACATTAATGACATGACATTAGGTTCTTTAGGTTGATAACCCAAACCAACCTTGTTGTAAATCACCTTTTGTGAATTTAGGATCATGTCCAAGTTTTGGAACTAGTTGAGAATTTCTCATGAAAATTCTTGAGTTTCTCAACCTCACTCCTCAAGATCTTATTTTCATTTTCAAGGGGCTCACTGTGGAAATCATTAACATCCTCAACTTTAGAGGATTTTAATTCTTCTATTTCTAATTTCAATAATTTTGCTTTGTTCTTGGATTTCTTTAATAACCTAGTTAAACAAGCAATTGTCCTATAGCACTTATCCAATTCGGGAGAGATTACCTCTTCATCATCCGAAGATGATGAAGGCACGGTTGAGGAGCTTCTTGATTCGTTGTCACTCTCTTCTCTCGAGTCCTCTAGTGCCATGAAAGCAAAGTGATGGGTGTGCTTCTCCTCCTTTCCTGCCACAAAAGCAACCCCTTTCTCTTCGGAGCCTTGATTAGAGATCTCATGTAATTCCATTTCACAAAATTGATCTTCTAACTTAACTAAGGAAAGATCCTTGGAAACCTTGTAGGCATCCACCATGGATGACCATAAAGTATTCCATGGAAAAGCTTTTAGAACAAACCTTACTAGATCCCAATTTTCTACCTTTTCATTGATGGAATGTAAACCGTTGAGGATCTCTTTGAATCTTCCATGGAATTCACTTACCTTTTCATTTTCTTCCATGGACAGATTTTGGAGTTGACTGTGAAGTAGGTCCTTCTTGGCTATTCTTGAGTCCCGGGTGCCCTCATGGAGTTCCATAATCTTATTCCATAGGTCCTTTGCACTTATGAAGGGACCAACCTTGATGAGTTGGTCTTTTGTTCATGCCACATTGCAAGGTGACAACAGCTTTGGCATTGGCTTCCCCCTTTTGATTTGCTCAGCCGACCACATGGAGAAGTCAAGATCTTTTCCCTCAATATCCTTTGGAGGTGAGAAACCCTCCTTCACTGAGAACCACATGCTCATGTTTGTCTTCAAATAAAACTCCATCCTTGACCTCCAATATTGGAAATCACTGCCGTCGAAGAATGGAGGTCGGTTTGTGCTCAACCCTTCTCTTCCAGCCATCTTGCTGTAAGCTCTCGGATGTTAAGCCGTGAATAGAGCCCCAACCTCTGATACCACTTGTTGGTGCTTGGATGGCTAGAGTGGGGGGGGGGGGGGGGGTGAATATAGCTAGACACTACAAATCTTGCATTTTTGAAGGTTTCTGCACTTATGGGTTAGGCAGCGGAATACAAATGCAGAAATAGAAACAAAGTAGAACACCAAAGCAAAACAGACAACAAACCGACGCTAACACCGTGATATACAAGGTTCAGGGATAACTTGCCCCTACCCCTTGGCGTGCCCGTAAAGTGGGTGATCCCTTGATCATCAGCAGATCAAGCCCTGATGAACCCGGATAAGATAGAGCCTCCTTCTCGGTGGAGAAACCTCTCCACAGATCTCACGAATGATGGAACTTGAATACAGGAGATCACACAAGAAGGAATGCTCACTCAGATCTCACAAGGATGTAGTAGAACGCTTAAGCACAAAGCAACAGAGAGCACGAACATAGCCTAGCCAAACTTCCCAAATTTCTATCTTGTTCACCTCTACTCCTCTGCTTCCAGCTTCGTCTCTTAAGCTCCTGCTCAACGTCGCCAACTCCATCAGCACCACTGACTCACACCCTGACCTACTGACCTCTCTGAGCACTCAGTCCACTGGACACTCCTCCAGCTGAGCCTCCGTCACTTAAATCAAAACTTAAATCGGTGTCAACACCAAAACAACAATCAAGGTTAGACTGCATCAACATATATAACAAATATAAAATGCAACCATGACCACTGTGATTCTTATTCCAAAATAGATGTTCATACAAAAGCTAGGCTTATAGTATACATCCTAACACCACTTAGCTAGGTCGATCAAGTCTGGTACTCCTTACCCTTCCTGTCTTCCTAGACCAAGCTTCCCTAATGTAATATCTCGCCCCACCCTGGTACTTTGTTGGGCAAGAATCAACCAATCTTTTTCCTATCTATCCATTCTAAATTAAGCAGAAAATAAACTAGCATAAATGACATGATAGATATATAATGAAAAAATAGACAGATGCATGAGCATGATATTTATGCATGAGTCAATCAGATCAAATCATTTTTATTAGGTGTGGGGACCGGTGCAGTCGATAGAGGGGGGGGTGAATATCGGCTGGTTAAAAACTTCACAGAAACTTTGTAAACTTTCGATCGCTCTAGATATAGAGTTAGTGCAGTGGAAAATAGAAAGAACGATCGAACAAACAAACAATGTGCACACGGGATTTTTACTTGGTTCCCAACCCCCTAGGGTCAGTACATCCAAGGCCTAAGCACGGGAAAGCCCGTCCACTAATGGTCTCCTTTCCGGACTTTCCGGAGGCGAAGAAATCCGTCATACAGTGCATAATTTTACAATCAAAAGGATAGATAAAAATAAGTGCAGAATGTAAATTCAAACCAAACTAAAAGAGTCGAAGACTCAGCCGATCTGGACCTTCGAAGTGTCGCGCACTTCCTCCCGGAGCCTCCTTGGTCGCAGAGCTTCGTCGTCAGCACTTTGTCGTCACTTGGAAATCTTAGACTGATTTCTGAAATATTGTTTGAGTTGAGGGGTCGAAGCCCCTTTATATAGGCTTGGTATAGAGTGCCTGTGATCAATGAGGCGCCTCATAGAGCCTGGTCAAACCTCATCTCCGTGCCGAACTCGTAGCAACCGATAAGGCTTTCAACCAGGGCGCCCTAGACATACAGGGTGCCTGAATGAATGAGGCACCTGGTTCAAAGAGGCGCCTTGTTTCATTGAGGTGCCCTGGTTGATGGGGGCGCCTAGCAGCCTTGTTTCCAGCATTGTTGTGTGTTTGTTTGCCTGCTTTGTCTTCCATTTTAGGTACCTACAAGATACATAAATACAAGGCAAACACATGTACAATCTTAACCTTAACGAAATGGTTCTGACTTCAGATTTCCGTGAAAGCCTACGTTGAACCGATGCCTAAGTTCCCATCCCCTGGAACGCGCCTTTCACCTACTCCTCTCAGGAGACGGTTGCCACCAGGCCCATCCGGTTGGACTTTTTACTTAGCCTTTGAGACTCTCGGATCTCAAGACGTCCAAACCTCGACCCGTCTCTACTTCTGTCCTTAGTCATCGCTCAGCTAAGTTGCTCAATCTCTCGGACCAAGACTTCGTGCCCAATCCACGACCAGGACTTATTGCCCAATTCCACGAACCAGGACTTAGTGACCAACCATCGATCAGGTCTTAGGTGCCCAACCCTCGCCAGGACTTAGTGCCCAATTCCACGAACCAGGACTTAGTGCCCAACCCTTGGTCAGGTCATAGGTGCCCAGCCCTCGGCCAGGACTTAGTGCCCAATCCATGATCAGGACTTAGTGCCTAGGTTAACTAGGACTTTTCATCACTTTGGTCCAGTTTTCTTGGCTACCCTTCCGTTGTTCAATGTATCACAGACATAAGCATATTGTCAAACATTGAAACCCTTAGAGGAGGACATCACTGATTTATCTTGCACCAACAATCTCTCCCTTTTTGATGTTTGACAATATCTTAAGTTAGATTGGATGAAAGTGCTAAATTATAATTCTTGAAAAAAAATGATCTAAGTTTTGAAAATAAATTTTGATCCCTTTGGGAATTCACTCTATCCTTTTGGGAGAAAAAAAAATCTAACTTAAGCGCACTTTCCCCCTTTTTGAAAAAGACATTTTGATTTCTTATTTGATCCTTTAGGAAAAAAATTTCTAACTTAAGCGCACTCTCCCCCTTTGTCATACATCAAAAATCAACAAAAACACTTGCACCAACAATAAAAACAAATTTTCTTTTGAAAGTACATTTAATTCTTTTGAAAGCATAGCAAACTGCTAATTACAAAAACAATTGCACCAATAGAAAATTAATTTTACATAAATTGCACCAAAAAAATTACACTTTGAAAAGTATTGTGCATCGAAAAAATATTTAGTACTTTTAGAAAACTTAAAGAATTTTCCCACTTAGAAAAATATTGCCTTAGAAAAAATTTCAATTGAGAAAGATTTTCAAAAAGAAATTGCACACCTAAAAGATTTTTACTTAGAAAAACATGCACTTTTCAAAATATTTCACTTCGAGATTTTGCACTTTAAAAGAATACTTTGAAAAATATTATGCAAAAACTTGTACTTCGAAAGATATTTTTCCTTTGAAAAGTTTGTACTTTGAAAAATCTGTACTTTACAAATATTGTACATTTTTGAAAAAATATTAGTACTTTTGAAAAATATTATGCATTTTTGAAAAATACTAGTACTTTTGAAAAAAATTTATGCAATTTTTGAAAAATATAAGTACTTTTGATAAATATCATTAACTTTGAAAAAATGAAAGTACTTTGAAAAAATCTTATGCACTTTTTGAAACATATAAGTACTTTTGAAAAGTATTATGCACTTTTTTTTGAAACATATAAGAAAACATAATATTTTACTTGATTTGATTTCCTCTCCAGTCCGACACAATCCTAGGAAACCTTGTTAACTACAAGAGCATTTTCCTAAGTGTCCTAGAAATTCTCCAAACTCAAGTAACTATTAATTTCAAGAGGAATTCTATAAGAAAAAAAAATATGTTTTTGAAAGTGATAGTATTAAAAAATAAAAGATGACAGTATTTTGAAAAAAAAAATTCCTTATGTTTTCAAAATGATTTAAAAATACAGTGCATAAAAACATATTATTTTGTTATTAAATGATTCTTTTAATTTGACCTTCCCCTAAACTTGACCCAGTCCTAGGAAGCTTGTTAACCACAAGTACTTTTCCTCTGAGTCATTAGGGTTTGGTTCAGATCAAAAGAATTATTTAATAATTTCAAAAATAATTGCTAGAAAAAAATTTAGAAAAATACTTGTCAGAAAGTTTTCTTTTTGACTTAGACTCCCCCCAATTTTGACACATCCTAGGAGTCCTTGTAGATCATGTAAAAGATTTCCTCTGTATCTTTAGCTCTTATCAAGATCAAAAGGGAAATAAACACAATTTTCGACAAATATTTTGAAATGTTAGTGATATAACACTGTTTTTGAAATAATTTTGAAAGCCTTATTTTGAGATGATAAATTTTAAAACATAAGGTTTAAAAAGAAACAAAAAAAACTCCCCCTATTTCCAACATCGTATGACTCTATCTAAGTGTCTTAAGGGACTCTAGTGTTGACCTAAAGGCTTGTGTTTAATTGTGTAGATGAAAGCACTTTCTCGAAAAGATATAATTTTGAAAATCTATCATATATAGACAATCAGACAAGCATGAAATCCATAAAAATATTATTATGTTGAAGCACTATTTTGAAAATAGATTTTTAGAAAAATATTCTTAGGATTTTGGAAAACCATTTTTGAATACCATTTTTAAATTTATTAGTCCTTAACATCTCACCCATTTTAGATGTCTCAGTACAAGCAAGCATGGTTGCCTTATGGGTGTATTGTGAGATGCTTGAATAATTTTTCTTAATTTATTGTTAAATCTAAGATTTAATCAAAACTTGTGTTAGATTCAAATTTATTAAATAGTAAATTGAATTTGATTTTCGGTAATCAGCTTCCAGGTCTTGGCGAGGCACAGAGACCTTCTTTGGCCTTAGCCTTATTGGAGCAACAACCCTTTCCTTGACAAAGCCTTTTATCGAAAATTTATTTTCAAAATTACTTCTTGAAAAATTTTGGTCTAACTAGTTTAAGTTTTGGATCGGTAGCTTCAGCTAGTTCCACCAGATTAAACAGACCAAGTTGGGTACACCTTATCTTACATGACCTTATTAGAAGGGCTTCCCTAACGTACTATCATCTCACCTCCACCTAATACTATGTTTTGATGTTTTAACTAGTCATTTTCCTATAACCATTCTAAATCATGCATAAACTTAAATATGAATGACATGACATATATTTAACCAATAGCAGATGCATTGGCATGGCAGTTATTCATGAGTCAAACAATTCAAATTATTTTACTTAAGTTTCTAATGATGCATCAAATTCCTGATTTGATACATGTCGTGTGAACTCGCGAATATGTCAACCCACTTTGACATATTTAGGGAGTATTTGGGAGAGCTTCTGCTACCTGCTTTTTAGATTCTGACTACACAGAATCACTTTTGAGTGTTTGGGAATGCTAGATTCTGCTTTAGCTTTTGTTACTTTTGCTCAGAAGTTAGAAGCAAGAATTTGATGCTTCTACCTGCTTCTGTTTTTCTATTTATGATATAACATTAAAAAATAATATTTATATTCTTAAATAATATAACATTTTACCTGATTGCCACTTGTCACTATATATATTATATTTATATAAACTATATTATTTTTAATTTTTTATTAATTTTATATATTTTTTCAAATATTTAAATTATAAAAAAATAATTTTAATACTATATTTAAAATATAATAATAATTATATCACTATTTAAAATATAATAATAATTACGTGAACAAATTATTGATAGTATCGAAATTATATTTAAATAATTAAAAAATAATTAATTTATATAGTTTAAGGATATTATTGTCATTCAATTAAAAATTAAGCTTGGAAGTAATTATTCTCCCAAACACTCAAATTTTATCTTGTATCAGCTTTTAGCTTCTATTTTCAAACACTACTTACTTTAGCTTCTTACTAACTTCAAGATAATTACTACAAGAATCACTTTTCAAAAAGTAAAAGCTCTCCCAAACACTCCCTTAATATTATTAATTTACTTGTTGCAATTTGGGTAAGATTTTAATTAATTTGAGTTTGAGTTATTTAAGAATTAATTGGATTTAGGTTAATTGACATTAAATCAAATAAGAATTAGTTGAAGTTGAAGTTAAATTAATTAAGAATTAATTGGAGTTAAATTACTTAAGAATTAATTGAAGTTGAATTAATTAAGAATTAATTGGAGTTAAAGTAATTAAGATTTAATTGAAGTTAAATTAATTAAGAATTAATTGAAGTTAAATTAATTAAGAATTAATTGAAGATAAATTAATTAAGAATTAACTAAAGTTAAGTTGATTAACGATTAATTAAAATTAAAATAATTAAAATTAAATTAATTAAGGATTAATTAAAATTAAGTTGATTAAGGAATAATTAAAATTAAATTAATTAAGGATTAATTAAAATTAAATTAATTAAGGATTAAATAAATTTGGATTTGAGTTAATTGAATTTTAATTGAAGTTAAATTAATGAAAGATTAAATTAAGAATTAATTTAGATTTAATTTGATTTAAATTTCAAAATTTTTGGGTTGATTAAAAGTTGTGGGTCTAATTTCATTATTTTCATGATTTCAAAAAATTCTAACTCGTCTACTATTTGTTCTTTATCTAATTTTACAAGTTTTTCTAATAATTCTGATTTGTTTGAATTTTTGTAAATTTTATTCAATATAGCCTTGATGGTAGAAAATTCAATTTTCTCCTCATCCTCGTCATCAAAATCATATTCTTCTACATCTTCACAGTAGGTGGAGTAGTTTTCAGGGCTACTAATTAATGTTTTATAATTGTTTTCAGGATTATCCAAGAAAATAATTAAACTCTTATCTAAAAGATTCATTTTCAATATCCTCAGAAAATTCTTCCTTATCCTTAGAAATATCTTCAATATTTTCAGGATTAATTCCAAAGTTTTCAAAATTAATTTCAGAATTATCATTTACATTTTCAGATTTAATTTTAGAATTATCAGTAAAATTATCAGAATTAATTTTAGCATTATCAGTAAGATTATCAGAATTAATTTTAGCATTATCAGTAAGATTATCAGAATTAATTTTAGCTATTATTGAATTTGACATTAAGGATTAAATAGTTAATTTCTGATATCTCAACATTATCTACATTTTGTAACTGATCATGCAAAATATTGATTTGACTATTTACAAAGTTTAATTTTTCAAAAAAATTATCTATGTTATCTACATAGGATAGTGTAGGAATTTGATAATTTTTCCAAACGTAAATTTTGCGCACCTTTGCCGGACACTTATTCTTGTAGTGTCCGTACTTTTCGCATTTGAATCATTTGATGTAGCTTTTGTCCCGCTGGACTCTGGGTGCTGGTACTTTCTTTGTCGCCGGTGATGTAGACCGAGTCTTATGAGTAGGACACTGATTTTTATAGTGCCCTCTCTCTCTGCACATGAAACATATGATATGAAATTTAAAAACTGACATTTAAAATAAAATGTACCTGATTCACCCCTAGGCTCCCCCTCAACTCCTAGCGTCTTTGCTCCGTCGGCTGTTAGTCCGGTGAAGAGCGACCAGGCTCTGATACCACTTGTGGGGACCGGTGTCGTCGATAGAGGGGGGGGTGAATATTGACTAGTTAAAAACATCGCGGAAAATTCGTAAACTTTCAATCGTTCTAGATATAGAGTTAGTGCTGCGGAAAATAGAAAGAACGAACGAACAAACAAAGTGCGCACAGGATTTTTACTTGGTTCCCAACCCCCAGGGTCAGTACATCCAAGGCCTAAGCACGGGAACACCCATCCACTAATGGTCTCCTTTCTGGACTTTCTAGAGGCGGAGAAAATCGTCTTACAGTGCATAATTTTACAATCAAATGGATAGATAAAAATAAGTGCAGAATGTAAATTCAAACCAAACTAAAAGAGTCGAAGACTCGGCCGATCTGGACCTCCAAAGTGCTGCGCACTTCCTCCCAGAGCCTCCTTGGTCGCAGAGCTTCTCGTCAGCACTTTGTCGTCACTTGGAAAGCTTAGAATGATTTCTGAAATATTGTTTGAGTTGAGGGGTCGAAGCCCCTTTATATAGGCTTGGTATGGGGCGCCTGTGATCAATGAGGCGCCTCATAGAGCCTGGTCAAACCTCATCTCCGTGTCGAACTCGCAGCAGCCGATAAGGCTTTCAACCAGGGCGCCCTAGACATACAGGGCACCCGAATGAATGAGGTGCCTGGTTCAATGAGGCACCTTGTTTCGTTGAGGCGTCGTGGTTAATGGGGGCGCCAAGCAGCCTTGTTTCTAGCCTTGTTGTGTGTTTGTTTGCCTGCTTTATCTTCCATTTTAGGTACCTGCAAGATACCTAAATAGAAGGCAAACACATGTACAATTTTAACCTTAACGAAATGGTTCTGACTTCGGATTTCCACGAAACCCTAGGTCGAATCGACGCCTAAGCTCCCCTCCCTGGGAACGCGCCTTTCACCTACTCCTCTCAGGAGACAGTTGCCACCCGACCCATCCGGTTGGACTTTTTACTTAGCCTTCGAGACTCCCAGATCTCAAGACGTTCGAACCTCGACCCGTCTCTACTTTTGTCCTTAGTCATCGTTCAGCTAAGTTGCTCAATCCCTCAGACCAAGACTTCATGCCCAATCCACGACCAGGACTTATTGCTCAATTCCACGAACTAAGACTTAGTGCCCAACCCTCGGTCAAGTCTTAGGTGCCCAGCCCTCGGCCAGGACTTACTGCCAAATTCCACGAACCAGGACTTAGAGCCCAACCGTCGGTCAGGTCTTAGGTACCCAACCCTCTACCAGGACTTAGTGCCCAATTCCACTAACCAGGACTTAGTGCCCAACCCTCGGTCAAGTCTTAGGTGCCCAACCCTCGGCCAGGACTTAGTGCCCAATCCATGATCAGGACTTAGTGCCTAGGTTAACTAGGAATTTTCATCACTTTGGTCCAGTTTTCTTGACTACCCTTTCCTTGTTCAATGTATCACTGACTTAAGCATATTGTCAAACATTGAAACACTTAGAGGAGGACATCACTGATGCATCTTGCGCCAACATTAGGTTCCTAATAATATATCAAATTCTTGGTTTGATACAAAACGTGTGAACCCGCGAATATGCCAACCCTCTTTAACATATTTATTATTATTAAGTTAAATATTTCAGTTGGGTAGGATTTTATTTAGTTTCATTTCTGAAAGTAATTTATTGGAATTTAGTTCGTGGATTTTTTTAAATTAAGAATTGAATTTATTATTAAAGTTGAATGGTTGATTAATGAAGATTAAGAATTAATTAGGTTTAAATTATTAAGAATTAATTAAGATTTAAATTATGAAGAATTAATTAAGGTTTAAATTATTAAAAAATAATTACAGTTTAAATTATTAAAAATTAATAAAGTTTAAATTATAAACAAATTAATTAATGTTTAAATTATTAATAATTAATTAGAGTTTAAATTATTAAGAATTAATTAACGTTAAAATTATTCAGAATTAATTAATGTGTAAATTGTTAATAATTAATTAGAGTTTAAATTATTATGAATTAATTAGAGTTTAAATTAATAAGAATTAATTAAAGTTTAAAGTATTAAGAATTAATTAAAGTTTAAATTATTAAGAATTAATTTATGTTTAAATTATTAACAATTTTGGGTCTAGTTGCTTCATTTCCATAAATTCAAAAATCTCTGATTCATATATTATTGCTTTTGTATTTAAATTTTCAAGTTTGTTTAATACTTCAACTTTATTTGAATTTTTGTAAGTTTTATTAAATATAGTTTTAATTTTAATAAATTCATCTTCGTCTTCATCTTCATCTTCAGAGTTATATTCAGAAATTATATCATTATCTTCAAAATAGGTAAAATAATTTTTAGGGTTATTAATTAAAGTTGTAGCACTATATTCAAAATCGGTAGAATTAACTAAGAGTTGACTATTATCCTCACCATTATCTTCAGAAATAGGTTGAGTATTATTATCAATATTATCTTGAGTATTATCTTCAACATTATCTTCTGAAATATTAGAATGTTCAGCAATAATATTAATTAACATTTTATTACTATCCTTAGAATTATCAGAATTATTATAAAGATTATTAATTGAAGTATTAGAATTAATTTTAGAAATTGTAGCATTAACATTATGGATTATGAAATTAATATTTGATATTTTAATATTGTCAATGTTTGATAATTTGTCATGCAATACATTAAGTTGACTATGTAAAAAATCTAATTTATCAGAAAAATTAACAGTGTTATCTAAACTATCAAAATGATTGTATAACTATGTAGGAATTTGAAAATTATTGTGAAAATTAACTTTTCGTACCTCCTTTACCGTAGCCGCATTTCTCGGTATTGAGGATCGAGCCATTTTCTAGTCTAGGCACTGGTTCTTGTAATGTCCCTGCCGTTGGCACTTGAAACACCGGATGTGTCTCTTGTCCCTCCGGACTCTTAGCGTCGATTCCTTCGTTGCCGCCAGTGGTGACATTCGAATTTTACGAGTAGGACACTGATTTTTATAGTGTCCTCTCTCCCTCCACTTAAAACAAATAATATGGAATTTGAAAATTGCCATAATAAAAATTTTACCTTTATTCACCCTTGCTCCCCCTCAATTCCTGGCGTTGTTACTCCTTTGGCTGTTAGTCCGGTAAAGAGCTACCTGCTCTGATACCACTTGTAGGATCGGTGTCGGTTGATAGAGGGAGGGGGTGAATATCGACTCGAATAATTTCGTCGGAAAACTTCGTTTGATCATCTTTCTATCAGAGTTAGTACGCAATGGAAATAAAAAATAAAGAAAGACAGGAGACAAGCGGGCTTATTTACTTGGTTCCCAACCCCCCATGGTTAGTACATCCAAGGCCTATGTATTCGACGTGAGTCCACTATTGTTCTCCTTTCCGAAATTTCCGGAGGCGGAGAATACTCGTCTTACAGTTCAAATTACAATCATAAAAATAGTAAATAAATACAACTCTTAAATAAAAGCAAACCAAAAGAAATCTTGGCCAACTCAGGAAGTCCGAAGCGCCGCGTACTTCTTCCTGGAGCCTCCTTGGTCGCAGAGCTTCGTCGTAGCACTTTTGCTTTGCACAGAATGCTTAAAAAGATTGGAAACATGGACGTAGAAAATGATGTTCTAAATTTAGGGGTCAAACGCCTTTATATACAGCGTTCTCGGGCGCCTCAAGGCTCTTGGGCGCCTGCCATGTCGCAGTCAAAACTTCATCGCAACACTGAAATCGCAGCATGGATGAAAAATGGCTTCCCAAGCGCCTGGTAAACCAGGGCGCCCAACCACCTTACCGGGCGCCTGATTCAAGTCAGGTGCCCAGGAAGATTCTTCCCAGGTCTAATTTTTTCTGCGTTTGCTCTCCTATCTTGTCTCCAACTCCAGGTACCTACAAGACAAACATACAAATAATCTTATGCCTTAATTATTGGTCCTAACTTTGGATTTCACCTGAAACCCTAGGTCGAACCGACGCCTAATGTGTCCCTTTCCCGGAGAACGCAACCTCACCTACTCCAACCTGGAGAAATTACTTTTGCCAACCGAAACCTCCGGCTGGACTTTTGCTTAGCCTTCGAGAACCCGGATCTTGAGACGTCCGACCTCAACCTGTCTCTACTTCTGTCCACGTCCTCGCTTAGCTAAAGCTTTTACCAACTGGGACCTCCGGTTGGACTTTTGCTCGGCCTCCAAGAACCCGAATCTCGAGACGTCCGACCTCGACCCATCTCTACTTCTATCTGCAATCCACGCTCGGCAAAGACTCTGTTGCCCGATCCCCGACCAGGACTTAGTGCTCAGTCCCCAGGACCAAGACTTCATGCCCAGCTTCACTCACCGGGACTTAGTCAACCTAGCATCACTCACTAGGACCCAGCTTCACTCACTAGGATTTCTTCCACCTAGCTTCACTCACCAGGATTTCTTCCACCTAGCTTCACTTACTAGGACTCGACTTCACTCACCAGGATTTCTTCCACCATAATCACTTCTTTGCTAGTCATCTTAATCCTGACTAAACTTCTTCCAACCTTCATGTAAGTATACTCCCAAACCTCAAGTCCAGTTTAGTTCAATCCCTTGGTCAACCTGACCAACCTTGGGTTCTATTCACTCTGCCAAACATCAGATCCTGTTTGGCTATCCCTTTGTCAACCTAATCAAACTTGGGTTTGCCCTACCAAACATAAGGTCCTGTTTGATTCTACCCTTGATCACTTTGACTAAACCTACGTATATTGTCACTTATAGTTCTTCCAAACATCAGTTCCTGTTTGGCTAACCCTTTGTCAAACTTGATTAAACCTGTGTTTATCGTACCAAACATAAGGTCCTATTTGGTTTAACCCATGAACACTTTGACTAACCTTAGTATATTGTCAAACATCGAACCCCTAGAGGATAAATGTTCATCACTGATGCTCTTTACACCAACATTTCTTACCGTCCAACTCTTGTAGGTAATAACTTCCTATCGACAGCTTGCATATAATTTGATAAGGGCCACCCCATTGAGGTTCTAGTTTGCTAATGTCCCCTACCAACTTAACTCTTCTTCGTACTAGATCCCAAATTTGGTAGGATTTCGGAATCACTCTTCTTTTATAAGTCTACTTCATTTATTGCCTGCATGCACTCAGCCGTACAACAACCTTCTCTCTGATTTCTATTACCAAATTCAGGTCTAGAGCCAGTTATGTTCATTGCTCCCTTCCTCATACATGTGTCGTGGAACAGATTCCTCACCTACCTCCACTAGGATAACAGTGTTGGTGCCAGAAGCACCAGATCGAACCTGGTTTTGATAATGAAAAAGGGCTCAAAGTTAAGTATATGTTGTTATCTAATGGATTTACCAAGTATGCAGGAAAGTCCTAGTTCACCTAGGCACGAAGTCTTGACCTGCAGTGTTAAGCAAGAAGTCTTGTTCGAGGATTGGGCAAGAAGTCCTGGTTGTGGACTAGGCAATGAAGTCTTGATCCGGAAGATTGGGCAGAAGTCTTAGCCAAGCGAGAATTATGGACAGATGTAGAGGCGGGTCGAGGAACGAACGTCTCGAGATCCGACATTCTCAGAGGCCGAGCAATTGTCCAACCGGAGGAGCCGGTTGGCAAAAGGTAACTTCTCCTAAGAGGAGTAGGTGAGGACGTGTTCCCCGGAAGAGGGAATAGTAGGCGTTGGTTCGACCTAGGGTTTCATTTAGAAATCCAAAGTCAGAACCAAGACAGCTCCGGTTGTGATTTATCTCAATTACTCATATTATATATTGTTTTTGGACTAACCATGGTTGTAGGAGTGAAAAGGTCCTTACCACTGCATCCCAGGCGCCTGGGAAGCTGTTGGGACCGGGTGCATGTCGACTAGGATATGGGTTCGTAAAATTTTAGATTTTTACGTGCAGCGGAAGAATCAGCATAAAATAATTTATTAAATTATTTTAACCTCGTATCTAGCATGCAACCTTATGGTGTGTGGACATAATCATAAATTAAAACTTTGCGAAAAAAGTACACTAATTTACTAAGTACCTCGCATAACTCGAAGTAAGGGACGAGATCCAACCGTAGCGTCCCTTGGAAGCTTCGCCTCTATTCGCGTCCACGCCGAGTTCTCTTCGGGATGACTTCGCAAAGTCACGAGTTTTGTGCCAACGAGAACTACTAGATTCTCTAAAGCACAACAAAGAAGATCATGAGAGGAAAGATGGAAACTAACCACCAAAGAAACGGAATCGAATTCCGAGAAGAGAGGAGTCGCTATCCGCTTCTTCTTTTTCTTGTTTCGTTTCTCCTTCTTCTTGAAGCTCACGACAACCCACTTGGGAGAGAGAGGCGCCGGCCCTAGGGTTGGTGTGCGCCGGCCCTAGGGATGGTGAAGAGGGCGCCGGCCCTAAGGATGGAGAAGGGAAGAAGAATAAAAGAGAGAGAGAGAGGGAGCTCTATATCAATTACTCAATTCAATAGATTAGCAATAAAGGCTTCCCTTTGGTTCCTTATATAGTTGTATCTCCCTTGCTAAGTCTCCTCTTAACGGAATTAACGGAATTAGTTATAAGAATTTTATCTTATAAAATTTCTTATGACTTATTCCGTTATGCCTAGTTTTATTATAACTAATTTATAATAAAATAAATTCTTCTTCTCTTTAAATTATGGAATAAATTTTATAAGAAATTTATAAACTTCCTTATTATGAAAAATCAATTCATAATTGATTTTATAAAATTAAAATAAACTAATTCATGGATTATTTTAACTCTCATAAAAAGGAATAAAATTCTATAAATTTATTTATATAAATTTCTTTATACAAATTTATTTATCCATAATTTATAAAATAAATCTCGCTAGATCTATTTTATTAATTAAACCAAATAATTGGTTTTTCTCCCTTTAGGTGGCCGGCCATCCAAGGAGGGTTAGCACCCTCTTTGGCCGGCCAAACCAACCCGAACCGGTCGCGAATTAAACTCATTTAATTCGCCCAATAAGCCTTCAAAAGACTTAGCCATTTATAGCTTCCATTGCGCCTCTGATTAACTCAGATTCGACTTATTTCTCTTGATCGGAAAATCCAATTTTCAACTCGTTTTAAATCCCTCGGATTACTCGTAGTGCATGTGACTAAATAGGCTTTCGATTTATGTTGGCCGCCTATAATCAACTAATTATAGAACGATCATGAGTGGCACCTAGTAGTACATCATGACCTCCAATTAATCGAAAGATCAACGGTTTGACCTCAGAAGAAATTATTCTGAAACCCTTCAGCAGCTCTAATGAATCGTGCCTCATTCCCTTCACCACCTTATACCCACTTGGTTCAGGACATGGTCTGTTTGTGTCAGTCCCCACTAGACTGACTACGTCACACCTAGCCCAAGTAGTGTCTTTCTCGTCCTTTGGATTTCTAATTACTCTCATGTATTTAAGAGACTCGCACTCTAAATATGATATACTCTGGCCAGAGGTTTTGAGTAACAATCCGACGATAGGCCTGGGTATACATCTCCTCGCAAGGAGTGGTGAATCCTTTGTAGGCTGTTCAAACATCTTCGGGCACTTCGGTTTATACCCAATCATCCTGGGTCCACACCTCCTTGGAGAGGCTTGCTTAAGATGTTAAAGTATAAGTCTCCATGATCAAGATGACTTGAACACCGCAAGTCAAAGGAACATCGCACTTAAGCTGCAGTAAGAACTTCATTGACATATCTATATAGATAACCATATGAAGTCTTACAGCTAGTCACTCCAATGAACTAGTTCCCTTAACTAGCATCCATGTTTATCTTCGGACATCCCAATGTCACCAGCCAGTGAGAATCAGCTGATTGGAGAATAACCCATGCTAGTCTCAACAGAATTGATAGTGTTCGTTTTTATCAATTCATCGACTAGGGATATTTTCAATACTTCACATTTGCACATTTAGAGATAATCACTAGTTGTGATCCCATCACAAATTCTCTTATGCTGTGAGTTATATTGCGGACATTCAGTAGATGAGTTTAAGATCCCAATCAAATACACAAACATGTATACTCAAATAGTGAATTATCATTTATTAAAATAAATGTTTACAATCATAAGGCGATTGCCTTATGACACTTCTCTCATATCACTAACAAACTCCCACTTGGCCTAATGCCAATCGCTACGGTATCCAATACCACAGGCTTTAACATGACCCTCAAACTTATTCTGAGGTAAGGCCTTAGTTAAAGGTTCCGCTAAATTCCATTCAGTGGGGATTTTCTCAATTTGTATGTCATTCCTACTTATAATCTCTCTGATCAGATGATAGCGGCGAAGCACGTGTTTGGATCGCTGATGAGACCTTGGTTCCATTGCTTGTGCAATAGCTCCATTGTTGTCGCAGTAAACTGGCACTGCTTCATCAATGGTTGGAACCTCATCAAGTTTTGAGACAAACTTCTTGATCCAAACTACTTCCGTGGTATAATCCGCTACGGTGTCTTGTTTGGAACTTTTCCAACTTATTGCGCCTCCATTCAAAGTAAATACGTATCCAGACTGCGATTTAGAGTCATCCTTATCTGTCTGGAAACTGGCATCTGTATACCCACGTATTACCATATCTCCTTCTCCATATATTAGGAACACATCCTTAGTTCTTCTTAAGTACTTAAGGATTGTCTTGACAGCCGCCCAATGATCCATTCCTGGATCCGACTGGTATCTGCTTGTGACGCTCAAAGCATACGATACATCGGGCCTTGTACATAACATAGCATACATGATAGATCCTATTGCGGATGCATAGGGAATCTTATTCATGCAAATCCTCTCGTCTTCTGTGCGCAGACACATAGACTTTGA
>JAGFNQ010004445.1:0-71200 GCA_024364735.1 Boesenbergia rotunda
CACGGCTCGGGTTAGATCGAGCTCAATCAAATTGAGTAACTAGTTAACTCAATTGGATCGAGTAAAGCTATAGGCGTATTCCAATAGTTGGAAAGGGGTAGGACAAAATCACCGTTTTAAATAGTCTTGAGCGATTTAGCCAAAGCTAACTCAAGATTATTCGTAAACGTTAAATCTTGATCCTATAAACAAGAGTTGCATAGAGATGTAATTGATAAATTAGTTATCTACCGATCATACTAAGTCTTGGGCGATTTAGCCAAAGCTAACTCAAGGCATAGTATGATGTGGATCTTGTCCCACATAAATTATAGTAAATTGGTACGGATCTAGTAGTGTGGTTTGACCACTCCAATGACTTGATTCCACCAAAATTCCTATAATTTAGTGGGAGCATCATTTAATTAAAGGCCTAATTAGATGATTACTAGAATATGATATTTATTCTCTGCATTTATCTGTTGTAGATTGCCATGTCTTCAAACGCGAATACTCTCTCTCTGCGATCTGTCCTTGAGAAGGACAAGCTCACTGGAGCTAATTTCCTGGACTGGTACAGGAACTTGAGGATAGTCCTCAAACAGGAACGTAAGCTGTACGTTCTAGAGCAAGCAGTTCCTGAAGCACCACCACCCTCAGCCATCCGTAGCGTTAGAGATGCTCATCAGAAGCATCAAGACGACGCGTTAGACGTGTCGTGCCTAATGCTATGCTGCATGTCCTCTGAGCTTCAGAAGCAACACGAGAACATGAATGCTTACGATATGATTGGCCACCTCAAGCAATTATATCAAGGGCAGGCAAGGCATGAGCGGTTCGAAGTGACTCAGGCCCTCTTTTCATGCAAGATGAAAGAGGGAACCCCAGTAGGAACTCACGTACTCCAGATGATTGGGTACGTCGAGAACCTCGATAGACTAGGGTTTCCCTTGGGCCAAGAGCTGGCTACCGACCTGATTCTGCAATCGTTGCCGCCAGGTTACCGTCAATTCGTCATGAATTACAACATGAACGAATTAGACAAACCACTTCCCGAGATACTCAACATGTTAAGAACTGCTGAGCCTAATCTCACCAAGCCTAGTACCGTCCTGATGGTACAGAAGGGCAAAGGCAAGGGTAAGTGGAAGCCCAAAGGTAAGGGTAAGACCCAAACCAAGGGCAAAGCCAGCTCTGCAGCACTTAAACCCAAGGGTGGGGTGCAGAAGGATGCCACCTGTTTCCATTGCGGTGAGAAAGGGCATTGGAAAAGAAACTGCAAGATCTACCTGGAGGATCTTAAGAAGAAGAGAAGCGAGTCTTCTACTTCAGGTATATATGTTATAGAAGTCAACCTTTCTATTTCTACATCATGGGTATTAGATACTGGATGTGCTTCTCACATTTGTACCAATGTGCAGGGGCTGAGAAATAGCAGGGCATTGGCAAAGGGCGAGGTGGACCTACGAGTAGGCAATGGAGCACGAGTTGCTGCTGTTGCTGTAGGAACTTATTTTCTATCTCTGCCCTCTGGGCTTGTACTGGAACTAGATGATTGTTGTTATGTACCTGCACTTACTAAGAACATAATTTCTGTTTCTTGTCTAGACAAGAAAGGCTTCTCATTTATAATTAAGAACAAATGTTGTTCAGTCTATTTAAATGAAATGTTCTATTGTAGTGCAGATCTTACCAACGGACTCTACATTCTAGACTTAGAACGCCCTATCTATAATGTAAGTACCAAGAGGTTGAGATCAAATGAGTTGAACCCAACCTATCTCTGGCACTGTCGCTTAGGCCACATAAATGAGAGTCGCTTGTCCCAGCTCCATAAGGATGGATTGCTGGATTCATTTGATTTTGAATCATATGAGACATGCGAGTCATGCCTTCTAGGCAAGATGACTAAGACTCCCTTTAGTGGACATAGCGAGAGGGCAACAGATTTGTTAGGACTCATACATTCTGATGTATGTGGCCCTTTCAATGTTGCTGCTCGAGGTGGTTATAGATACTTCATCACATTTACTGATGATTTCAGTAGATATGGTTATGTGTACTTGATGACACATAAGTCCGAGTCCTTTGAAAAGTTCAAAGAATTCAGAAATGAAGTACAAAACCAACTCGGCAAGAGTATTAAAATACTTCGATCAGATCGAGGTGGAGAATACTTGAGCCATGAGTTTCGTGACTATTTAGCTGAGTGTGGGATTCTATCTCAACTCACTCCTCCTGGGACACCACAGTGGAATGGTGTATCCGAAAGGAGGAATCGTACCTTATTAGATATGGTACGATCTATGATGAGTCACGCAGATCTTCCTATATCCTTTTGGGGATATGCTCTAGACACGGCAGCGTTCACACTAAACCGTGTTCCATCAAAGGCTGTCATGAAGACACCATATACGATATGGACAGGGAGGAGTCCCAAGATGTCTTTCATGAGGGTTTGGGGTTGTGAGGCTTACGTACGACGTCAAGTCTCAGACAAACTGGGACCCAAATCTGATAAGTGTTATTTCATAGGGTATCCCAAGGAAACGAAGGGATACTACTTCTACATTCCTAGTCAGCACAAAGTGTTTGTTGCTAAGACTGGAGTATTTCTAGAAAGGGACTTTGTTTCTAGAAAGACTAGTGGGAGTACGTTCAGTCTTGAAGAAGTTCAAGACATGGACAATAGCACTGAAGCCTTGATGGAAGTTGAACAGGAACCACAAAGTGTGGTGGTTGATGAGATTGTTACACAAGAAGTTGTGGAACAACAACCTGTTCAGGTAGACCTACCTCTTCGCAGGTCTGATAGGGTACGTCGTCAGCCTGAGAGATATTCATTTCTCTTGCCTGACCATGATGACGTTATGATCATTGAGAATGAGCCTACCACCTATCAGGAAGCTGTGATGAGCCCAGATTCTGAGTCATGGCTGGAAGCCATGAGATCCGAAATGGAATCCATGTACACTAACCAAGTTTGGACCTTGGTTGATCCACCTGAAGGGGTCAAACCCATTGGGTGTAAGTGGGTCTTTAAGAGAAAGCCTAACATGGATGGACTTACTCATACCTATAAGGGTAGACTGGTAGCTAAAGGTTTCAAGCAAATTCATGGTATTGACTATGATGAAACTTTTTCTCCAGTAGCGATGTTTAAGTCCATTCGGATCATGCTTGCTATTGCAGCCTACCACGATTATGAGATCTGGCAGATGGATGTCAAGACAGCGTTTCTGAATGGAAACCTCCTCGAGGATGTGTACATGACACAGCCTGAGGGTTTTGTAGATCCACAGCATACTGGCAGAGTATGCAAGCTGCATAGGGCCATTTATGGTCTAAAGCAAGCTTCTCGGAGCTGGAATCTTCGATTCGATGATGCGATCAAACAGTTTGGTTTCATCAAGAACGAAGATGAACCTTGTGTCTACAAGATGTTTAGTGGGAGCACAGTAGTCTTCCTAGTCTTGTATGTGGATGACATACTACTCATTGGGAACAACATCCCTTCGCTACAGTCTGTGAAGACTTGGTTGGGGACTTGTTTCGCAATGAAGGACTTAGGTGAAGCAGCCTGCATTCTAGGCATTAAGATCTATAGAGATAGATCTAAGAGATTGCTTGGCCTAAGTCAGAGTACATACATTGATACCGTTTTGCAACGGTTTGCCATGCAGAATTCCAAGAAGGGAAATCTGCCAATGTCACATGGCGTGAGTCTTTCGAAGACTCAAGGTCCCTCTTCTAGAGAGGAGAGAGACCGCATGAGCAAGATCCCTTATGCCTCAGCCATAGGATCTATCATGTACGCCATGTTATGTACTCGTCCTGATGTCTCGTATGCTTTGAGCATGACGAGCAGATACCAGTCAGATCCAGGTGAACGTCACTGGATAGCGGTCAAGAATATCCTTAAGTACTTGAGAAGGACTAAGGAATATTTTTTGATATTTGGAGGCGATGAGCATCTAGTTGTAAAGGGTTACACTGATGCCAGCTTCCAAACCGACCAGGATGATTACAGATCGCAGTCAGGGTTCGTGTTTTGCTTGAATGGCGGAGCTGTGAGCTGGAAGAGTTCGAAGCAGGACACAGTTGCAGATTCTACAACAGAAGCTGAGTATATTGCTGCATCAGAGGCAGCAAAGGAGGCAGTTTGGATCCGCAAGTTCATCACTGAGCTTGGGGTGGTTCCTAGCATATCTGATCCCGTAGAGCTCTATTGTGACAACAATGGAGCTATTGCGCAGGCTAAGGAACCTCGCTCACACCAGCGGACCAAACACATACTACGGCGATTCCATCTCATTCGAGAGATCATCGATCGAGGAGATGTGAAGATTTGCAGAGTACCCACAGAGGCTAACGTCGCAGATCCCTTGACCAAGGCTTTGGCACAGATGAAGCATGATGGTCACACTAGGTCATTGGGTATTAGATACTACAGCGATTGGCACTAGTGCTAGTGGGAGATTGTTAGTGAGAGCCCTAGAGCCAATCATATGATGATTACTTTTTGGACTCATTGTATCATATTCTTGTATATATATTTCTTATATATAAAGGCATTTCTTATGGTTATTGTACTTATGTGTATTGGTGCCAAATAACTTAGTATAATAACGTCCTTGAGTAGAAGGTTCTTATCTATATCAATCGATTAGTTGAATCGATAGTGAGATGATATAGAGAACACTACTCTTAATTATTCCTAGTCAAGTATTAACATTCAAGGACAATGTTAATGCATAGAGACTAGCATGTAGGTCAACATGATGACTTGATCTCACAAGTCATGGATATGAGATATCAAGTTGACACATGGGTATACATTAGAGAATGTATACTGAATGGCCCGCCATGAGAAAGTATCATGGATCGTTATATGAGTGTCATATACTTTCTCATGTGACTATTAGTATGACTATAGTCCTAGACCTGAAGTTACCATAGTTCCCTACATAAGGAGTTACGTACTTTGGCTTCGTCAAACGTCACCCGTAACTGGGTGGACTATAAAGGCGATTACTGGGTTTGTAACAAATTATGCGGAGGGATGTGAGTAACGTAGATGGGATCTATCCCTCCTATATGACGGGAGTGATATCTTCGTTCTTGATAGAGTAAGACCACTAAGTGCATGGCCATGCCCAAATAAGGCAATATTAGATATTGAGCTTATTTGATTATAGTGAGTCTACTTGGAGATCAAGACATATAGATTGATTTGAGGATGACACGGTCTATGCCTCATGAAAGATCAATCTAGATATCGAGGATAGAAGGACGTTGTCACATATTGTGATGGTCACAATTATTAGTCACAATGGTGATGTTGGATCTCGACATTCTTGTAACTTGGGTAGCAATGATGTGTTGCTAGATACCTCTCATTGCTTATGTCCTTAAATAGGTTTAAGGGCATTGCCAACGTTACAAGAACCTATAGGGTCACACACATAGAGCAATAGATGGAGAATAAGTCCATATGATGGACCGAGAGTAATGAAGTCAAAGTTTGACTTTGGCTAAATATGGAAAGTCCATAAAAGGCAAGTTTGACTTGACTCAAATTAGACAACTTGAGTTGGACTCGAGTTTGATCCAAGTGTTGGATGAATCTAATCATGGGAGAATAATGAAGTCAAAGTTTGACTTTGGCTAAATATGGAAAGTCCATAAAAGGCAAGTTTGACTTGACTCAAATTAGACAACTTGAGTTGGACTCGGGTTTGATCCAAGTGTTGGATGAATCTAATCATGGGAGAATAATGAAGTCAAAGTTTGACTTTGGCTAAATATGGAAAGTCCATAAGAGGCAAGTTTGACTTGACTCAAGCCACATCACCTTGACTTGACCAAGTGATGACTTGGCATCATCATCAAGGCTAAGTAACCTCCCCATTTGAATTTTGAATTCAAATAGGGGTTACCTAAGGTGGTGGCCGGCCACTTAAGTCCATATGTGGGTGTGTGATTGATTCCTCTCCCAACTTGGTTTTTGTTTTCGTTTTTGCTCTCCCTCTCCTCTCATCTTGCCGAGACCCCAAGGAGTGCTAGCACACTTTTGGGCTCTCCTCTCCACTCTCTTGCTTGTGTGGATACTTCTAGAGGGTTGCTACTTTGCATCCTTGAGATCCGACACCAACCGAGGAGCGAGCGGGAATTGCGGAGCACGTATCGAAAGTAGTTTTTCCCCTTCTCTAATAGATCTAGGTTGTAGATCGGTTTTTGAAGCATGTAAACGAGCACTCATACATTTTGAAATGGTTTTCTTCGCTCGGATCCTTTCTATTGGGGCTTTCGGGGTTTCCGCGACGCGAAAAAGCGATTTTCGCGGCCCGAAAAACCCTACACCAGGGTATGTATCCCGAGGGGGGGGGGGGGTCCGGGGGCTCTTAAAGAAGAGTAGTTTAGATTCGTCATGTCGTGCCATACAACTTTTTCATCCCACATACCCGCCACGGGCTATTCAACTCTATCACTGGTCAAAGGTTTTTTTGCATGTCGTTAGATAGTGTAAGCTCTACCTACTTATGTAGGTCATCTCAAACCAAATTTAGATGTTTAGTTTGGTTAATTCCAAATTTTGATTTTTTTTTTTAAATCTCAATTATTTCAATTTATTCGGTTGGATATCGATTTTATAATTCAGAAATCGATTAAACAAACTAAACCGAATCGATATTACTTACGTTATTAATTGATGCCAAAGTCGAATCGCTCACCTTCAGCGTCTCCTTCAATCCATCTAAGGACTAACACAAAAGAGATAAATCACAGAGATTACTAGCCCGGATACTGTGGTTAACACGTAGGGAGGGTGGACATACTGACTTTACCAGGATTTGACCCCAGACCTCTTGATGATAATACCCATGCATTAATCATCAGTCTATTCCGTGGAGACTACTTAGGTTAACAATTGAATGTATCCTGAATTGGTGTTTTAAAAAAAATATCTCTAAATCAGGACTAAATTTGAGATCATTCACGATAAGAAAATTTTGATTAATTCATTAATCAATGGAATTAATTGATTCGAGTTTGTTTGATTTTAAAAAGTTCAATCATGTTGGTTGTCTAAAAAAATATTTTCTATGGAGCTCCAATTAATTGGCCACGTTGACGACCAATTCATAGGAAATGAGTTCCAACGCCGGTACTAATTAATTGGCCTCGTTGACGACCAATTCATAGGAAATGAGTACCAACGCCGTTACTAAGCTTAAAAAATTATTAAGTTAATTCAGTATTTGATCTAATTAATTGATTTTATATTAATTTAATTTATTTGATTTTAATGAAAATTTGATAAATTTATACGGAAAAAATAAGTTTGTTCTATTTTAATCTATTTGATTTAATCCGTTTGATTTTGATTTGTTTAGTCAGCCCTAGAGCACTATGGAACCTACATGCTACAGGAACTTTAAAAATTAAAAGATAATAAATTCAAGTATTAATATAATTATATTAATTTTAACCTCGTATACGGCTGCCTCATTAATTGTTGCTAGTAAAGGCCGCCGCCTAACTGTGGATTGAGCCAAGAGAACTAGTGTACCGTAATAAATTTAAAAAATTAGATTAAAATATGTTATTATAATGAATAGGGATGCTCAATAACCTGTTTTTTATTATTATTAAATTGATTAAAATGAATCGTATCAGTCAATTCTATATATAAATCTATAGTTAATAGTCAATTGATATATCCGAGTAATATTTAAAAGAAAAATATCTAAAATGTGATTCCGAATTTATTCATTTTGATTTTTTTAATTTAATTGATTCTATTTTAAATCAATTGTTTAACTCTAATGGAGGAAAAAAACAAAAGAAAAAAAAAACGGACTGGAGAAAGCGAATGCACTGTGGAAAGACAGAAGAATCCTAGTAAAATCAAGATATTCTAACAATGTATATAGCAGCTCCATTACTTCTGGATTGTAAAGGCTACAGACCCGGCAATTTGTTGGCTGTCGATTCCTGGAAAAGAGAGTTCATGGACTGTATTAAATTTCAAAAATTAAAATTATCTCGGATAATGATAACAGTGATATTATATTTTTAATTTTAAATATTTAAAATTAAATTTTAAATTTAATAAATTAACAAATAAATTTTTTATATAAATGATTACTTTAGAAATATATAACTAATAAGTCATCCACGGTGAGTATTTCTCAATCAGGTTGGTCGGTGAAATATTTTTGAAATATTGGATTAGTAATTTCAAGATTAATCGGTATGAGTTAGATACCTAATACAAACTAAAAAAATTTAAACAGATTTGATAATGAAAATTGTGATGGGGTTGAATATCCCGTGGCAGACACGTACACTGAAGAAGTTATGTAATAAGATCTACCGAGTCTGGACGACTCTACCGAGTCTGGACGACTCTCTTTCTCGAACTTTCGAGACCCCCTCGGGAAGGTAGATTCCCGAGACCACCTCGAGCAGGCCTACTCTCGTGATCGCCCTAGGAGGACATAGGCCCGAGATCACCTCGGGAGGTCAGGTCCCCGAGATTACCTCGGGAAGGCGAACGCCAGCGATCCCCCGGGCCAAAGAACCCCGAGATCACCTCAGGGTAGCGGAGTCCAAAGATCATCATATCCGGTAGCCCGACCTCAAGTTACCATCCCCTTTCTTTGGATCTGTAGATAATTACCACTAATAATTACGAGATAATCATGACCCATAATACGCGACCATTAAAGCCTTAATTATCGCAACGACTCAGATTTAATGGCTGCAAGGACCGTAACAAGGATTATATAGTAACCGACAATTGAGGGAACGTGGAGAAGAACGTGGGGACACGTGTGACTGTCGCCTCAGGTATAAAATGTACTCCAACCTCCCAGATACGGGGATTACGCTCATTCTTACTCACACTTGTCCTTATTTCCTTCCATCTCAAAGACTCTCGTACTGACTTGAGCGCCAGAGTGGGTTCCGCCGAACAATCTCTGACGTGTTCCCATTAACGCTCGTGTTAATCTCGCATGGTGGGAGCTCTTCCTCTCTCGTCATCATCCTCGTGAGTTGAAGTCTGGTGACAGACCGTCGACGTCGATTCCTTCCGGAACAAGTTTGGCGCCGTCTGTGGGAAGTCTATCAAAGCACCAGAAGGTGCACCGATGGGAGAGCCGGAGGGACAATCCATCATTCTGACAAAAGAAGAGTTAGATCGCCTAGTGGCCAATGCTGTCAAAGGTGCACTCGAATAGTACCAAATTGAGCAGGCCAACTCAAGGCGAGTAGCTTCTGTGCAAGGGGAGATCCCTAGGATCTCCACCTCGCATCACCAACAACAAAGATCTATCTCCCCACCGGTCGGACATGCCGAAGTAGTCCCGGTGCACCGGCGGAATTCTCTACGAGATTTGGAGAATACCAACTCAGTAGCCTCCAAAGCACTGAGGAAGGAGGAAGGACTAGGGAAGAGGGAAGAACCTAAGGCCTTCTCAAAGGCACCCTCTACCCTTTTCTCACTGGATACCGAGTACAGACGATAGGGCAAATTACCCTATCGTTGTCGTTGGGCAGTGACATTCTGGAGAGGGCGAGGAGGACTCCCTTCCTGGTCGTGGATGCTCTCTCATCCTACAATGTCATCTTGGGGCGCCCGACACTCAACATATTCCAGGCGTGGTCTCGGTCTACCACCAGAAGATCAAGTTTCCGGTAGGCGATCAAGTGGTCGAGGTTAAGGGAGACCAGTTGGTGTTTCAGAGATGGTACAGCGGGGAAGTCAGATCGGAGTCCCGCAAGAACCCGAAGTCACACGAAGCCCTACAAATTGATCTCGCCGACCCACGAGAGGAGGAAGGACCCAAAGAAGAACGGAGGGAGGTCGAGAGCGAGGAGGTCCAGATTCACCCTCAACAGACGGGGGGAGTTACGAGGATCATCACCGACCTTGCACTAGAGCTGAGAAGTCATCTTATAGACTGCCTACAGAGCCATCAAGACGTCTTCGCCTGGGCTGCCGCGGAAATCAAAGGGGCCCCCTAGCTCTAGCCATGCATCACCTACATGTAATCCTTGGAGCTCGATCGGTGAAACAAAGGTGAAGACATTGTTCACCAGAGTAGGACAAGGCTATCAGAGAAGAAGTCAACAAGCTATTAAGAGCCGGGCACATAAGAGAAGTTCAATTCCTGGCCTGGTTAGCTAATGTAGTCCTTGTCCCTAAGCTAGGGGGTAAATGACGGGGCTGTATTGATTTTCGAGATTTGAATAAAGTCTGCCCTAAGGATTGTTACCCCTTGCCTCGAGTAGACTGGTTAATAGATTCTACGGCTGGTTGTGATTTCATTTCGATGTTGGATGCTTATCAAAGATACCATCAAGTTCCTCTCGCTCCCAAAGACTAGGAGAAAGTCAGTTTTGTGACAGCTAATGGCACGCATTGCTATAATGTCATGCCTTTCGGATTGCACAACGTTGGGGGTAACTTACCAGTAGATGATGGACAAGGTCTTCAGGCATCAGATCGGGAGGAGCATCGAAGTGTACGTGGATGATATCCTGGTCAAGACCGACAAGGGAAAAGACATGATAGTCGACTTAGAAGAAACGTTCGCCACCCTGAGGGCCAACAAGCTGAAGTTGAACCCTGCTAAGTGCTTGTTCGGGATGAAGAGTGGTCAGTTCTTGGGGTACATGGTGATAGAGAGGGGAATCAAGGTTAATTCAGAAAAAGTAAAGGCTATTCTGGATATGTCATCCCCTCGCAACTTCAAGGAAGTACAATAGCTGAATGGTAGAATCATGGCTTTGTCCAGGTTCATCTCCAAGTCTGCAGATAGGATCCTACCATTCTTCAAGATTCTGAGAAAGGCAGTCAAGTTCGACTGGGATGACCAGTGTGAGAAGGCATTTGTCAATCTGAAGGCCTATCTCGCCGAACTCCCCATCCTCTACAAGCCAGTGGAGGGGGAGACCTTATTTGTCTACCTATCTGTAGCAGAATAAGCGGTGGGCTTGGCACTCGTCCAAGAAGAAGGCATGGTGCAATATCCCATATACTTCTTTGGACATCTCTTGAAGGATGCCGAGATGCGATACACTACGATGGAGAAGCTGGTCTATGCTCTGGTCTTAATGGTCCGGAGATTAAGGTCATACTTCTTAGCACACCCTGTCATGGTTCTCACCAACAACCCGCTCGCACGGGTCCTCACCAATCTCGAAGCTTTTGGTCGGCTGATCAAATGGACGACAGAGCTAAGCGAATACGGTATTGAGTACTAGCCTCGTACCGCTATCAAGGCACAAGCTCTCTCAGATTTCATGCTTGAGACTGTCCCAGAGTTCGAGGCCGAAGGAGTCTAGAAGATCTATGTAGACAGGTCCTCCAAAAGCCGGCACAGCGGAGTCGGGGTGTTAATGATCTCCTCCTGAGGGGACACATTACATTTATCCATTCGGCTCCACATCAAAGCCACCAACAATGAAGCTGAATACGAGGCGATCCTAGTGGGCCTACAAGCAGCCAAGCATGTGGTACCTACTCGGGTCGTTGTACATTCGGACTCTCAGCTTGTGGCACAACAAATAAAGGGCGAGTCTCAGCTTGCGGCTGAAAGCTTCCTCCATGGAGGTTATACTGCAGAAGATCTCCTGGGTAGACAATGCCAAGGCCGATGAGCTAGCCAAGTTTGCTAGCTCCATCTCAACCTAGCAGCTAGATGAACCTAGTGCCTCAGAAGAAACGGTAGCGTAGATTGGAGAGGAGGTGGAAGGTGACACCGTAGCCGATTGGAGAGATCCATATGTGAAGTTCCTATGCAGCGGGAATGCTCTAAGCATGGATCAAGGAAGCCGATTGTTCCATCGCTGGGCTGCTAGATTCGCATTGGTCGGAGATTAGCTATACAGGAGGGTCTTTGCCCGACCACTCCTCAAATGTGTCGGGCCTGAGAAAGCCGATTATGTGATGCGGGAGGTACATGAATGCATCTGCGAAAGCCACATTGGGGGAAGGTCTATGTCTAAGAAGATTATCTTGGCTGGGTACTTTAGGCCTACTCAACAGGCTGACGCTCTCAAGTTCGTGGTCGGATGCGAAGCCTGCCAGAGACATCAACATGTGACTCATCGACCGACCGAGCCCCTGCGAGTCTCCATAGTGTCCTACCCCTTCGATATGTGGGGAATGGACATTGTAGGCCCATTTCCCATAGGACCCTAACAGAAGAAGTTATTCTAGTCCTTGTGGACTATTTTTTCAAATGGGTGGAAGCGGAGCCTCTAGCACATATTATGAAGGCCGCGGTAATGAAGATCCTATGGAGGGATATTGTCTGTCGATACGGCATCCCCCGCAAGCTGGTATTGGACAATTGAAGGCAGTTTGCCGGGCGCAAGCTCAAAGAATGGTGCGAGGGGCTAGGCATTCGTCAAGCCTTCACATCGATTGTGTACCTGTAGGGCAATGGACAAGCTAAGGTTGTTTATCGTGAAATCCTCAGGGGACTCAAGATAAAACTAGATCACGTTGGAGGCAACTAGGTCGAGGAGCTCCCCAGTTTCTTGTGGTCCTACCGTACCACTCCACGAGAAGGAACAGGCCAAACCTCTTTTCAGCTGGTGTATGGAGCCGAGGCCGTGATTCCAGTGGAGGTAGGTGAAGAGTCCGTCCAACAGCAGCACTATAGCAAGGAGGACAATGATCAAGAGCGGTTGATTGATCTAGATCTTGTGTCAGAGGTCCAGGATAAAGCAGCAGCCCGACTGGAAGTGTACCGACGACGTATGCAACAAGCCTACAATCGCTCGTAGCTTTGAAGTTGGAGACAAGGTTTAGAAGAGGATCAAACCAGTCGGTGACCCAGGGAAGTTGGAGCATCAATGGGACGGACCCTACATCATCACTAGAAAGCTCACAGGAGGCAGCTACTATCTGGAAGATGACAAAGGCAAGGGGCATAGAGGCCATGGCATGCCAATCATCTCCGACCTTATCATACTCGGTGAGATGTTGAGTTGTTTGCATAAGACTTGTATTTCTGTTGGTACTGCCTTGCAGTTCAATAAATAAAGGAGAAAATGAATACTTGCATGCTAAAACCCTACTACCTCACGGTGTTGCGGATGCCCGAAGTGTGTAGGCTTGGTCTGGATGTTGTGGATGCCCGACTAGGAGCTATAAAACCCTACTACCTCGCGGTGCTGCGGATGCCTGAAGTGAGTAGGCTTGGTCTTGGTGTTGCGGATGCCCGACCAGGAGCTGTAAAAACCCTACTACCTCGCGGTACTAAGGATGGCCGAGATGACTAGGCTTGGTTCGGGTACCGCGGATGCCCGACCAAGAGCTGTAAACCCTAATACCTCGCGGTGCTGCGGATGCCCGAGGTGAGTAGGCTTGGTTTGGGTGTTGCGGATGCCCGATCAAGAGCGTTAAAACCCTACTACCTCGTGGTGTTGCGGATGCCCGAGGTGAGTAGGCTTGGTACGGGTGCTACGTGTTGGGACCGGGTGCATGTCGACAAGGATACGAGTTCGTAAAATTTTAAATTTTTACGTGCAGCGGAAGAGTTTGCATAAAATAATTTCCTAAATTATTTTAACTTCGTATCTAGCATGCAACCTTATAGTGTATCGACATAATCATAAAATAAAAGTTTGCGGAAAAGTAAACTAATTTACTTTTATACCTCGCGTAACTTGAAGAAAGGGACGAGATCCAACCGTAGCGTCCCTTGGAAGCTTCGCCTCTATTCGCGTCCACGCCGAGTTCTCTTCGGGATGACTTCGCAAAGTCACGAGTTTTGTGCCGACGAGAACTACTAAATTCTCGGAAGGCACAACTAGAAGAATAAGAGAAAATAATGAAAAACTAACCAACGAAGTAACGGAATCGAATTCCAGGAAGAGAGGAATCGCTATCCGCTTCTTCTTCTTCGTGTTCGGGTTCTCCTTCTTCTTCTTGAAGCTCACGGCCTCCACCACCTTGGATGTAGGTTGGGCGCCGGCCCTAGGGGAGCTAGGGTGGGCGCCGGCCCTAAGGGAAGAGAAGGAGGAGGAGGAGAGGAGGGATTAAGAGAGAGAGGGAGAGAATAATTAATCTCTTAATTATTTTCGTTAGGAATAAGGGCTAGCCTTTGGTTCCTTTATATAGTAGCAACTCCTTTGCTAAGTCTCCCTCTAAACCGAATTAACGGAATTAGTTATAAGAAATTTATCTTATAAATTTTCTTATTGCTTATTCCTTTTAAGCCTAGTCTTATTATAAACAATTTATAATAAAACAAATTAGTTATCATAAGAGATTTATCCTATAAATTCTCTTATGAATTTTATTATAACTAACTTTATAATAAAACTAATTATTTATCATAAGAAATTTATCCTATAAATTCTTATGAATTAATTCCGTTTAAACCAAGTCTTTATTATAAACTAATTTATAATAAAAACGAATTCTTCTTCTCTTTAAATTATGGAATAAATTTTATAAGAAATTTATAAACTTTCTTATTATGGATAAATCAATTCATAATTGATTTTATAAAATTAAAATGAACCAACTCATGGATTATTTTAATCTTTCATAAAAGAATAAATTTCTATAAATTTTATTTATATAAATTTCTTTATACAAATTTATTTATCCATAATTTATAAAATAAATCGCGCTATATTTATTTTATTAATTAAACCAATTAAATTGGTTTTCTCCTTTTATTTGGCCGGCCACCAAAGAGGGGTTAATACCCTCTTTGGTCGGCCAAACCCAACCCGAACCGCCGCGAATCAAACTCATTTAATTCGCCCGAAAAGCCTTCAAAAGACTTAGCCATTTTTAGCTTCCATTGCGCCTCTGACTAACTCAGATTCGACTTATTTCTCTTGATCGAAAAATCCAATTTTCAACTCATTTTAAATCCCTCGGATTACTCGTAGTGCGTGTGACTAAATAGGCTTTCGATTTATGTTGGCCGTCTATAATTAACTAATTATAGAACGATCATGAGTGGCACCTAGTAGTACATCATGATCCCCAATTAATCGAAAGATCAACGGTTTGACCTCAGAAGAAATTATTCTGAAACCCTTCAGCAGCTCTAATGAATCGTGCCCCATTCCCTTCACCATCTTATACCCACTTGGTTCAGGACACGGTCAATAGTGTCAGTCCCCACTAGGCTGACTACGTCACACCTAGCCCAAGTAATGTCTTACTCGTCCTTTGGATTTCTAATTACTCTCATGTATTTTAGAGACTCTCACTCTAAACATGATATGCTCTGGCCAGAGGCTTTGAGTAACAATCCGACGATAGGCCTGGGTATACATCTCCTCGCAAGGAGTGGTGAATCCTTTGTAGGCTGTTCAAACATCTTCGGGCACTTCGGCTTATACCCGATCATCCTGGGTCCACACCTCCTTGGAGATGCTTGCTTAAGATGTCAAAGTATAAGTCTCTATGACCAAGATGACTTGAACACCGCAAGTCAAAGGAACATCGTACTTAAGCCGCAGTAAGATCTTCATTGACATATCTACATGTAGATTCCCATATGAAGTCTTACAGCTAGTCACTCCAATGAACTAGTTCCCTTAACTAGCATCCATGTTTATCTCTGGACATCCCAATGTCACCAGCTAGTGAGAATCAGCTGAATAGAGAATAACCCATGCTAGTCTCAACAGAATTGATAGTGTCCGTTTTTATCAATTCATCGACTAGGGATATTTTCAATACTTCACATTTGCGCATTTAGAGATAATCACTAGTTGTGATCTCATCACAAATTCTCTTATGCTGTGAGTTGTATTGCGGACATTCAGTAGATGAGTTTAAGATCCCAATCAAATACACAAGCATGTATACTCAAATAGTGAATTATCATTTATTAATATAAATGTTTTACAATCATAAGGCGATTGCCTTAGGACACTTCTCTCATATCACTAACACTACGGATGCCCGACCAAGAGCCGTTAAAACCCTACCACCTCGTGGTGTTGCGGATGCCCGAGGTGAGTAGGCTTGGTCCGGGTGATGCGGATGCCCGAGGTGAGTAGGCTTGGTCCGGGTGATGCGGATGCCCGACCAAGAGCTGTTAAAACCATACAACCTCACGGTGCTGCAGATGCCCGAGGTGAGTAGGCTTGGTCCGGGTGCTACGGATGCCCAAACAAGAGTCGTTAAAACTCTACCACCTCATGGTGCTGCGGATGCCCGAGGTGAGTAGGCTTGGTCCTGGTGCTACGGATGCCCGACCAAGAGCTGTTAAAACCCTACTACCTCACTGTGCTGCGAATGCCCGAGGTAAATAGGCTTGGTTTGGGTGCTGCAAATGCCCGAGAGCTGTTAAAACCCTACTACCTCGTGGTGCTGCGAATGCCCGAGGCGAGTAGGCTTGGTCTGGGTGTTGCAGATGCCCGACTAAGAGCTGTAAAACCCTACTACCTCACGGTGCTGCGGATACCCAAGGTGAGTAGGCTTGGTTCGGATGCTGCGGATACCCGACCAAGAGCTGGAAACCCTACTACCTCACGGTGTTGCGGATGCCCGAGGTGAGTAGGCTTGGTCTGGGTGCTGCGGATGCCCGACCAAGAGCTATTAAAACCCTACTATTGGGACCGGTGCGTCGGCTAGAGGGAGGTGAATAGACGGTCACCCACGTTTCTTCTCGGTTCTTCCTACAATGTTAGCATGCATAAGCGAAAATACTAATAACACAAATAAACAAATGCTAACACAAATCGTTTACGTGGTTCGGAGATAAAACTCTTACTCCACGGCTGTTTGTAAGGTGGGCGATCCCTATCCTTCAGTGGATTAGTCCCCGGAAGACCTCCGGCTAGCTCGTGTCGCTCCTTGTGGGTGGAGAAACCTCAACACAAACTCTCGACATCACCTGAGCACTTGGAGACAACTAATAAGCTTTACCCAAGCTTATTTCGTCAACCTTTGCCCAACCAAACTGAGCTCTCTTAAATAGAGCTCACAGCTGAAATAGCCGTTACCAGTCGACTGGTGCCAACACTAGTCGACTGGTCCACCTTGGATTCGAACGCTACATCCCAACGTTTGAATTCCAGCCGACACCAGTTGACTGCTCTTGTAGCAGTCGACTGATCTTTCTGTGACCCTTACCAGTCGACTAATTCAAGCATCAGTCGACTAACAAAACCCTAAACCTAGGGTTTCAGCCCAGAGTACAATCATTCATCACTCGTCCTCACCCGACCAACCTAGACCTAGCCTTCTAGCCTCCTCCATCAGTCTTGCGTCCCTCGGATGCCTCTCCATCCTTCACGCCTTGCCTTCTGGAGCTTCCCTCGGCCTCGATCCTTGTTGTCGGGTCTTCCTTTGCCAAGATGCCACTTGGACTTTTCTCCTTTGTTGTACCTGTATCCTGCATACTCACAATGCATAATAAATACAATAATAATCCTAACTTAAACCTTTGCCCAAACATTAATTCCCAGGGTACCTAGATTGTTCCAACAATCTCCCTCTTTTTGATGTTTAACAACCCGTTTAAGTTAGGGAAACAACAACAAAGCAAATAAATCATGGGTCCTAACCTTAGGCTCCCCCTTTACCTAAATTCCCCCTTGAGTAGTTTTTCCTTGCAAAGGTACTTCTCCCCCTTTGCTAACAAATACTCCCCCTTCACCTAAGCTCCCCCTTAGGCTTTGACTTCTTGCAAAGGTGTGTTGGTTTCCCACTTAAACCCAACACTTCTCCCCCTTTACCACCCATCAAAATAACACCCACAATATCCTAATTATTGAATTCTTTAACCTCTAATGATCATAAATAAAGTGTATTAATCCCCCATAAGATTATACACTTGTTTTACATCATTGGGACACTTTTCGACTGCTGAAAAATAGTTTCATCTTGTATCAGTCAACTGCGACAGTTACCAGTCAACTGATTCCCATCGAAAAATCATACAGTAGCTAGTCTCTCTCCAAAAACACTGTTACCAGTCGACTGCCCCTTGTACTAGTCGAATGGTATCCTGATAACTGCATTTTCAGCATTTCTGACCTAATTTCAGAAATGTGTAACTAATTCCATTATTCTCCAAAAATTCCTAAATTTTGTGGAGAGGATTGTGGTACCTTTGTCTACTTGGAAAAAATATATTTAAAAATGTATCTACCACCAATCCCAAGATTGACAAAAACCCAAAACTATCTAAATAGTTCAATTGAATCATGACCTAAAGTCCTAGTTTTGGCTTCGTCTTGATGTATCTGCCCATACCAAACCATAATGCATTCCTAGCATTGGTTTATATGACATATATACATAACAATCAATTCTCATGCAATATGTGTTGGTGCAGGAAGTGCCAAAGTCGAACCTATGTTTTGATAATGGAAAATGATTCAGAAGTTAAGAGTTGGTTGTGATCTAACAACCTTATTATGTGTGCAGGAAAGTCCTAGGTACACTAGGCACTAAGTCCTGGTTCTTTGAATTGGGCACTAAGTCCTGGCTGGGGGCTGGACAACTAAGTCCTGACATAAGGTTGGGTAATAAGACCTGGTGAGTGAAGCTGGGCACTAAGACCTGGTGAGTGAAGCTGGGAAAAAGTCCAACCGGAGGAGGTGGTTGGCAAAAAGGTAAATTCTCCCGAGAGGACTAGGAGAGGGCGCGTTCCCCATAGGAGGGAACATTAGGAGTCGGTTCAACCTAGGGTTCCATTTGGGAGACCCGACGTCAGAACCAAGATAGCTTAGGATGTAAACAATGTTTAATATGTTGGTGCAGGAAGCACCATATCGAACCTTGTTTTGATATTGGCAAAGGATTCAAAGTTAAGTTTGTTTGTGATCTAACAATGTTACTCAAGTGTGCAGAGACAAAGCCCTAGCGAAGGACTGCTAGGCACCTGGCGAAGGACTGCCAATATCCAAGCCCTAGCGAAGGACTGCTAGGCACCTGGCGAAGGACTGCCAGTATCCAAGCCCTAGCGAAGGACTGCTAGGCAACTGGCGAAGGACTGCCAGTATCCAAGCCCTAGCGAAGGACTGCTAGGCAACTGGCGAAGGACTGCCAGTATCCAAGACCTAGCAAAGGACTGCTAGGCGCCAGGCGAAGGACAGCTTGGGACTAAAGCCCTAGCGAAGGAATGCTAGGCACCGAGTGAAGGGCAGCTCGGCATCCAAGACCTGACAAAGGACCGTCAGGCCAAAGTCCAACCAGAGGAACGGTTGGCATCAGGTAAATTCTCCCGAGAGGAGTAGGTGAGGATGCATTCCCTGTTGAGGGAACAGTAGGCGTCGGTTCGACCTAGGGCTCCATTTTGGAGACCAAAGTCAGAACCAAGACAGCTAAGGCTGTACAAATTAATGCTTTATTTTGTTTTCGGACTAACCCTGGATGCAGGACCAAAGGAACGTGTGTCTGCAGCTCAGAGAGCCTCAAAGGAGTGAGGCAGCAGCTGAGTAGGGCGCCCTGAGTGTCTAGGGTGCCTCCAAGGTGAACAAGAAACAAGTAAGGCAAAAGGAGTTCGGCTAACCACTGGCCGAGGCGCCCTCTGCATCCAGGGCGCCCTCAGCAGCCAGGGCGCCCTCAGGTGCCAAGGCGCTTCGCGCCTATGCCAGCGAGGCCGATCAACTCTATCCAGCCGAGAAGACCGCGTCAACCAAGGCACCCTCAGCGACCAGGGCGCCCCAAAGGTCAAACCTCATCCCTATTCAGGTGGGATAAAGCTTGACCGAGCGAAGTGCGGATCGGCTGACACGTGGCAGGGCGCCCCCGACGTCCAGGGCGCCCTAGGTGCTATAAATAGCACCCCTCGACCCCAAGCTTGACAATCACTTCGACACAACGCTTCTACGCTCTTCCGCTCTCGCGCCTTGCTCCAGAAACCTCCCAACTCGAGCCGACGACGTCCCGCTGCTCCGAAAAAGTCAACCTTCATCGGACGTTGGTAAAAAGAAGAGCTTTCTTTTCATTAAAGTTTACTATACCGTATTTGTAAATCAATATTTGTAAACTTTCTTTGCGCCTATATAGAATTGCCCAAAGTAAACGGTCAACGACCGTGGGCCTTGGAGTAGGAGTCGACACAGGCTCCGATCTAAGTAAAAACGACTGCGTCTCTAAGTTATTTTTATTTCCGCTGTGCACTTGCTCTTAATTTTCCGAAAAAAAACAAATTCCGATATTCACCCCCCTCTATCGGTGTTCTCGATCCAACAAGTGGTATCAGAGCGGGGAAGTTCAAACTTGGTGCAACCACCAGTTTGAAAGTTTTTCGGATTTACAAAATTTTTAATCTCATTTCTTTTCTTTCTAGTTAATCAACACAACTCGATATTTTTCCGCCTTTTTCAATTTTGAATTTTCATATTTTTACCATAAGTCTGAATTGATAAAACAAACAATTTTTGAAAATTTGTCACAAAATTTTTTTTTCATTATTTTAATATTTTCCTCGAAATTCGTGCTACCTTATTTCGAGCAATTTTTATTTTTTTTAACATTAAATTTTTAATTTTTCATCATTAATTAGAATTGACAAAATTAATATTTTCAAAAATTTATCATAAAATGTTTTTATTATTTTATTATTATTTCACCTCGAAATTTGTGCAATATTGTTTTTGGTTATTTCTTCCTTCTCCCGCACTACTAATCCAAGACCAAGTCTTGGTACACTTTTGTTGTTTTTTTTTGTGTGCAAGAGGTTATTTTAAATGGCCAACCAAGAGTGGAACAGTGCTCGTCCACCGCTATTCTCCGGCGAGAACTTCAGCTTTTGGAGAAGTCAAATGGAGTCCCTTCTGAAGGCCCACATGGACTTATGGCGGATCATCCAAACGGGATTCTCTTTTCCCGTAGAAGATGAGTCATCAATCGAGTGGGATAAACTGGATGAACACACCCTCAATCAAATCGAAATCGATGCAAGAGCAACTGCAATCCTACAATGTGGTCTAACCAAGGAGCAACTCGAGCTAGTAGGTCCATGCAGATATGCTAGAGAAATCTGGGAAAAATTGGTTGACCTTCATCAAGAGATCTCA
The DNA here is from genome assembly GCA_024364735.1 of Boesenbergia rotunda. Taxonomy (NCBI): domain Eukaryota; kingdom Viridiplantae; phylum Streptophyta; class Magnoliopsida; order Zingiberales; family Zingiberaceae; genus Boesenbergia; species Boesenbergia rotunda. The sequence goes on from JAGFNQ010004445.1 coordinate 21,013, forward strand.
GATGAAGAAGAAGATCAGGTAAATTATGTTGCCCTTTCAGTCCAAGCACAAACAGTCGAGTCAGAGTCTGAACCCGAATCCAAAATCGAACCAGAATTAGACGACGAATTGACTGAGACGGTAACCGATTTCGAACTCTTTTCAAAATTAGAATTAAATAGTCAAACAGATACTATAATGGTCGAGGAAGGTGTAAATTTTATTGCAGGGAAAACTCCTAAAGAACTACCAAAGAAGGAGCTTCAACCAGTACTCGAGTCCGATTCAGACACAGAATCAGAAGATGAGCCTAGATCCGAGGCGGCAAGAATCAAGGGGGAGATTCCCAATAAAAAACCAAAAGGTAAAATTGTAAATTCAAATTTTAATCATGTAATTTGTTACACATGCAGGGAGAGAGGGCACTACCAAAGTGTGTGTCCTACTCGTAAGATTCGAACGACACCACCGACGGCGACAAAGGAATCAGTTCCAAAAGCACAAAAGGACAAAAGTCACATTCAATGCTTCAAGTGCCAGGAGTTCGGGCATTACAAAAGTGAATGCACAGATAAAAGAGCTACCAAGAATGCCGGACAAACAATCAACAAAGGTAAATTTACAGTATTTGAAAAACCGTTATTTACCTTGAATAATGTGATTGATTCATGTAACTTAATTAAATCAAATGTCAGAAAATTAAAACAAGAAAATGATACCCTAAAACATAAGGTCAATAAGTTAGAAAATTTAATTCATAATTTTGCTGATTTCGAAAATCCGGAGTATTACTCCAATTGTGATCTTACTTAGACAAATTGTTTGCTTTAATTGTGTGTTTCTTTTTAATTATTTTTTTTTCTGTTTTTCTTGCTTAGAAATAGGATTGGCTAGTATAAGGACTGAACCAACTTAACTGAAATTTGAACAACATAGTATTGGGTGGAGGTGAGATGATAGTACGTTAGGGAAGCCATCTTGGCGGAACTAGCCGAAGCTACCGATCCAAGACCCAAACTAGTTAGACCAGAATTTACCAAAAAGTAATTTTGAAGATGAAATTTCACTAAAAGGCTTTGTCAAGGAAAGGGTGGATGATCCCATAAGGCTACGGCCAAAGAAGGCCTTGTGCCTCGCCAAGACCTGGAAGCCAATTTTTGAAATTCAAATTCAATTTACTCTTTGTTAAATTCGAATCTAACACAAATTTTCAGTTAATCTTAGATTCAAATATCTCCTTTCAAAATAAATTAGGTTTAAAAATTAATTTAACTTTTCAAAATTAATCATGACCTTTTCAAAATAAATTTTTTTATTAAAATATGCATCTCACAAAACAGTTAAGGATATCCTCTTTTTGTCACTTAGAAATGGGTGAGATGCTTAGGACCTAAAAGTTGAGTCCAACCCAACCAACTAAATCAATTAACTTTAAATCAATTAAATTCAATTAAATCTTAATTAAATCAATTAAATTCAATTAAATCTTAATTAAATCAATTAAATTCAATTAAATCTTAATTAAATCAATTAAATTCAATTAAATCTTAATTAAATCAATTAAATTCAATTAAATCAATTAAATTTAATTCAATCAAATTTAAAATTAAAATTTAATTCAATTGAACAAACTTAACCCTCTAAATTTTCATTTTCATAAAAATCAAGTTTAACTTTTTAACTAAGAGTCAATGTTTCAAATCATTGTAATTAAAATCAAGTCTCTTTTTTACTAACCTGAAATTTATTTCATAACATTTATTTCTTTCCTTTACGATTATACAAACATTTTTGAAAATTAGTTTACTCATGTATGGCAAAAAGTCACCCTAGGGATTACTTAGGATATTTTCTTTTTGTCTACAGTCCGGGCTTAGATATTTATTTTTGTTTGGACTTAAAATTTTTTTTCTATATTTTCAAATAATCACTATATTTTTTCAAAAATTATGCTTTACAAAAAAAATCATTATCATTTTTAAAATGTTTTTCGAAAAAGGGGTTTATGCTTTAAAATTATCATCACTTCAAATTGAATTTTCTAAAATTATATTACCATGCTAGTATTCAAAACTATTCTTCTGATTTTAGTAAACCCACCCTAAAGACACAAAGGAAGGTCTACTTAATGATCTACAAAGACTCCGAGGATGTGTCAAATTTAGGGGGAGTCTAAATCAAAAGAAATTATTTCTAACAAGTTTGAAATTATTAGATAATTCGTATAATTTGAATCAAACCTTAAGACTCAGAGGAAGATCGCTTGTAGTCAACAAGCTTCCTAGGACTGGGTCGAGTTATGTGGGAGATCAAATTAAAAGAATTATTGAGCATTTTCAAAATTATATGTTTTCATGCATTGCACCTTTAAAATCCTTTTGAAAACTTAAATAATTACTCTTTCAAAATACTATCCTGTAAAATCATTTTGCTTATATATCATCACTTTCAAAATTTTACGTGACTTTGGAATACTTTTAAAAATCTATTGAGAATACTTTTGAAATTAATATTTACTTGACTTTGGAAAATTTTCCAGGACACTTAAGGAAAGGTCCTTGTAGTTAACAAGGCTTCCTTGGATTGTGTTAGACTGGAAAATAAACCAAGTCTAGTAAAATATTGTGCCTCTAAAGTTGATACATTTTTCAAAATGTACTTGCATATATTTTCAAAATACTATCATTTTGGCTTATCAAAATTATGTTGGAAATAATATTTACCTGAGTTGGAAAATTTCTAGGACACTTAAGGAAATTTCCTTGTAGTTAACAAGGTTTCCTAGGATTGTGTCAGACTGGAAAAGAAACAAAAGCAAGTAAAAGATTATGTGTAAGTACTTTCAAAAAGATAAGTCAAGTAATTTTAGTAATTTTCTTTAATATTTTAAAAGTACTTATGTTTTTCAAATTCATAATATCTTTCAAAATACTTATGCCTTTCAAAAGCTCAATAAAGTACTTGCATTCTTGTGCACTTTTCAAAATATTCAGAACAAGTAAACTTATTGGTTATCATATACACTTGACTCCAATTATGATTTTGAACATAAATTTTTCAGTCTTTCTAAATGTTTTTAAATTATTATAACACTTGACATTACTTCGCTCAATTTTTTTTACAAGCTCTGATACACAAATTTAAATTTCTTTCAAAATATATTTTACAAAATTTTTTATTGATATAAGACCAAGGGGGAGAATAGAAAAAGTGAAATTAAAAATTTCTTTCTTAAAATTTTTTTTCCCTTTTTAAAGAGTTTTTCTTAGAATGGTCTAAAACATAAGGAGAAGAATTTCACATTAAGGAGGAGAAAAAGGAAAGAAAGAAAAGAATTTTTTTTAACAAGTGCTTCAAAAATTTCGAAGTATTCCTAAGTGTTTTCAAACTTTTTGAGTACATATTTTTCTACTAAGTAAAATTTTCCTTAGTAAACAAATTTACTCCCAATTCTCAAAATTTGAAACTTTGTTTAAGGGAAATCTAGCTTCAAAATTTTGCCTAAATTTTGAAAAATTTTGCCTAAAATTTGAAACAAGTTTTGTTAGTGAAAATGTTGTTACTCCATTTTTTGAAAAACACTTTGTTAAAGACATGAAGCACTTAGGAAAACTCAAAAATCCCTGTTAGATACCTTGAACACCCATGTTTGTTTTTGATATATGTCAAAGGGGAGAAAAAGTCAAAGTTAAGTATTTTGCAAGTATTCAGGGTTTTAGGGGAAGTATGAGAAAAAAAAAATTTTGATAAATTTTTTTATATATACTTCATTGTGTTTTTTTTCCTATACTTCATTGTGTTTTTACCTTCTTTTATTAACTGTTATAAGTTTTTACTTAACTTTGAATTGTGTTGCCATAAATCAAAAAGGGGGAGATTGTTGGTGTAGGAAGCACCATATCGAACCTTGTTTTGATATTGGCAAAGGATTCAAAGTTAAGTTTGTTTGTGATCTAACAATGTTACTCAAGTGTGCAGAGACAAAGCCCTAGCGAAGGACTGCTAGGCACCTGGCGAAGGACTGCCAGTATCCAAGCCCAAAAGAAGGACTGCTAGGCACCTGGCGAAGGACTGCCAATATCCAAGCCCTAGCGAAGGACTGCTAGGCAACTGGCGAAGGACTGCCAGTATCTAAGCCCTAGCGAAGGACTACTAGGCAACTGGCGAAGGACTGCCAATATCCAAGCCCTAGCGAAGGACTGCTAGGCAACTGGCGAAGGACTGCCAGTATCCAAGACCTAGCGAAGGACTGCTAGGCGCCAGGCGAAGGACAGCTTGGGACTAAAGCCCTAGCGAAGGAATGCTAGGCACCGAGTGAAGGGCATCTCGGCATCCAAGACTTGATAAAGGACTGTCAGGCAAAAGTCCAACCAGAGGAACGGTTGGCATCAGGTAAATTTTCCCGAGAGGAGTAGGTGAGGACGCGTTCCCCGTCGAGGGAACAGTAGGCGTCGGTTCGACCTAGGGCTCCATTTTGGAGACCAAAGTTAGAACCAAGACAGCTAAGGCTGTACAAATTAATGCTTTTTTTTGTTTTCGGACTAACCCTGGATGCAGGACCAAAGGAACATGTGTCTGCAGCTCAGAGAGCCTCAAAGGAGTGAGGCAGCAGCTGAGTAGGGTGCCCTGAGTGTCTAGGGCGCTTCCAAGGTGAACAAGAAACAAGTAAGGCAAAAGGAGTTCGGCTAACCACTGGCCGAGGCGCCCTCTGCATCCAGGGCGCCCTCAGCAGCCAGGGCGCCCTCAGCAGCCAGGGCGCCCTCAGCAGCCAGGGCGCCCTGAGCGCCCAGGGCGCCCTCAGGTGTAACGACCCGAAAAATTCTCTTAATATTTTAATAAAATATTAAGCATGTTTAAATAATTTTCCAAGGGACCTAGAAATATTAAGGAGAACTTTGGCCTTGAAAATCCATGTTTTCTCATTTAAATTTAGAAAACTAAGTACCAATGAGCTTTAAATGGGATCCAAAAATGGATATTAATTAGGTAAAATTAATATAAATTAGGTAAAATTAATATAAATATAAAAGAATTTTATTTAACAATATTGGAATAATTATGGGGGATTTTAGGGGGGATTTTCGGAATTTAGGGAATTAAAATAAGAAAAAGGGGTTTAAATAAAATAAAAATAAAGGTGCATAGGCCAAGGATTGAACCTTGGACCTCTTGTACAACCATGAATGCTTTAACCAACTCACCTAGCAAGGAATTCTTATGAGGAATGGAAGTGGATGATGGTTAAGTAGTAGAAGAAGATGAAGGGCCATGGAAAACTCTTCATTTGCCCCTTTAAAGGAGCTATAAAGAGGGGGATGGGGGGTTACTTCTCTTTATCATCAAGTTTGATGTTCCCTTATGATGTGTAGATGTTAAGTATAATTTTTGGGAATTTTTGGAGTAACCTAGGACACTCTAGGGATTCGGCCAACATGAAAGGGACAAAACCAAGGTCCCTATGTTTATAGGTTTCGGCCAGCATGATTTAAATGTCTATAAATATGTTAAAAATCATGATAATGTTATTTGATGTTCCCTTATGATGTTTAGAAGTTAAGTATAATTTTTGGGAATTTTTGGGGTACCCTAGAGTACCATAGGATTTCGGCCAACATGAAGGACCCATGTGTAAGGTGGGTTTTAAACCCTAAGTATATGTTTTTATGTTTTATCATGATATAAGGGAGACGAAGGGTGTTTATGTGAATGTTTCACATGGGCTAGATACCCTATAGGTTTCGGCCAAGTACCCTATTAGGGTGGAAAGCTAGGACTTATTTCAAGTAAGGGCCCAATGGCCCTATGGTAAGGTATGGGTAGGGTTTAAGCAATTGATTTGGGGGTTTTAATGGAATTTTTCCATACCCCCATGGCCTTGAAGTTTCGGTCGAGAGCAAGTTTAGGGTTAAAGGATTAGGGTTGGGCTTAAGTAGGAAACCAAAGGGGTTCCTATGGCCTAGTATATGTGTATGAGTTACCAAGATATATGTTTAAGTAAGATGGAAGAAGTTCTATGTTAACCAAACCTTTAGTTTGTATGTCATGAATTATAGGATAAGTCATAGATGTTTAGACATGTACCATGATTTGTGAATAATATGTAAGTATGCCATGTCTTATGAATGATGAATGATATGTCATGTTTATGAATGATATGCCATGTTTATGAATGTTTATGAATGTTATGCCATGTTTATGAATGATATGCCATGTTTATGAAGGATATGTCATGTTTTATGAATAAGATGTAAGTATGCCATGTTTTATGAATAAGGTTAAAGTACATGCCTTTAGGGCATAATGATGATGTTAAGTATGATGAATGGATGATGATGAATGACAAGTATGATGAATGAAAAATGATGCTTATGTCTTTAAGGCATAAATATGCTAAACGGCATGGTCGATGGTTGACGGTACGACGGTCGAAAGGACCGGTAAATGGGCCGGTAGACGGGCCGAGCCGTAACAAGTATGCTATGTTAAGTATGCCATGAATGTCTCATGAATGATGAAGCATGTAAAGTATTTTATTTTATGAATGAGCTTGTACCGGACCGAAGTATGGGTCCAAGGGATGGGCACCTTAAGAACGCCCTGGTTCTGGACTACCGACTATTCTGTCCACGGTTCTGGCACTACCGAAGCTGTGCAACAGGGATGGGCACCTTAAGAACGCCTCGGTTCGGGGACTACCGACTATGCTGTCCTTACCCTAGTAGGTCGAGCCTAGCTACCTCGTATTTACTTAGGGATGCGCGCTTATGATGTATGTATGTGGTACAAGCCAGGGCCCCAATGATATGATGAATATGTTTAAGCATTTAAAAGTATGTTTTTAAAGATTAAGCATCCTTATATATATATATATATATATGCATTTTCCACATGCATCCATCCATGTTATGCATTATGTTATGAAAAGTATGTTTATGAAAGGTATGTTTATGAAGGTATGGTTTATGCCATGATTTATTTATGTTTATGCCATGATGTAATTATGTTTATGCCATGATTTATTTATGATTATGCCATGATTTATTTATGTTTATGCCATGATGTAATTATGTTTATGTCATGATTTATTTATGTTTATGTCATGATATAATTATGTTTATGCCATGATTTATTTATGATTATGCCATGATTTATTTATGTTTATGCCATGATATAATTATGTTTATGCCATGATTTATTTATGTTTATGCCATGATATAATTATGTTTATGCCATGATTTATTTATGATTATGCCATGATTTATTTATGTTTATGCCATGATGTAATTATGTTTATGTCATGATTTATTTATGTTTATGCCATGATGTAATTATGTTTATGCCATGATTTATTTATGTTTATGCCATGATATAATTATGTTTATGCCATGATTTATTTATGATTATGCCATTATTTATTTATGTTTATGCCATGATGTAATTATGTTTATGCCATGATTTATTTATGTTTATGCTAAGTTAGAATGCCATGATATTTTGCTAGTTTAGGATACTATGATTTAATTATGTTTATGTTAAGTGAGATTGCCATGATTTTATTTATATTCATGCTAGTTAGTGTGCCATGATTTAATTATGTTTATGCTAAGTTAGAATGCCATGATCTTATTTATGCCCATGTTAATTTTGAAACCATGATTTAAGTAGGTTTGTGCTAAGATGGAATGCCATGATTTTATTTAGGTTCATGCTAAGAATGGTTGTGAGGTTATGTTTATTATGTTATGTCTATGCCAAGTATTATGCCATGCTATGAATGTTTACGATGTTGATGTCTATGCCAAGTATTATGCTATGCCATGAATGTCTTATGGTTATGTTTATGTCATGCTATGAATGTGATGAAGCTATGGCTATGTCATGATGAAAGTATGCTATGTGATGATAAGGCTTATGTTCTAAGTAAAACACTAAGTATGCTAATGTTTCATATGCTCATGATAATTGATGAATGATTTTAGTGAGTAGGAAAGAGTCTTACTAAGCCTGTGTGCTTATAGTCTTATTTTCCTTATACCGCAGATCACGCTAGGGGACAGTAAGGAAGCAGCAGGAGGGCGTCAAAGAATGTGTGTGATAGTGACTTGGCCAAGAGACCATATGTTTGCTGGTCTTATGATAGAACTTTACCTTTACTATTAAGTACTTGAATATGACTCTATGACATGATGCTAAAGTATGACATGATGCTAAGTATGACATGATGCTAAAATATGACATGATGCTAAGTATGATATGATGCTAAGTATAAAGTTAGTACGTCAAGTTCCCATGTTATGATGCTAGGAATGGTAGTAAGTGCATGTATGTGTAAGTTTAAAGGTTTCCGCTGCATTATGATGTCTACATGCCCTAAGTATGTATGTTAACGTAACGCCGCTTTAAAAAAGGAAAAAAAAAGCGGGCGTTACAGGTTGGTATCAGAGCAGTAACCATCTCACTACACACACATCAAGCCCTTTTCCTGCAGCTTCCAAGTAAGTACCTCTTTACATATCTGATAGTAGTAAGATGTTTTATGATTTTAAGATATGCAAGTATGAACGGTAATTATGATGAAAAGTACGTTACGATATGTAATGACGAATGATACTTTATCTTAGTTTAGGAATTAATTATTTAGAATTTAGTATGGGGGTAGGAATAACAATAACTCATATATCCATACCTGTCCTCTATGAAGGAAAACATAGCTAGAAGACGGAGTAACAGAATTAATGAGACTACTTCATCGCCTGACCTGACGCTCAATATACCTTATATCATAACCTATCTTAAGTCACATCATAAGACCATCATGTATAAGTATTCTGCCTGATACATTAGGTCTAAGTTAGTCATAATATAATTAGTCATAAGTGTGACTCAACCTTAGGTTCATAAACATGGTATTAATTGAGCACCATCATAATCTTAGTAATTAAGGTGAACCTAGTATATAACCTGTACATTATATGAGTTACCAATCATATAATATAATTATATTATATTACATAAAGCAAATGATAATAATATGAGAGTGCGTACTAATATAAGATTATTATAAATATAACCATACCCAATCCTTAGCATATAAGTATTGTCATAATTCATCTATCATATAGGTTTTATTATGAGCCTACATACAGGTTGATATGTATCATCTCAACCTATAAGTTGTCACCTATACATATTATTTCCTCAAGCAAAATTACAGGTATTATACCTATAATGTATATGATAAATAACTATAAGTTATGATATTATGTATAACCTATAATATAGTCTCATGTAGAAAATTATATGATAGTCTACATACATAAGATTATAACACTCTCACCTATGTTAGCGTATAGTATTAGTTCCATTATACTAATACTAATATAATTAATGGTATAGGTCATACGGTATAACCTAAAATGATACGCATATGGTAGTGTCCTAATTATATTAACACTTATTATAGATTATGGGTCCACTATATCTTTGTACTAATTATAAATATTAGTATTAACAACGTATGTTTCCCTATTATCTTATATATAATATATAAAGATTACCTTAAGATATTTTTTTTGGTAATATAATAAATATGATCTCACTTATCATATAATAACCATTAGCTAATATAATTCATAGCTCATGTAACTAATATTTCGGAAGCATACTATTATTAGGTTTACCCATGATTATAATAAGTATATAATTATGATATATGCGTATAATTACATCATAGAGCTATTAATGATACTAGCACCGATGTTGTTTGAGGACATATTGGAGAAACAAAAAAAAAATTTGTGACCTGAGTTATGAAAGTAAACCTATTCAGATTTTGGATAGGGAAGTCAAGAAGCTAAGGAATAAGGAGGAACCTTTAGTCAAAGTCTTATGGTAAAGTCAATGGTTCGAAGAAGTTACCTGGGAACGCGAGGACGAGATGAAGCGCAAGTACCAGGAGTTATTCTAAGTTCGAGGACGAACTTTCAAGAGGTATGGGGGATTGTAACGACCCAGAAAATTCTCTTAATATTTTATTAAAATATTAAGCATGTTTAAATAATTTTCCAAGGGACCTAGAAATATTAAAGAGAACTTTGGCCTAGAAAATCCATGTTTTCTCATTTAAATTGAGAAAACTAAGTACCAATGAGCTTTAAATGGGCTCCAAAAATGGATATTAATTAGGTAAAATTAATATAAATTAGGTAAAATTAATATAAATATAAATGAATTTTATTTAAGAATATTGACATAATTATGGGGGATTTTAGGGGGGATTTTCGGAATTTAGGGAATAAAAACAAGAAAAAGGGGTTTAAATTAAATAAAAATAAAGGTGCATGGGCCAAGGATTGAACCTTGGACCTCTTGTACAACCATGAATGCTTTAACCAACTCACCTAGCAAGGAATTCTTATGAGGAAAGGAAGTGGATGATGGTTAAGTAGTAGAAGAAGATGAAGGGCCATGGAAAACTCTTCATTTGCCCCTTTAAAGGAGCTATAAAGAGGGGGTTTGGGGGGTTACTTCTCTTCATCATCAAGTGCATTTGCTCCCCTCCTCCCTCCTCATTCTAGCCGAAACTCTAAGGAAGAGTTCCCCCTTGGAAAAAGCTTCCACCAAGGCTCCATCACCCAAGATCTAAAGTTCTTACAAGGATTCAAGGACTAGGTGTGGTCAAGAGACATCAAGTCTTCTTCCTTCTCTCCATCCAAGGTCTAAAAATTAAGAAACCCCAAGGTAAGACTCCCTCACCTGTGGTATAATAGTTATCTATGATTTCCATGATTTTTAGTATGATATATGGGTTAGTTTTTGGATGTGATGTTGAAAGGAAAGAAAAACCAAGGTCCTTAAGTTTATGGATTTCGGCCAGCATGATTTAAATGTCTATAAATATCATAAAAATCATGATAATGTTATTTTATGTTCCCTTATGATGTGTAGAGGATAAGTATAATTTTTGGGAATTTTTGGAGTACCCTAGGACACTCTAGGGATTCGGCCAACATGAAAGGGACAAAACCAAGGTCCCTATGTTTATAGGTTTCGGCCAGCATAATTAAAATGTCTATAAATATGTTAAAAATCATGATAATGTTATTTTATGTTCCCTTATGATGTGTAGACGTTAATTATAATTTTTGGGAAATTTTGGAGTACCCTAGGACACTCTAGGGATTCGGCCAACATGAAAGGGACAAAACCAAGGTCCCTATGTTTATAGGTTTCGTCCAGCATGATTTAAATGTCTATAAATATGTTAAAAATCATGATAATGTTATTTTATGTTCCCTTATGATGTGTAGACATTAAGTATAATTTTTGGGAATTTTTGGAGTACCGTAGGACACTCTAGGGATTCGGCCAACATGAAAGGGACAAAACCAAGGTCCCTATGTTTATAGGTTTCGGCCAGCATGATTTAAATGTCTATAAATATGTTAAAAATCATGATAATGTTATTTGATGTTCCCTTATGATGTTTAGAAGTTAAGTATAATTTTTGGGAATTTTTGGGATATCCTAGAGTACCATAGGATTTCGGCCAACATGAAGGACCCATGTGTAAGGTGGGTTTTAAACCCTAAGTATATGTTTTTATGTTTTATCATGATATAAGGGAGACGAAGGGTGTTTATGTGAATGTTTCACATGGGCTAGATACCCTATAGGTTTCGGCCAAGTACCCTATTAGGGTGGAAAGCTAGGACTTATTTCAAGTAAGGGCCCAATGGCCCTATGGTAAGGTATGGGTAGGGTTTAAGCAATTGATTTGGGGGTTTTAATGGAATTTTTCCATACCCCCATGGCCTTGAAGTTTAGGTCGAGAGCAAGTTTAGGGTTAAAGGATTAGGGTTGGGCTTAAGTAGGGAACCAAAGGGGTTCCTATGGCCTAGTATATGTGTATGAGTTACCAAGATATATGTTTAAGTAAGATGGAAGAAGTTCTATGTTAACCAAACCTTTAGTTTGTATGTCATGAATTATAGGATAAGTCATAGATGTTTAGACATGTACCATGATTTGTGAATAATATATAAGTATGTCATGTCTTATGAATGATGAATGATATGTCATGTTTATGAATGATATGCCATGTTTATGAATGTTTATGAATGATATGCCATGTTTATGAAGGATATGCCATGTTTTATGAATAAGATGTAGGTATGCCATGCTTTATGAATAAGGTTAAAGTACATGCCTTTAGGGCATAATGATGATGTTAAGTATGATGAATGGATGATGATGAATGACAAGTATGATGAATGAAAAATGATGCTTATGTCTTTAAGGCATAAATATGCTAAACGGCACGGTCGATGGTTGACGGTACTACGGTCGAAAGGACCGGTAAATGGGCCGGTAGACGGGCCGAGCCGTAATAAGTATGCTATGTTAAGTATGCCATGAATGTCTCATGAATGATGAAGCATGTAAAGTATTTTATTTTATGAATGAGCTTGTACCGGACCGAAGTATGGGTCCAAGGGATGGGCACCTTAAGAACGCCCCGGTTCTGGACTACCGACTATGCTGTCCACGGTTCTGGCACTACCGAAGCTGTGCAACAGGGATGGGCACCTTAAGAACGCCTCGGTTCGGGGACTACCGACTATGCCGTCCTTACCCTAGTAGGTCGAGGCTAGCTACATCGTATTAACTTAGGGATGCGCGCTTATGATGTATGTATGTGGTACAAGCCAGGGCCCCAATGATATGATGAATATGTTTAAGCATTTAAAAGTATGTTTTTAAAGATTAAGCATCCTTATATATATATATATATATATATATATATATATATATATATATATATATATATATATATATATATATATATAGATATGCATTTGCCACATGCATCCATCCATGTTATGCATTATGTTATGAAAAGTATGTTTATGAAAGGTATGTTTATGAAGGTATGGTTTATGCCATGATTTATTTATGTTTATGCCATGATGTAATTATGTTTATGCCATGATTTATTTATGATTATGCCATGATTTATTTATGTTTATGCCATGATGTAATTATGTTTATGCCATGATTTATTTATGTTTATGCCATGATATAATTATGTTTATGCCATGATTTATTTATGATTATGCCATGATTTATTTATGTTTATGCCATGATATAATTATGTTTATGCCATGATTTATTTATGTTTATGCCATGATATAATTATGTTTATGCCATGATTTATTTATGATTATGCCATGATTTATTTATGTTTATGCCATGATGTAATTATGTTTATGCCATGATTTATTTATGTTTATGCCATGATGTAATTATGTTTATGCCATGATTTATTTATGTTTATGCCATGATATAATTATGTTTATGCCATGATTTATTTATGATTATGCCATGATTTATTTATGTTTATGCCATGATGTAATTATGTTTATGCCATGATTTATTTATGTTTATGCTAAGTTAGAATGCCATGATATTTTGCTAGTTTAGGATACCATGATTTAATTATGTTTATGTTAAGTGAGATTGCCATGATTTTATTTATATTCATGCTAGTTAGTGTGCCATGATTTAATTATGTTTATGCTAAGTTAGAATGCCATGATCTTATTTATGCCCATGTTAATTTTGAAGCCATGATTTAAGTAGGTTTGTGCTAAGATGGAATGCCATGATTTTATTTAGGTTCATGCTAAGAATGGTTGTGAGGCTATGTTTATTATGTTATGTCTATGCCAAGTATTATGCCATGCTATGAATGTTTACGATGTTGATGTCTATGCCAAGTATTATGCTATGCCATGAATGTCTTATGGTTAAGTTTATGTCATGCTATGAATGTGATGAAGCTATGGCTATGTCATGATGAAAGTATGCTATGTGATGATAAGGCTTATGTTCTAAGTAAAGCACTAAGTATGCTAATGTTTCATATGCTCATGATAATTGATGAATGATTTTAGTGAGTAGGAAAGAGTCTTACTAAGCCTGTGTGCTTATAGTCTTATTTTCCTTATACCGCAGATCACGCAAGGGGACAGTAAGGAAGCAGCAGGAGGGCGTCAAAGAATGTGTGTGATAGTGACTTGGCCAAGAGACCATATGTTTGCTGGTCTTATGATTGAACTTTACCTTTACTATTAAGTACTTGAATATGACTCTATGACATGATGCTAAAGTATGACATGATGCTAAGTATGACATGATGCTAAAATATGACATGATGCTAAGTATGATATGATGCTAAGTATAAAGTTAATACGTCAAGTTCCCATGTTATGATGCTAGGAATGGTAGTAAGTGCATGTAGGTGTAAGTTTAAAGGTTTTCGCTGCATTATAATGTCTACATGCCCTAAGTATGTATGTTAACGTAATGCCGCTTTAAAAAAGGAAAAAAAAATGCGGGCGTTACATCAGGTGCCAAGGCGCTTCGCGCCTATGCCAGCGAGGCCGATCAACTCTATCTAGCCGAGAAGACCGCGTCAACCAAGGCGCCCTCAGCGATCAGGGAACCCCAGAGGTCAAACCTCATCCCTATTCAGGTGGGATAAAGCTTGACCGAGCGAAGTGCGGATCGGCTGACACGTGGCAGGGCGCCCCCGACGTCCAGGGCGCCCTAGGTGCTATAAATAGCACCCCTCGACCCCAAGCTTGACAATCACTTCGACACAACGCTTCTACGCTCTTCCGGTCTCGCGCCTTGCTCCGGAAACCTCCCAACTCGAGCCGACGACGTCCCGCTGCTCCGAAAAAGTCAACCTTCATCGGACGTTGGTAAAAAGAAGAGCTTTCTTTTCATTAAAGTTTACTATACCGTATTTGTAAATCAATATTTGTAAACTTTCTTTGCGCCTATATAGAATTGCCCAAAGTAAATGGTCAACGACCGTGGGCCTTGGAGTAGGAGTCAACACAGGCTCCGAACCAAGTAAAAACGACTGCATCTCTGTGTTATTTTTATTTCCGCTGTGCACTTGCTCTTAATTTTCCGAAAAAAAAACAAATTCCGATATTCACCCCCCCTTTATCGGTGTTCTCGATCCAACATAATATATAATGCATATTTGCTTCTTGTGTTTGGAACTATCCTTGGTTGCAGGAAACAAAGGAACTGTATTTCTGCAGCTCAGGCACCTCATTGGAAGGAGGCGCCTCACTGGGGTTGGCGCCTATATGGATACAGGCGCCCCAGTTCAAGGCAAAACCAATCCATCGAAGCAAACTGTCACGAAAGCCTTTGGACCAAGTCAAGCTAGGTGCCTGTGTTAACACAGGCGCCCCAGTCAGCTTAGGCACCCCAGTTGAAGGGATAATCGCTGGTCGAGTATGCGGATCAGAGTTCGCGCAGAAGAGGCCACGTGTCAGGCGCCCCCTTCAACACAGGCGCCCATGCGACCACTATAAAAGGGGGTTCACCCCAAGGCTTCAGCACAACTTGCAAATCTCGCTTTCAACACTTTCGCTCAAGGGCAACGCTCCAACACGCTCTGCACTCGCGATTCAAGTGCCGATGATGACCCGCTGCTCCGAAATTCCATCAACTCCGGTCGTCGGTAACAGCTTAAATTTCTTAAGTGTTGTAACTTCCTTTTTAATTCTATATTTGTTTTCCAAATTGTAAACATTCTTCGAATATAGAATTGCCCATCGTAAACGGTCATGGACCATGGGCCTTAGAGTAGGAGCCGACCGCGACTCCGAACCAAGTAAAACAAACGGTGTTAGCGACTTTGCTTTACTCTTTCCACTGCGTAATTTCTCATAATTGTCCGAAAATTTTTCGATCGATATTCACCCCCTTTATCGATTTACTTCGATCCAACAAGTGGTATCAGAGTGGGTGGCTCAAACTTGGTGCAACCACCAGTTTGAGATTTTTTTTTTCGGATTTTCGAATTTGTTAAAAAATAAATTTTGTTAGAATTTTCTCGCTAATCGAGGTTGGTGCAATAACACTCGATCTTTTTCCGTGATTAATATTTTTTCCCCGAACTGCTAATCCAAGACCTAGTCTTGGGACAAGTTTTGTTTATTTTTTTCCATAAAATTTTAATGGCCAACCAAGAGTGGAACAATACTCGTCCACCACTATTCTCCGGGCAGAATTTTGATTTTTGGAGAAGTCAAATGGAACTCCATCTGAAGGCCCATATGGACATATGGATGATCATTCAAATAGGGTTCTCCCTCCCTACTGACGATGAACTAGCAATTGCGTGGGACAAACTGGATGAACCAACACTCAACCAAATTGAGACAGATGCAAGGGCAACTGCAATTCTTCAGTGTGGTCTAACCAACGAACAACTCAAGCTGGTCGGCTCATTTGGATATGCCAGAGAGATTTGGGAGAAATTGATTAACCTACATCGAGATAACTCAGATAAGAAAGACCAGGTAAGTTATGTTGCATTCTCGGCTCAAGCTCAAATAACCGAGCCAGATTCGACACCCAACTTCGACTCCGGATTAGAAGATGAGTTAGAATCTGTACCTGACTGCGAATTCGAGCTAGAGTTAGAGGACTAATTGATTGAGATGGTAATCGATTTTGAATCCTTTTCAAAGTTACAATTAAATAATCAAACTGATACTGTAATGGTCGAAAGGAATAGTTTCTATTGCAAGAAAAAATCCAGGAGAATAACCCAAGGAGAAGCTTCAACCAGCACCTGAGTCTAACTCAGACTCGAAATCTGACGATAGTGAAGGAGATCGACTCAAATTGTGTTGGTGCAGACAGCACCCAAGTCAAACCTGGGTTTTGATAATGGCAAAGGATTCAAAAGTTAAGATGTTATTTTGATCTAATATGTTACTTGAGCGTGCAGAAAGAAGTCCTAGCGAAGGACTGCTAGGCACCTAGCGAAGGACTGCTAGGCATCGAAACCCTAAGACCTGGAGAAGGGCTGCCGGGCACCTAGCGAAGGGCTGCTAGGAGTCTAAGACCTAGAGAGGGACTGCTAGGCACCTGGCGAAGGACTGCTTGGTACCGAAGCCCTAGCGAAGGACTGCTAGGCGCCGGGCAAAGGACTGCTTGGTACCAAAGACCTGGCGAAGGGCTGCTAGGCACCTGGCGAAGGATTGCTGGGCAAAAGTCCAACCAGAGGAGCCGGTTGGCAAAAGGTAAATTCTCCTGAGAGGAGTAGGTGAGGACGCGTTCCCCATCGAGGGAATAGTAGGTGTCGGTTCGACCTAGGGTTCCATTTGGGAGACCCAAAGTCAGAACCAAGACAGCTACGACTGTAAGAAAAATTATCTAACACTCTTGCTTTGCTATTTTAGAACTAACCTTGAATGCAGGACCGAAGGAATGTGTTTCTGCAGCTCAGAACGCCCCAAAGGAAAGGGGCAGATAGCTGTGCAGGGTGCCCCGGAGGTCCCGGGCGCCTCCAAGGTCAAGGCAAAATAAGTTCAGCAAGAATCGCTTCGATGACCAACTGGGCTAGGTGCCCTGATGGTCCCAGGCGCCCTATTGGTCCCGGGCGCCTTGGATGCCTCGGGTGCCCTGGGTCCTAGCCAACTAGCCAGCGAAGCAAACTCAGCCACGAAGCCAAGTAGAACAAGTCAACCGGGGCTCCCCCAGTGTCCCGGGCGCCCCCGTCAGCTCCGAGCCCGATTCTGGAGGGATAAGCTTTGACCGAGCTTCGGATGAGAGTTCTCAGATCCGAAGGCACGTGTCAGGTGTCCCCAGCGTCCCGGGCACCCCCAAGAGTGCTATAAAAGGGGCTCGACCCCTAAGGCTTTGAAATCAACTTTTCAAATGCCTCTACGCTCTTTGACACAAGCGCTCTGCTCTGGAAACCTCAAATCTCGAGATTCAAGCGCCGACAATGACCCTCCGCACCGAATTACGATCCACACCGGGCGTCGGTAACGAAGAGTACAATTGTTTTTTTACTGCATGATTACTGTATAAATCTTTGTAAAAACTTGCACGATTATAGAATTGCCCGCAGTAAACGGTCAAGGACCGTGAGCCTTGGAGTAGGAGTCGACTGCGACTCCGAACAAAGTAAAAAATCCTTGTGTTCGTGTCTGTTTTATTTTAATTTTCCGCTACGTATTCTCTTTTCTAATCCGAAACATTTTCACAATATTCAGCCCCCTCTATTGTGTTTTCTCGATCCAACAAGTGGTGTCAGAGCGGGGAAGCTCAAATTTGGTGCAACCACCAATTTGAGAGTTTTATTTCGGATTTTTACAAAAAAATTTTTTCGATCGAATTTTTTATCGTTAATCGAGTTTGGTGCAACACCACTCGATAAATTTTTATTTTCCCCGCATTGCTAATCCAAGACCAAGTCATGGGACGTGTTTTTCTTCTCTCTCTCTTTTCAGATAAATCCTAAATGGCCATGCAAGAGGGCTTCAACACCGTGATAAATCCCCAATGATAGGTGTCACGAATATGAGTCTCAAATTTAGATATTTGTAAAGCTGGAAACCATTTTTGCTAACAAGGATAAAAATGTAGTAAAGGGGCCACAGGTCGTATTTTTCCTAGGGCAAGTTAAGGATGTTTGATTCAAGCTCGAGTTTATGTGTCGTCAAATATTTTTGGTTTTCAAATAAGATTTGGGTTTGGTTTGCAATCAAGAATGAAATCACAGTGAAAAGGAAAGAAATTTAACTAGACAAATTTAAGCTAGGTAATATCAACTAATGAACTCAACCAATGGACAACTTTAATCAACTAATATAAATTTGCAGAAATTGCAAACAAATCTGAATTCAAATGCAAGAGTACACTACAAGTTAATTGAACTTTAGTAATTACCACTCAAAACAAACCAAATGCTAAGCAATCTAAAAACAGACCGATACAAAACCAATGCCGAAAATTCACTTGATACAAGTTGCAGGAATTCAAACTGAAATGCAGAAGAAAGAAACTAAATTTCAGAGGCAATCAAATGTAAAACACGAATTCAGAAATGGAATTGATTTGCAGAAATGAAAACTAGAATCCCAGAGACAGCCGAATTTGAAGCAAGAATTCAGAAATGGAATTGACTTGCAGAAATGGTGATTACAATTCAGACACATCCGAATGCAAAGCAAACTGCCAAGTTCACATGATATAACATTAGTGAGTTCAGAAATGATCCAACATTCTGCAAAATTATAAAGACTAATACACAGAAAAATTAATGTAGATGAAACAAGCTGATGTAAACAAACTGATATCAATTCAGAAACAAACTAAGTGCAGGAATGAATGCAGAACTTCAGAAATCGAATGCAGCAATTCAAAACAAACTGAATGCAGAACAAGCAGAGCCAGCTGCATTCGAGTGCTCCAAGCTAATGTTCACATAAGATTCATAAGAGCTAATGTTTACTTGATACAAATTCAGAAATGATAAACTGAAACATTGCCGAAAGGAAACTGATACATAAGCAAACTGATTCGCAGGAACTAAAGCTGATACGCAACAAATGAAACCAAATGCAGAAATTGATATCAATTTCTATGTAAATGAAACAAGCTGCAATGTAAATTCAGAAGATAAAAATTAGAGCTCACTTGATATAAAATTCAGGAACTAAAGAACAGATACGCAGGAAAATAAGGCTGATACGCAGAATGAAAACCAAATTCAGAACTTATCCAAATGCGAAGCAAGCTGATCTATGTGCAATTGTTCACTAACAAACGACCTAACTAATTAACTTGCAGAATTGAAATCTAATGAATGTAGGAACGATTCAATAAAACTGAGTTTAACTGATTCAAAGTTCAGAAACTGTAAATGAATTGCAGAAATTGAAACTACAGCTCGGAAATGAAAATTCATTAAAAAAAATAAGCTTAGATCCCTTCCTTAGGTCAAGGACTTCTTGCTGTCACACAAGAGTAAGCCACGAACCCCATAGCTTGACAAATCGTTGGGAAATCTGACTCAGTGATCGATTCAACTCAAACTCTGCTCCCGGTTGAAAAATCTATACGATCTCCTCGATCTTGCTGTGTGAGATTGCGATGATGACTTGGGGACAATCAGATCAATCCAGAGAACCCTCCGACTTGCTCAGATGGATGAAAAATGGCACAAGCCCGAGATCCGATCAGTTGATTGGCAGAGCTGATGAAACCCTCACCTTGCTCTGTTCAGTGGTGAAATTGAGCTGAAATCTTCATGGAAACATCATCTCGACGATCTAGAGCTTGCTCCAAGGTGGGAATCCAAGCGGTCGTGCGATCGGATGAGAAGAACTGAAGAAGAACAGTGGAAAAACTCGAAGAAACTAAGCTGCGGCGAAGACACGACGATCTGATCGGGGGAGAAGAGACTGTTTATATAGTTTAGAAATGGTTGGTCCAGATTATCTTAACTCCATCTAACGACTGGATCTTTTCAGATCTGAATCAAACTTTCCAGATCTTGATCAAGGGTCAGGATCTGCCTCTTAGTAACTCGGATCTTTCAGATTTGCAACGGATGGCTCCGATCTATCTGATATTTGAATGGACGGTCTAGATCCTCCTGAGCTTGATCCAACGGCTAGATGATCTCTGATTTGGATGAAACCTTCAGATCTTGACTTGAGTGCTTTATTAGCCTTAACCCTAGCTCGGATTGCATGAAAAGTTCTCAGATGGCTCAGATCTAGCCATTTTTGAATCAGATGACCCATATTAGTCAGATACTTGATCACTCGATCCGGGTCCACTTCTTACTCAAGTTTGACCCATCATGACCTGGGTCCATGATCCTTCGAAGCCTATAAAAATAGATTCACAATTTAGTGCCAAAATATTTCCAATATATCAAGATTTACAATATAGCCCAAAATAGAATAAATTCACAAAACCTAGGATAAATTCAATATTAAGCAAATAAAATATGGGTCAAACATGGATTTTAGAATCTGAAATGATCAACAAAATAGTATTTATCAACTCCCCCACACTTAAACTTGAGCATCTCGCGAAAACCACTAAATATGTATCCCTTAGATTCTTTCCAAACATAGTTAGAAGCAATTGAAAAAAATTACCTAAGGTTGTCAATTCTCAAAAATCTAAGCTCTATGGATTAGTATCTCGTCCTTAAATCAACAACTTAGCAATTTCATCCTTCATGATTCATTGAGATGTATTTAACTCACTAAGCCTTTCAAGGGAAATGTTGGTGGGTCTCTTTTCGAGTTCTAAGTTCATGATAAAAGTGGAGCTCACTCAAACATATATGCTTTTTGCACTACCATAGGCTTGCTTGTTATCTACTCTCCGCCATTATTCATGATTCGGATCCACATCTACAAAAGTTTATTCAAAAGTTAAAGACATATGAAAATGAAAGAATGAAGTAAAAGTTTAGAAAATAGAGAAGTTGATGAAGTGAAAAACATGGATGTTCAAGAATATTTTCAGTGCACTTTGCCCTCTTTATAGTCCTCTAGTGAAGTCAAAATTGTGGTGGAGTAAGACTTGGCATTGCCCTTGATTCGGATGAAGAAAACCTCATTGGTTTCATTATGCCATTTGCTTTTGCGTGCCACTTGTCTCTTTTTTTTCTCTTCTTTCTTTCTTTTTTTTAGGACCCTCTAGCAAAGTCAGAATTGTGGTGGAGCAAAGACATGATTCGGATGAGAAAAACTCCACTGATTTCATGGTGCCAAAACTTCAATTATGTGCCACTTTGTTTCTTTTTTTCTTTTTTTTTTCTCTTCTGCTTCTTCTTCTTTTCTTATGATCAGCTGCTGAATTTCCTACTTGTGTTTGCAGCTAATTCTTGTTCATTTGAAGACTTACTAACCAGAACTACTTCGCTGTGAAATTTCTTTCTTTCATTCTTGTTTAGTTTTTTTCTTGCAA
The DNA here is from genome assembly GCA_024364735.1 of Boesenbergia rotunda. Lineage (NCBI taxonomy): Eukaryota > Viridiplantae > Streptophyta > Magnoliopsida > Zingiberales > Zingiberaceae > Boesenbergia > Boesenbergia rotunda. Next base: position 42,811 of record JAGFNQ010004445.1, read on the forward strand.
TTCGGCTTCCAAACTGTTTCTGTTTTTTTTTTCTGTCCTGATCTGATAACTTCCAATGGAGTCAAACTTCAGTTGGAGTCACTTTAGTTGGAGTCACTTCTATCCTGAATTTGTATCATAGAACTTGTGACATCAAATAACAATTAGGGAATTAGATGCTCCACATGTAACCTTCACTAACCAACTCTTACAACTCACTCTTGATACACATCACATTCAAGTTGGCACACTTCTATCACATTTTTTTTTGTTTCATGTTTCAGCTCCACGGCAATTAATTTCAGACCTTGCAATTCTCTGATTTCTTAAAGCAATTACATCACAGGAACTTGCATCGAATAGTAGTAGAGGATTTAAGTGCTTCACATGGGAATTTACTGATAAGGAGATCTGAATTCCAGCCATGGCACTGCATTGCACTACTGATCTCATCTAGTAGTTTGAAATCTGCTCCCAAGAGGTTGAGTTCAGTGAAAAACCATTCTACAAGTTCTGTTTAAATTCAGCAATGCATAACTGATTTAGGAAGCACGAATTTAGTTTGAAGTTGATACAAAACTGCCTTACTAGCATTCCAACTGATTTTTTTCTTCTTTCTTTCTTACAGATTCAACTATAGCTCTTCAACAGATTTTTCAGAACATAATTTTGGCACAATGCATTAGTAACTTCCTCACTTGGACACCGAAATTTGGCACAGAAATTTTTTTTTCTTTAGCCGAGCTTGTAATAAAAGAATTTTTTTTCTTCACTTTAGCACAGAATTTTTCATTTGCATGCCACTTGGACTTTGATCTTCAAATTATAATCAAGAATCTAGATGCTCAATTGTTTCCCTCCTTAACCACTTCTTCCCACTTATTCTTGATACCAAACTCAATTCAACTTTTGGCTTCAACCGCAAAGATTTTTTTTTCTCTTGAAATGAAATGCATCTTTGATACAAAATAATTCCAAAACACTAGCCACCTCCCCCACACTTGATCATTTGTCCGTCTCGGGCAAAGTATCATTGAGAACATCCCAAACAAACAAGTCCATGTAGAAGTATGGTTAAGAGTATGAAATATAGGAAAGAAAATAGAATAGATTATGTATCAACTTGCTTATTGCCAAAAACTGATATGGAAAGGAGAAAATAGCCTCTATAGATGTGATCCAATCATGGAAATATGGTTTTGAAAGAACCTAAGCAAGTTCTAGAGTACAATCACATATGTGTGTCACAAAAATAAGGCTAATTCTCACTAGGTACAAATAATTCATCTCAGGTCATCAATTTAGAATCCATAGCCAAGTAGTACTCAAGCATCCAAGAATTCATCCATTAGCTCAAACCTTAAGTTTTAACAACCAAATTTAATTTATTTTCAAGAGACTCTAAAATGATATGAAGACAACCTAGAGGGATACATTTATTCCTACTCATTAAGAAGTGCCAAAAGAAATAACATGGTATTTACAATGTCTATTTATTCATTTTATTTTACCTAAGAATTTATTATCAACAATTCACTTCAAAAAGAAACATTTACTTCTAAAAACATGAAAATGATATATACAATGAAATGTAGGTGCAAGAAAAGTAAACTCCCCTTAATTTGGGTAGATAGCGTCTTTGATGTCCAAACCATCGACCTCTAGCTCCTTTAATTCTTCAAAGTACTTTTTGAGCCTGTGGCCATTGACTTTCCAAACAAAACCGTTAGCTTCATCTTTAATTTCAATAACTCCATAGGAAAAAATGTTAGTTACAATAAATGGACCATCCCACCTTGACCTTAACTTACCTTTAATCAATTTGAACCTTGATTTGTACAATAATACCTTGTCATCAATTTGGAAATCTTTCTTCAAGATGTGCTTGTCATGGAAGTTTTTGGTCTTTTCCTTGTAGATCCTTGATTTTTCAAATGATTCTAGCCGAATCTCTTCAAGTTCTTGAAGTTAAAGTTTTCTTTCTTCTCCCACTTTGGTGGCAACGAAATTACACGCCTTTACTGTCCAATATGCTTTCTGCTCTATTTCCATGGGAAGATGACAAGCTTTACCATAGACTAAGCGGTAGGGGGACATGCCAATCGGTGTCTTGAATGCCGTTCTATAAGTCCAAAGTGCATCATCTAGCCTTTTGCTCCAATCTTTTTGTAGCGACTCGCCTTCTCTACCTTAGACGGACCGTTACTTGTCTACTTCTTGACTCTAATGCATGACTAAGAATGCGGAACTTTCTTTTTCTTTTGTATTTAAATCTATCTAAAAATGATATTCTAACTTTAATAGTCATGCATTTAAACTCATCACACAAGGTGCTATAATATTACTAGAGCATTATGGAATATGGATGCAACTTTTCTAAGCATATTTAAAGCAATAAAACTTAATTCGAAACTAACCACATCTTGGCACATGCAATAATATTTCTAGAACTTCATAGAATGTAAATCTTACTTTTCTACCGAATTTACAAGCATTTTAAGTACAATTAGGACCTAGTCCAAAAGGGAATAATAATAAGCTCAAGAATACTACTCATGCCCTTGCTCATCTAGTGCATTCACAAAAGTATGCATACTAATTGAAATGACATGGAATCTTCATTCTACAAAATTGAGCATGTAAAACTATCCGAAGCATGAATGTTTAATAAACTCCATAACACAATAATTTGGAATTTGGAAATCTTAAACATGCATTTCAAATAAGCTAAACTGTGTCATCCCAAGGATCTCTCCAAGGTCAGCCACCACACACATGTCACTCAGCACCGCCTCGTCGCCTTCCTTCAGAATTGCTTGTCTTTACCTTTATCTATAGTAAGAGGAAATGCAACTAATAAGCATAAAGCTTAGCAAGTACTATCTAGCTCACAAAAACTCGAAATGTGCAGGCATGCTTTTTAAACAATGTGAAATCACATGAGATACTTTTATGCTTAAAAGAAACACTAAAAACATGTATATACTTTTATGCTTAAAAGAAACACTAAAACATGTATATACTTTTATGCTTAAAAGAAACACTAAAACATGTATAACTCAAAACATGTATACTCAAGCATTAATACATCTTCACTCACTTTTTCTTGGCTTAACTTGAAACTTTAGCAATTCTTTAACTTTAAATCTTTCTTTAACTTTTAGAAAATTTCCTTAAACTTTAGAAAAACTTTGCTAAAGCATATACTTGAAAATAATAACTCACTTGGATCCACTTAAGACGTAAGTACCATCTTATGCGCGTTCCCTAAAAGGTTGGGGTAGCGAGCCACCAATCCTAATAGAGCAGACCTTGGTCTACCAGGGCCAAGACCTTGGAATTGGACACCTGGATTTGTTTAACGATGCCCTTGGACGCCGGGTACTGGCCTTAGAAAATAAAATACTTACTTTTTCTTATCTTGAATGCCTTGGCATTTTAACGAGCACCTTGTGTGCCCAAATCCCTAAGTCTTGACTTTTGGGGATTTCTTAAGGCCTTGGCCTTTTCTTTTCTTGTCTTTATCTTCTCTTTTCTTTTCTCATAACTTTTCTTAGCCCCTAACCTCATATAGGGTACTTAATCAAACTTATACAAGCATGGATTAAACTAGAGTTACATGCAAATCATAAACTAAAAGAAAATTTGCATTTTAAACTTTCTAACGGAAAAACTTGCGGAAAACCGCCTCTTACTGCAGGTGAGCAGTACTTACCTCCTGCACTAGGTTTTTCTTACGAATAAAATCTGAAATTCCTGAGGAAACGTCGAATTTCGACGTTCTTCTTGCTCCTTGGCGTTCTCCTCGCGTCTACGAGAGTTCTCGTAGAGAATAGGGCCTCTTGAGACCTTCCTTTGGCTTCTCCTTTGTCTTGGGCGAGAGAGAGGGCGAGAGGAAGAAAAAAATCGCGAGAGGGAGAGAGGGAGTCGGCGGAGAGAGGATGTGAGGGAAAGAATGAATAAAAAAGCCCTAAGTTTCCCTTTTATACTTATGGAAAAAAATTTAACTAATTCTACCTTATCTATTGTTTCCGCTAATCTATTTCAACAAAAGCAAGCTAGCCCACTTGGTTTGCCCCTCCTCCTCTCACAGCGTAGGTTCAGGGATCAAATTTCTCCTATGCGTTTTTCTCTTTTTACCCGTTTTTACCACTTTCGTTTACGGAAAAATTCTATAAAAATATCCATAAATTTGGAATAAATTCTAAGATATTTCTAAAATTAGTTTCGAGAATTTTCGGGCGTTACAATCCCCCATACCCAGAACGGACTCGAAAAATTCCATAAAAATATTCTAAAAATTCCTAAAAATATCTAGAATATTTCTAAAATATTTTTAACTAATTTCAAGGACTTTAAGGACTTAAAATGGAAATTTTGGGGCGTTACACTTTTCTAGTGGGCCCAACGGTCTTTTCCAAAATTGATTTGATCTCTCTGTTAGAAATTTTAGCCTGCCCATTTGTTTGGGGATGGTAGGATGTAGAAATCTTATGTACAACCCCATATTTACTAAGCAAGGCCTTTATGTGTTTATTGCAAAAATGAGATCCTTGGTCACTTATTATGGCTCTTGGAATTCCAAACCTGCAGAAAATGTGTGACCTAACAAAACTAACAACAACAGAAGAATTATCAGTCTTGGAGGGAATGACCTCCACCCATTTAGAAACATAATCTATAGCAAGTAAAATGTGCAAATATCCACAAGATGCAGGAAAACGTCCCATAAAATCTATTCCCCAAACATCAAAAATCTCACAGAAAAGTATAGTGTTTTAGGGCATCTCATTTCTCGCTCCTATGTTCCCAGTTCGCTGACATCTATCATAATTTTTATAAAATACATATGAATCATGAAATAGGATGGTCCAGTACAATCCACATTCTAGCACCTTCCTAGTAGTTCTTTAGGGTCCAAAATGCCCCCCACAAGCAGATGAATGGCAAAATGTAAGGACAGAAGAAAACTCATGGTCTGGTACGCATCTCCTAATTATTTGATCATTACAAAACTTTCATAAATACGGGTCATCCCACACATAGAATTTTGCATCACTTTTAAGTTTATCTTTTTGAGCCTTAGAAAAGTGTGTAGGGGAAACATGTGCAGCTAAGAAATTAACTAGGTCTGCATACCAAGGTGTCTCACCATGTATTACAAGAAGGTGCTCGTCTCTAAAATCATCGTCAATGGTGGCAGGTGATCCATCTCCTTCAATTCTGCTTAGGTGATCTGCAACTAAGTTCTCTTTGCCACTTCTGTTTTTGATCTCCAGGACAAATTCTTGGAGCAGGAGCATCCATCTAATCAGTCTAGGTTTTGCATCAGGCTTTTTCAACAAGTATTTTAGAACTGCATGATCAGAAAAAATAATAACATGTGAGCACAATAAGTAAGATCTGAAAAGGTCTAAAGCAAAAACTATGGCAAGAAGCTCCTTCTCAGTGGTAGTGTAATTTGCTTGGGTAGCATCCAGGGTCTTGGAGGTATAGCATATGACATGAGGTGCCCCCTCCACCCTCTGTGCTAGAATAGCTCCCACTGCAAAGTTAGATGCATCACACATTAATTCAAATGGCAAATTCCAATCAGGTGATTTAATAATAGGAGCAGAGGTAAGAGCCTCCCTGAGTCTGTGAAAAGCTTCTTTGCACTTATCATCAAAGCAAAATTCAACATCTTTTTGCAAGAATTTTGTCAAGGGTCGAGCAATATCACTAAAGTCTCTAATAAATCTGCAGTAGAAACTTGCATGTCCAAGGAAAGCGCGAACGTCCCGTACGTATACGGGGTAAGATAAAGAAGAAATAACGCTTATTTTTGTAGGATCTACCTCTATACCTCTCCTAGAGACTATGTGTCCAAGTACAATACCATGCTCTACCATGAAGTGACATTTTTCAAAATTAAGCACAAGGTTAGTCTCAATGCAACGGTGTAAAACCCTAGACAAATTTTCTAAGCATGAATCAAAAGACGTGCCAAAAACTGAAAAATCATCCATAAATACCTCCATACAATGCTCTAGCAACTCAACAAATATACTTACCATGCATCGCTGAAATGTTCCGGGTTCATTGCAGAGTCCAAAAGGCATACGTCTGTAGGCAAAAGTGCCAAAGGGGCAAGTGAAGGTAGTCTTCTCTTGGTCCTCTGGATCTATACAAATCTGGAAGTAGCCTGAATAACCATCCAAAAAACAATAATGGGACTTCCCTGCCAGTCTTTCAAGCATCTGATCAATAAAGGGTAAAGGGAAGTGATCCTTCCTTGTGACCTTGTTGAGCTTTCTGTAATCAATGCAGACTCTCCAGGAATTCTTAACTTTGGTGAGCACTAGTTCGTTATTTCCATCTTCCACCACTGTCACGCCAGATTTCTTGGGCACCACGTGTATGAGACTAACCCACTGACTATCAGAAATGGGGTAAATGATACCTTCCTGTAAAAGTCGAGTCACCTCTTTCTTTACAATGTCCAAAATGTGTGGATTAAGTCTCCTTTGTGGCTGCCTCACGGGTTTAACATTTTCTTCCAAGAATATCCTGTGCATACAGAGAGCTGGGCTGATACCTGGTATATCTGATAGAGTCCACCCAATCGCCTTCTTGTAATGCCTCAGGACTTGCAATAATTTCTCTTCCTGTTCTTATTCCAAGTGCTGTGTAATAATAACTAGAAAATTCTGCTCCTCTCCTAGGTACACATATTTCAAATGGCCTGGTAGTGGCTTAAGTTCAATCTGCCCTACTCAGTAGGTATGAGTGATCCTTGGGGCTCTGTCCAATCCCCTACACTATCATACCTATGCTCTGAATCCTCTGGAATCTCAATAGAAGTAGGTGATCCTTGGGGCTCTGTGCAATCCCCTACACCTAGAAAATCCTCACCAGCTGGAAGTGAATCCGAAATAAACTCTGAAATATCCTCAGTCTCAATAGCAAGTACTCCCTCAGCCTCCTCTGCAAAAATATCTCCTCCAGAAAAATCATGTGAAACTCCCTCAACCACTAAATCTGTATCAACCAGTCCATCCAGAATGTCAATGCTCATAATAGAGTGATCTTCCCTAGGGTACTTCATGGCATCGAAAATACTAAACTGGACTATTGTATCCCCCACTTCCATCAAAAGTGTGCCAGCATACACATCATTTTTGTCCTGGCAGTCTTCAGAAAAGGCCTCCCAATGATGAGTGGGGATCTATGTGCAAGATAGTCTCCTTCCATGTCTAGAATGTAGAAGTCTGCAGGGAAAATCAACTCCTTAACTTTTACCAAAACATCTTCAATAACTCCTGCTGGATGAGTCTGACTTCTGTCCGCTAGCTGAATTACCACTCCAGTGGTCTGTAGAGGGCCAATGCCAAGCATCTGGAAGACCGATCTGAGCATTACATTGATGGAGGCTCCCAAGTCTAGCATAGCGTCATGAAATATAGTCCTCCCTATCTTACATGATACAGTAAAAACTCCAGGGTCTTCACATTTTTGAGGTATGGCATGGATGAGTGCTGAAACATTTTTCCCCAAGCTAACCAACTCATTCTCCTTAAGCTTCTTCTTCTGAACACATAAATATTTCAGGAATTTTGCATACTTAGGAATCTATTTAATCATGGTCAACAGGGGTATATTAATCTCTACTTTGCTAAACAATTTTACAAGCTCATTGTATTCTTTAGTTTTCTCCTCCTCCACTTGTCTTTTGGCTTGAGTTTTCCGCTGTGGGAAGGGCAAGGGAACTCTCATTTCTTCCTCTTGAACCGAAATTAGAGGGGCTAAATTTTGAGCTGCTGTCCCACTTGATGTAGCTATTGTGAGGTTGGTTTCGGCTCTGATTTCTCCCTCATTTTCCACCAAAATCACAGGATTACTTGATGAAGGAGTTGAGCACGGACTAGGGGTGGAACCAACTGATTTTGAAGTGGTTTCAGGGCTGATTGGTGCTGAAAATGTAGGTGCTGCCCTGTTTTCAGAAAAATCTACTCTTGGGCCCTTTTGAGTTGAAGTAACCTTCCCACTCCTCAAAGTAATAGCGCTAACGTTTCCCTTTGGATTGGGAGTAGCTTGAGAAGGTAGTTGGCTTGATCCTTGAGCTTGAATTTGATTCATCCCACTAGCCAATTGTCCAATTTGCCTTTCGATGTTTTGTATGACGCCAAAAATATTACCCTGCTGTGATTGTTGGAATTGGGGCTGTTGGGGCTGATTGTAGGGCTGAAATGGCTGTTGAAAGGGCTGAAAATTGGGCTGGAATGATGGTTGAACTTGCTGAGAATTATAGCCTTGAAAGTTCTGATTTTGAAGTGGGAATGGTTGTGGTGAAGATTGAAACTGAGTGGGCAGAAAATCCTTGATTTTGTGGCTGAAAGTTCTGATTAAAAGGCTGAAAACCTTGCTGTGGTTGTTGGAATTGTTGATGTAAGGGTTGATATTATTGCTGAAAATTCAAATTCCCTTGGAAACCTTGTTGATTCCCTTGAAATGGTTGCTGGAATTGTTGAAATGTTGGCTGGAATTGCTGATTTTGGGGCTGGAATTGCTGATTTTGGTGCTGAGATTGCTGCAGTTGCTGGAAATTTTGTTGAGATTGCTGAAATTGTTGTTGTTGTGGGTTTTGTTGGTAGAATGAATTTCCATACCTCAGATTTGGATGATCCCTTCAACCAGGGTTATAAGTAGAGGAGTATGGGTTATTCCGGGCATGAAATTGTCCCCTAACCAATGACGCTATTGTCTCATCTTGTTGGAGGTTGGGACATGAATCTGAATTATGTTCCTGACTAGAGCAAATACCACATACCCTAATCACTTGGCTTGATTGTGGAGGTACCGAAAAGTTGGGATTTTGGCTTGCATTATTAAGAGTCATTTGCTTTATCAATGATGTGAACTCTACCAATGAATTCTTGATTTCTTTCTGCTCATTTGATACCATCTGAACTTCATTAACTCCTCTAGTAGACAAAGCTCTACTTCCAAACTGTTGTGAGTTCTCTGCTATGTTTGAAATAAGCTCCCTAGCTTGATCTGGCATTTTGTAGACTAGGGCTCCTCCTGCTGCAGCATCTATCATAATTCTATCCATCTGCAATAAACCCTCGTAGAAGTACTGAATGAGGAGCTGCTCGCTAATCTAGTGCTGTGGGCAATTAGAGCATAGCATGTTAAATCTCTCCTGTTAGTGATATGAGAGAAGTGTCCTAAGGCAATCACCTTATGTTTGTAATCATTTATTTTAATAAATGAATATTCACTATTTGAGTATACATGTTTGTGTATTTGATTGAGATCTTAAACTCATTTACTGAATGTCCGCAATACAATTCACTGCATGAGAGAATTTGTAATGAATTCACAACTAGTGATTATCTCTACATGTGCAATTGTGAAGTATTGAAATTGTCCCTAGTCGATGAATTGATAAATACAGACACTATCAATTCTATTGAGACTAGCATGAGTTATTCTCTAATCAGTTGATTCTCACTGGCTGGTGACATTGAGATGTCCGGAGATAAACATGAATGCTAGTTAAGGGAACTAGTTCATTGGAGTGACTGGCTGCAAAACCTCATATGATAGTCTACATATAGATATGTCAGTGAAGTTCTTACTGCAGCTTAAGTGCGATGTTCCTTTGACTTGCGGTGTTCAAGTCATCTTGGTCATGGAGACTTATACTTTGACATCTTAAGCAAGCATCTCCAAGGAGGTGTGGACCCAGGATGATTGGGTATAAGTCGAAGTGCCCGAAGATGTTTGAACAACCTACAAAGGATTCACCACTCCTTGCGAGGAGATGTATACCCGAGACCTATCGTCGGATTGTTACTCAAAGCCTCTGGCCAGATCATGACATGTTCAGAGTATGAATCTCTTAAATACATGAGAGTAATTAGAATCCGTAGGACGAGAAAACGTTACTTGGGCTAGGTGTGACGTAGTCAGCCTAGTGGGGACTGACACACATATACCATGTCCTGAACCAAGTGGGTATAAGATGGTGAAGGGAATGGGGTACGATTCATTATAGCTGCTGAAGGGTTTCAGAATTGTTTCTGAGGTCAACCGTTGATCTTTCGATTAATTGGGGAGCATGATATACTACTAGCTGCCACTCATGATCGTTCTATAATTGATTAATTATAGATGGCCAATATAAATCGAAAGCCTATTTAGTCACACGCACTACGAGTAATCCGAGGGATTTAAAATGAGTTGAAAATTGGATTTTCTAATCAAGAGAGATTAAGTTTGGTTGAGCCAAACGATAAGTCGAATCTGAATTTTTCAGAGATGCATCGGAAGCATAAAATGGCTAAGTCTTTTGAAGACTTAATAGATGAATTAAATAAGTTTAATTCATTGAGGCTTGGCTTGGATGGGCCGCCAAAGAGGGCCTCCATCCTCTTTGCTTGGCCGGCCACAACAAAGGGACAGAACCAAGTTTTTGGTTCAATTTATAAAATAAACCAAGTGTGGTTTGTTTTATAAAATTATGGATGATATAAATTTTTATAATAAACCAAGGTTTGGTTTATTTTTTATGGAAATTGAAATGAACCATGGATTGGTTTATTTTATAAAATCAATCATGGATTGATTTACCATGATAAGGAAATTTATTCCATAGGAGAGAAGAGACTTGATTGATTTTTTATCATGAATTAAAATATGATTTTAACCATGATATAAAATCAAACATGGTATGATGGAATAAGTTATTCCATATTTGAGAGGCTTGATGGTTGAGAGGCCACTATATAAAGGACCCAAGGCAAGGCTTGGGTAAAAAGAATCGTAGAGATGAAGGCATAGGCTTTCTCCCTCTCTTTCTCTCCTTCTCTTCTCCCCTTCTTGCCGTGCGCCAACCAGCCCCAAGAAGGAGCACCAGCCTGTAACGCCCGCTTTTTTTTTTTTGACCATCATAAAGCGGCGTTACGCTAACATACTTAGGGCATGTAGACATCATAATGCAGCGGAAAACTTCAAACTTACACCTACATGCACTTACTACCATTCCTAGCATCATAACATGGAAGCTTGGCATATTAACCTTATACTTTGCATCATAACAGACTTAGCATCATATCATATTTTAGCATCATGTCATAGAGTCATATTCAAGTACTTAGTAGTAAAGGTAAAGTTCTATCATCAAACAAGCAAACATATGGTCTCTTGGCCAAGTCACTATCACACACATTCTGCAATGCCCTCCTGCTGATTCCTTACTATTCCTTTGCGTGATCTGCGGTACAAGAAAATAAAACTATAAGCACACAGGCTTAGTAAGACTCTTTCCTACTCACTAAAATCGTCCGTCACTTAATCATATACATATGAAACATTAGCACACTTAGCGCTTTACTTAGAACATCATCCTTAACATCACTTAGCATTCATTTGACATGTCATGGACATAGCTTCACCTCATTCATAGCATGGCATAAACATAACCATAGACATTCGGGTATGGCATAATACTTGACATAACATAAACATCGTAAATATTCATAGCATGACCTAATACTTGACATAGACATAAAAAAAATCATGGCATAAATCTAATTACAATCATGGCATCCCATACTAGCATGAGCATGGACAAAATAATGTCATTCTAACGTAACAGAAACATAATTAAACCATGGCATCCTAAACTAACATAAACATCAATAAACTCATGGCATCCTAACCTAGCATACACATAATTAAAGCATGGCATTCTAAACTAGCATAAAATCCTGGCATCCTAAACTAACATGAATATAGATAAAATCATGGCATCCTAAGCTATCATAAACATAATTAAAGCATGGCATTCTACACTAGCATCAAATCATGGCATAAACATAAATAACATCATGGCATAACACAAATAATATCATCGCATAAGCTTAAATGATATCATGGCATAAACATAAATAAAATCATGGCATAAACATAATAAAATCATGGAACAAACATAAATAAAATCATGACATAAACATAAATAAAATCATGGCATAAACCTAAATGAAATCGTGGCATAAACATAAATAAAATCATGGCATGAACATACCTTCATAACACACTTTTTGTAAACCTACTTTTCATAACATAATGCATAACATGAATGGATGCATGTGGAAATCGTGCATATATATATATATATATATATATATATATATAATATATATATATATATATATATATATATATATATATAATATATATATATATATATATATATATATATATATATATATATATAAGGATGCTTAATCTTGAAAACATGTTTTTTTAACATAATCATACTTTCATTGGGCCCTGGCTTGTACCACATTCATTCATCATATGCGCGCATCCCTAAGTAAATACGAGGTAGCTAATCTCGACCTACTAGGGTAAGGACAGCTTCATCGGTAGTCCCGAACGGTAAGGACAGCATCATCGGTAGTCCCGAACCGTGGACAGCATCATCGGTAGTCCAGAACCGTGGACCCTACATAGGTCCGGTACAAGCCCATAAAATAAAATAAATGCTTTCATATGCTTCTTCATTCATCATCATTCATGGCATATTCATTCATTCATTATTCTTTCATCACCATTATGCCTTAAAGGCATCATCATTCATAACATAGTCATTCATATAGCATGGCATACATACATAAGCATGACATACATTCATATCATTCGTAATACATGGCATACATACACATCATTCATACATCATGGCATACCTACATATCATTCCTACATCATGGCACCTGTCTAAGCATTCCATAACCTAACATATATTTCATGACATATAAGCTAAAAGTTTAGTTAACATGGTATTCTTCCACCTTACTTAAGCATACCTCCTAATCACCTATACCCAAGCATCTTGGTAGGTTTAACCCAACCCTAGCCCTAGGTTAGATCCTTGGCCAAAACTTCCAGGCCATGGGGGCATGGAGAAATTCCATTAAAACCCCAAATCAATTGCTTAAACCCCTACCCATACCTTACCATAGGGCCATTGGGCCCTTACTTGAAATAAGTCCTAGCTTTCCACCCTAATAGGGTACTTGGCCGAAACCCGCAGGGTCTCTCGCCCATGTGAAACATTCATATAAACACCCTTCATCTCCCTTATATCATGATAAAACATACAACGTATACTTAGGGTTTAAAACCAACCCTACCTATGGGCACTTCCTGTTGGCCGAAACCCTAGGGTACTCTAGGTTACTCCAAAAATTCCCAAAAATTATATTGATCATAAGGGAACATTAAACAACATTATCAAGATTTTTGGCATAATTATAGACCCCAAAATCATGGTGGCCGAAACCCACAAACCTAGGGTTCTTGGTTTCCTTACCTTGTTGTTGGCCGAAACCCATAGGGTCTCTAGGGTACTCCAAAAATTCCCAAAAATTATATTTACTTCCTAAACATCATAAGGGAACATTAAACAACATTATCATGATTTTTGGCATAATTATAGACCCCAAAATCATGGTTGTCGAAACCCACAAACCTAGGGTTTCTTGGTTTCCTTACCTTGTTGTTGGCCGAAACCCATAGGGTCTCTAGAGTACTCCAAAAATTCCCAAAAATTATATTTACTTACTAAACATCATAAGGGAACATTAAACAACATTATAAGGATTTTTAGCATATTTACAGACTTTTAAATCATGCTGGCCGAAATCCATAAACTTAAGGACCTTGGTTTTTCTTTCCTTTCAACATCACATCCAAAAACTAACCCATATATCATGCTAAAAATCATGGAAATCATAGATAACTATTATACCACAGGTGAGGGAGTCTTACCTTGGGGTTTCTAAATTTTGTGACCTTGGATGGAGAGAAGGAAGAAGACTTGATGTCTCTTGACCACACCTAGTCCTTGGATCCTTGTAAGAACTTTAGATCTTAGGTGATGGAGCCTTGGTGGAAGCCTTTCCAAGGGAGAACTCTCCCTAAGAGTCTCGGCTAGAATGAGGAGGGGGGAGAGGAGCAAATGCACTTGATGGTGAAGAGAAGTAACCCCCCCTAACCCCCTTTTCATAGCTCCTTTTAAGAGGCAAATGAAGAGTCTCTCCATGACCCTTCATCTCCTTTTACTTCTTAACCAACCTCTACTTCATTTACTCATACAAATTCCTTGCTAGGTGAGTTGGTTAAAGCCTCCATGGTTTTACAAGAGGTCCAAGGTTCAATCCTTGGCCCATGCACCTTTATTTTTATTTTATTTTCATTTTATTTAAACCTTTTCCTCTAATTTTCGAAAATTCCCTTTTTATTTCGAAAATTCCCCAACAATCACCCATAATAGGCTAATATTCCTAAATAAAATTCTTTTATATTTATATTAATTTTTTACCTAATTAATACCCATTTTTGGGACCTATTTAAATCTCATTAGTACCTAATTTCTTCATTAAAATAGGAAAAATTAGGCTAAGACTTACCCATAATCATGCTAATATGCCTAATTAAATCCTATTTATATTTATACTAATTATTACCTATTTATACTAATTATTACCTAAAATCCACCTATAATCATGGTACTAAAAACCCCACATAAGGCCCATTAGTACTTAGTTTTCTCGACTTAAATGAGAAAACATAGGCTTTCTAGCCCAAAGTTCGTATCAATACTTCTAGCTCCTTCGAAAATTATCTAAACATGCTCAATATTTTCATAAAATATCAAGAGAATTTTCCGGGTCGTTACAGCCGGCCGCCCCTGCCCTTTCCCTGTCGACCACCACCTGCTGCCGGAAGAAGGTGCTGCCGAAATTAGAGTTTGCGGCAAGGATCTTTTTGCTGCAAGCCTCTTCTTTTGCTTCGCCAGAATTTTGATTCCGGCCATCCTTTTATGGTTAGTCTTCCGACTTCTCTCTTGGTTTTTCTTGTCGCGTTCTCGGAGAATCTAGTAGTTCTCGAGAACACAAAACTCGTGGCTTTACGAAGTCATCCCAAAGATACTCGGCGTGGACGCGAATAGAGGCGGAGCTTCCAAGGGACGCTTACGGTTGGATCTCGCCCCTTCCTTCGAGTTACGCGAGGTAATACGTAAATTAGTTTATGTTTCTGCAAAATTTCAAATATATGATCATGTCTACACAAGATAAAATTGCATGCTTAGATGTGTGGTTAAATGATTTAGAGAAATTATTTATGCTAAATCTTCTGCTGCACGTAATTAATTTTGAAATTACGAACCCGCATCCATGTCAACATGCACCCGGTCCCAACATCTCCCAGTAGTCATAAAGAGTCTCTCCCACCACATGTTGTATACCACATATGCTCTTTCTAATGATTGCAGTTCTGGAGGCTGGGAAATATTTTTCTAGAAATGCCTTCTTTATGGAAATCCAGCTAGAAACGTGCCCAGTAGGTAAATAGTAGAACCAATCCTTTGCTGCTCTAGTCAGGAAAAATGGGAATGCCCTCAGCTTAATATCTTCTTCTGAAATCCCCTGAGGCTTCATGGTGGAGCAGACTATGTGAAATTCATGTAGATGTGTATTTGGATCTTCCCCAGATAATCCTTGAAATTTAGGCAACAAGTGGATGAGTCCGGATCTAAGCTCAAAATCACCAGTGAGCTCTAGATAAGCAATACTGGAGTACTGAAAGGTATCATCTGTTGCTGCAAGTTCTTTCATAGTCTTCTGGTGGTCTTCCATGACAATGCTTGAATGAGTAGGAATAGTCTGAAGAGGAGGAATATCAATAGCCTCTGAAATTATGCTTTGGTTCCTCCTTGCTCTGATAGTTCTCTCAATTTCAGGGTCAAATTCTTCGAGATCACCACCTGCTGACCTGGTCATAAAATAATCAAATCGCAGCAAATGTGTATGGAAAAATAAAATAGATAAAGAAAATCACAAGATATAGAGATAAGCGCAAAAATGGATCAAGAAAAATATGAAATAAGCACACAAGCTTAAGCAAACAAACTCAACTAGTGTGTCCCCGGCAACGACGCCAAAAAATTGATGAATCCCCAATGATAGGTGTCACGAATATGGGTCTCAAATTTAGATATTTGTAAAGCTAGAAACTCTTTTTGCTAACAAGGATAAAAATGTAGTAAAGGGGCCACAGGTCGTATTTTTCCTAGGGCTAGTTAAGGATGTTTGATTCAAGCTCGAATTTATGTGTCGTCAAATATTTTTGGGTTTCAAATAAGATTTGGGTTTGGTTTGCAATCAGGAATGAAATCACAGTGAAAAGGAAAGAAATTTAACTAGACAAATTTAAGCTAGGTAATATCAACTAATGAACTCAACCAATGGACAACTTTAATCAACTAATATAAATTTGCAGAAATTGCAAACAAATATGAATTCAAATGCAAGAGTACACTACAAGTTGAATTGAACTTCAGTAATTACCACTCAAAACAAACTAAATGCTAAATAATCTAAAAACAGACCGATACAAAACCAATGCCGAAAATTCACTTGATACAAGTTGCAGGAATTCAAACTGAAATGCAGAAGAAATAAACTAAATTTCAGAGGCAATCAAATGTAAAGCACGAATTCAGAAATGGAATTGATTTGCAAAAATGAAAACTAGAATCTCAGAGACAGCCGAATTTGAAGCAAGAATTCAGAAATGGAATTGACTTGCAGAAATGGTGATTACAATTCAGACACATCCGAATGCAAAGCAAACTGCCAAGTTCATTTGATACAACATTAGTGAGTTTAGAAATGATCCAACATTCTGCAAAATTATAAAGACTAATACACAGAAAAATTAATGTAGATGAAACAAGCTGATGTAAACAAACTGATATCAATTCAGAAACAAACTAAGTGCAGGAATGAATGCAGAACTTCAGAAATCGAATGCAGCAATTCAAAACAAACTGAATGCAGAACAAGAAGAGCCAGTTGAATTCGAGTGCTCTAAGCTAATGTTCACATAAGATTCATAAGAGCTAATGTTCACTTGATACAAATTCAGAAATGATAAACTGAAACATTGCCGAAAGGAAACTGATACACAAGCAAACTGATTCACAGGAACTAAAGCTGATACGCAACAAATGAAACCAAATGCAGAAATTGATATCAATTGCTATGTAAATGAAACAAGCTGCAATGTAAATTCAGAAGATAAAAACTAGAGCTCACTTGATAAAAAATTCAGGAACTAAAGAACTGATACGCAGGAAAATAAGGCTGATACGTAGAATGAAAACCAAATTCAGAACTTATCCAAATGCGAAGCAAGCTGATCTAAGTGCAATTGTTCACTAACAAACATCCTAACTAATTAACTTGCAGAATTGAAACCTAATGAATGCAGGAACGATTCAATAAAACTGAGTTTAACTGATTTAAAGTTCAGAAACTGTAAATGAATTGCAAAAATTGAAACTACAGTTCGGAAATGAAAATTCACTAAGAAAACTAAGCTTCGATCCCTTCCTTAGCTCAAGGACTTCTTGCTGTCACACAAGAGTAAGCCACGAACCCCATAGCTTGATAAATCGTTGGAAAATCTGACTCAGTGATCGATTCAACTTAAACTCTGCTCCCGGCTGAAAAATCCATCCGATCTCCTCAATCATGCTGTGTGAGATTGCGATGATGACTTGGGGACAATCAGAGCAATCCAGAGAACCCTCCGACTTGCTCAGATGGATGAAAAATGGAACAAGACCGAGATCCGATCAGTTGACTGGCAGAGCTGATGAAACCCTCACCTTGCTCTGTTCAGTGGTGAAATTGAGCAGAAATCTTCACGGAAACATCATCTCGACGATCTAGAGCTTGATCCAAGGTGGGAATCCTAGTGGTCGCGCGATCGGATGAGAAGAATTGAAGAAGAACAATGGAAAAACTTGAAGAAACTAAGTTGTGGCGAAGACGCGATGATCTGATCGGGGGAGAAGAGACCGTTTATATACTTTAGAAATGGACGGTCCAGATTATCTTAAATCCATCCAACGGCTGGATCTTTTCAGATCTGAATCAAACTTTCTAGATCTTGATCAAGGGTCAGGATCTACCTCTTAGTAACTCGGATCTTCCAGATTTGCAATGGATGGCTTCGATCTATCTGATCTTTGAATGGACGGTCTAGATCCTCCTGAGCTTGATCCAATGGCTAGATGATCTCTGATTTGGATGAAACCTTCAAATCTTGACCTGAGTGCTTGATTAGCCTTAACCCTAGCTCGGATTGTATCAAAAGTTTTCAGATGGCTCAGATCTAGCCATTTTTGAATCGGACGACCCATATTAGTCGGATACTTGATCACTCGATCCGGGTCCACTTCTGACTCAAGTTTGACCCATCATGACCTAGGTCCATGATCCTTTGAAGCCTATAAAAATAGATTCACAATTTAGTGCCAAAATATTTCCAATGTATCAAGATTTACAATAAAGCCCAAAATAGAATAAATTCACAAAACCTAGGATAAATTCAATATTAAGCAAGTAAAATATGGGTCAAACATGGATTTTAGAATCTGAAATGATCAACAAAATAGTATTTATCACACAGCCAGACCACCACTTTTCAGTGGGGAGGATTTCTCCTACTGGAAAAGTCGAATGGAAGTCCACCTGAAAACTCAGGTGGACATGTGGATAATGATCTAGTCTGGTCTGGAAATCCCTAGAAATTCTGAAGGAGTGCCACAATCATACACCGAATGGGATACCGGCCTAAAAAGGAAAATTGAAGTTGATGCCATAGCAACCTAGACACTCCAATGCGGCCTAACCAAAGAAGAGCTGAGTCGGGCAAGACCATTCAACAGTGCAAAGGAACTCTGGAGTAAACTAATTGAGTTGCACGAAGGAACCTCCGACACCCGAATTAGCAAGAGGGGCCTACTACTAAACAAGTTGTACACAATCAAGATGAACGACAGTGAATCTGCAGCCCAGCTCCACGCTAAAATTCAGGAGCTGATGAATGGTCTACACACAATCGGTCACAAGGTAGAGAACCGTGACCTGATCAGGTATGCTCTTAACGCTTTCCCTAGAAATACTTTGTGGGCATCAATGGTAGATGCGTACAAAGTTTCAAGGGATTTGTCTAAAATTAAATTAGATGAGTTGTTTTCTGAACTTGAGTTACATGAGCAGACTAACTGCACACTGGCCGAGAAAGGCATTACGTTTATTGCAGGTAAAACTAGAAAGATAACCAAAAAGAAGCCTCAACCTACACCCGAGTCTGATTCAGACTCAGACTTAGAAGACAGCGAAGGAGATCGACCCAAGCTGGTCAGGCTTGCTCGGAACTACTACAAGGAACTAAAAAACCAGACCAATAGAAGGAAAGCCAGCCGAAGAAAGGAAGAACCAGCTGATCCTTCAAATGAAAAGACCAAACCAAATGTGACCTGTTACGAATGCAAAAAGAAGGGTCACTACAAGATGGAATTCCCCAATCTGAAGGAAACGAAGAAGACAAAAAGGAAGAAGGCCCTTCAAGCAACGTGGGACGAGTCTTCCTCCGAAGAAGAAGAAGAGGCCCCACAGTCGAACCTGCTCGCTCTGACTGCTTCGGAAGAAATCGAGACCGAATCAGAATCGGAGCCGGACGACGGAAAGCTTACATTTTCAGAGGACGGCGAAATCACTGTAAGTGGATTTACTAGAATTCAATTAACTGAATTAATTGCTTACCTTTCTCGCGACTTGGCGAAAGCCAAAATCCGAGTCAAATCCCTCCAACAGGAAGTAAAACTCCTGAAAGAGGGAGCTGACTCTAGATCCTTGACTGAGAAGGTTCAAGAAGGAACCTTTACTCAAGTTGAAAAACTTGAGAAAGAGAACTCCTTGAAAACTCAAGTCAAGGACCTTAGAGCAGCATTAGAACGATTCACTTCTAGTTCCAAGGGTCTTGACATGATCCTTGGAAAACAGAAGTCAGTTCTAAATCGCTCCGAGTTAGGCTATCGATCCAAGGCAACACAAAGGTCATACTATGTTGTACTGAATCAGTCTAGACTTAAAATTCAGGCATGGGTACCCAAAGTGTGCTTGAACAAACAAACTGGATCAAATCAGTATTGGATCCCCAAGGACAAGATTCACATCTTGCTGAACCATTTTCGTGGCTTTATTCCAGGGGGAGCCAAATTAAAAATAATTTTCATAGTTAGATGAATTTTTTTTCCTGTTTTAAATTGCATGATTGCTTGTCTATTTATTTTCTGCAATTTACTATGCTTAGACCTAGGACTGGTTAGTTTATGGACCAAACCAATTAATTGAAATTTGAACAACATAGTATTAGGTGGCGGTGAGATGATAGTATGTTAGGGAAATCTCTTCGAATAATGTCAAGTATACATTACTTGGTCTCTTTAGACTGGTGGAACTAGCCGAAGCTACTGATCCAAGACCCAAACTAGTTAGACCAGAATTTTTTAAAAAGTAATTTTGAAAATGAAATTTCATTAGAAGGCTTTGTCAAGAAAATGGTTGATGATCCAATAAGGCAACGGCCAAAGAAGGCCTTGTGCCTCGCCAAGACCTGGAAGCCAACTTTTGAAATTCAAATTCAAATTATTCTTTGTTAAATTCGAATCTAACACAAATTTTTAGTTAATTGTAGATTCATACACTTCTTTTCAAAATAAATTCAAAACAATTATTTTCGAAATTAATTAAAGCTTTATAAAATAAATCATGATTTTTCAAAATAATTTTGTCTTCTAAAACCTGTCTCACAAAAACCCATAAAGGCCAACGTGATTGACAACTCTAGAACAGGTGAGATGGTTAGATTTAACTTAAATGTATCTGATCCCTGTACTTTTGGTTAGTACGAACATTAAAGCCTATGAGTTAGAACGGATTTGACCTAATTATTCCAGTTAATACTAGTCAAACCATGGTCAAAGTAGTCAAACCATGGTCAAAATAGTCATACCAGGGTCAAAATAGTCAAACCATGGTCAAAATAGTCAAACCATGGTCAAAATGGTCAAACTAGTCAACTATACATCAAAATTGTCAAATACTAGACAGCCCGGGTGCCCCCCTTCTCTTTCACTTCGACCAAGACATAATGCTGTCTAACTCAGGCGCCCGGGTCCTCATGGGCGCCCCCAAGGACACGATCAAGACTTCAAAAGTTGCATGTGGCAATTTTTGATTTGACTTCGGGCGCTCAGGCCATCACAGGCGCCCCCATCCAGCACCAGGTCACGGCAACAACAGTTACCCTCTGACCCGGGACCTCCCAGGCGCCCGACTTAACACTTCTATATAAACCACCCGAAACCCCTTCATTTTGCCACACCCAAAACTCTTCTCTTCTCTAACTCTTCTCCTTCCAAGGCGACCGAACGACCCTCTCGTGCCCTCGACCACTTCACCGCAATCATGCCTCCCCGGATGGCTACTCGGTATCATTTTTTTCCTTTTTAGAATTAATTTCATTACCATCTTTTCTTTTAAACACATGTTTATTATTTTAGAAAACGTCGAGCAAATCAATCAAACCCCGGGTCCGAACCTAGCCCCGACCCTAGGTTCCCAACCTTGGAACTTTACAACAAATTTGCTAGGACAACATATAAACCGAAAAAAAACAAGTTACCTAAATAGGTAATTCTTCACTCAATCTTGTCCATTGGCCATGAATGTTATCAACTTTTACCAACTAGACAACCTTGTATTCTGCACTCATCCCATTAACAGAACCCTATGTGTAGAATTCTACAACAGCATAGTTAGACAGAATGACCTTATGTTTGTCACCACAGTTCAAGGGATGCCCTTGACAATAACGCCTTCGTTGCTCAACCGATTTCTTGGACTACGACTATCTCAGTCCACCTTCTGCTGTTATCCTCCTAGAGATCTTCCCTTTGATGCTCCCTACTCTCACATTTGTAACGCCCCAAAATTCCCATTTTTAGTTCTTAAAGTCCTTAGAATTAATTAAAAATAGTTTAGAAATATTCTAGATATTTTTAGAATATTTTTACTGAATTTTCCGAGTCCGTTTAGTATTTTTAAAAAAGGAAAAACATTTAAGGGCAGCAGGGGGTTCGAACCCGCGACCAGCACGTGACCAGACGCGCGCGTGACCAGCTGGGCTGGTTGGTTTTGTTGAAATAAACTGGGCGAAACAATAGATAAGGTATAGTTAGGTCAATCCGCCCCATAAATATAAATAGATAAGTTAAAAGAGGAAATTGGATTTTTTTTGTTTTCTCTCTTCCTCACCCTAGCCGCGCGACCCTTCCCCTCTCCTCTCTTGGGCGAAACAACACCAAGGCCAAGAGGGCCGGCCAAGGCTCTCCTCCGAGAGATATTCCTATATTCGGGATCCCCGCGACGAGAGGAACGCGTAGGCGCGAAGAATTCTCCGAGATCTCAAGTTTCTCCCGAACCTCCGACGTCGTTCTTGGTTGTAAGTCCAAGATATCAAGGTAAGTACTGCTCACCTGCAGTAAGAGACGGTTTTTCCGCAAGAATTTCCCTTAAAAGTTTTTAAAAGAGATATTTCCTTTTTGTTTAAGTTTCTGCATGTGATCTTAGTTCATTATATGCTTGTATAAGTTGATAAAGCACCCTATGTGAGATTAGGGGCTAAGAAAGTTATGAGAAAAGAAAAGAGAAGATAAAGATAAGAAAAGAAAAGGCCAAGGCCTTAAGAAATCCCCAAAAGTCAAGACTTAGGGATTTTAGCACACAAGGTGCTCGAGAAAATGCCAAGGCATTTACAGATAAGAAAGAAAAGAAAGAAAAGCTATTTTATTTTCTAAGGCCAGTACCCGGCGTCCAAGGGCGTCGTTAAAGAAATCCAGGTGTCCAATTCCAAGGTCTTGGCCCTGGTAGACCAAGGTCTGCTCTATTAGGATTGGTGGCTTGCTACCCCAACCTTTTAGGGAACACGCATGAGATGGTACTTACGTCTTCAGTGGATCCAAGTGATTATTATTTTCAAGTATATGCTATAGCAAAGTTTTCTAAAGTTTAAGAAAGTTTTCAAAAAGTTAAAGAATAGCTAAAGTTTCAAGTTGAGCCAAGAAAAGTAAATTGAGATTTATTAATGCTTGAGTATGCATGTTTTGAGTTATACATGTTCTTAGTTTTCTTTCAAGCATATAAGTATCTCATATGATTTTCATATTATTCAAGAAGCATGTTTGCACATTTCGAGATTTTGTGAGCTAGATAGTACTTACTAAGCTTTTTGCTTACTAGTTGCATTTCCTCTTACTGCAGATAAAGGTAAAGGCAAGCAATTCTGAAGGAAGACGACGAGGCGGTGCTGAGTAAAGTGTGTGTGGTGGCTGATTTTGGAGAGATCCTTGAGACGAGACAATTTAGTTATTTGAATTACAGTGTTTTAGTTTATTCAATTTCAAGTTCTTGCTTTATGGAGGTTAGCGAACATTCAAGCTTTGGATAGTTTTACATGCTCAATTTCTTAGAGTAAAGATTCCATGTCATTTCATTTAGCATACATATCCTTATGATTGCATTGGATGAGTAGAAGTGTGAGTAGTTTGAAATATTGATACTTTGTTAGAGAAATAGATGCATGTGCCAAGATAGTATTAATTTCCCTTTGAATCAAGTTTTCAGTGCTTAAGTATGTTTAGAAAAGTTGCTTTCTCATTTGATAATGCCTTAGGGATGTTTTAGAATTTTGTGTGATGAGTTTCAATGGTTAGGAGTTAAGTTTGGTACAAACTCTAGCTTAAAGTCTATGTAGATTTTTCATAACTTGCTAAATTCCGCAAAAGTCCTAATTTCAAGTTTATGGATTCGTTTTGGTTGGCTAAATTGTTGAGGAAACTGGTATAGAGTATAGAAATGGTGTCATGATTTTATATGGCTCGAAAGTATAGGTTTGGTGGAGTTTTGAAACAAGTTTCAAAACCTGAATTTCAGATTTCAGGCATATCAGTCGACTGATACAGTATCAGTCGACTGATACCCGTAAGCTGAGTTGGGCGAGGCAAGTTTCAATAAGTAATTTCTTACGAGTTTTTGAGAAAGAAAGTGTAACATGGTATCATGCATGACTATTTAAGTTAGAATATCATTCTTAGATAGATTAAAAAGAAAAAAAAAGATTTCCGCATTTTTAGTCGTGCATTAGAGTCGAGAAGTAGAGTCAAGTAACGATCCGTCTGAGGCAGAGAAGGCGGGTCGCTACAGGTGGTATCAGAGCAGTTACCATTCTCCAGCATCACACACACATCAGCATCAACCTTGCCGTCTTCAAGTAAGAAAGCTTTAAGTTTCAGTTTTTCTATTGCTCCTTTACTTAACTTCAGTATAGAGAAATGCTTAAGTACTTACTCATATGTGCATAGAACAAGGAAGCATGTTTAGTACCTTAGTACCACGGAATCATGTTTAATCCCTAGAATGGATATTAGAGAAATGCTTAAGTATTTACTTGATTTGCCCAAAAGTAAGTTTTGGGATTATGGCACGCATGGTGCTTGATAAAAGTTTTGAGTAAGACCAAGGTCTTACTAAGCCCTAGAACGAGTTCTAGGACTAAGAAATGAGATAAGAATCAAGACAAAGGTCTTGTTATATCCTAAAGTAAGTTTGGGAACATTACCATTAAGTGTTAAGTTATACATTTGAGGACGTCCTAGAAAGGCCCAAAACGAGGAGCAAGCTCCTAGAAGGCAAGAAGCGTACCTCATTCAGTAGGAGAAACTGAAGCCAGGGAACTTCCCAGGCACAAGCAAACCATGGGATGCTTAAGCATGGTTCAAAACGTTGGAAAGAATAGTAGGGCTACTGGACTGGCATGAGGTAGAGAAGATAAAGTGTGCATCTTTCTGCCTTACGGGAGATGCTAGAATATAGTGGAAGCGAGTCAAGGCCAAGAGAAATGTCAGCCAGATGACATGGGCCGACTTCGAGACTGAGTTCTTCGAAGAATACTCTCACATACAAGTAACCAACAAGCATTATGATGAATTCACGGAGTTCAGACAAGGAGAACTATCCGTGGATGAAGCAGTGAAGATGTTTAAGCGGTTAGCTCATCTGTGCCCAGAGCTAGTTAGCACAGAAAAAGAGATAGTTAGGCTAATGCTCAAGATGTTAAGGCCTGAGATAGCGTTGAAGGGGGGGGCTAGCGGTGTTAAGAGGCTGCAAACCTCCGAGGAACTAATAAGTAGTGCTTTGATCACTGAGCACTACTTAAACAGTATAAAGGCCACCAGAAAGGTTGAACGATGAAGTTCTTAACAACCTTACCGTCAGGGGAAGTAATGGCCTCTACTGAGAGGCTAAGGGCAGTATCAATCTAGATTTCCAACCGAGAGCTCTACAGTGACTTGTTAGTCCTTGAGATGAAGGATTACGATGTCATTTTAGGAATGGACTTCTTGAGCAAGTATAATGCTTCTATAGACTGCCGCAAGAAAAAGTCAAGTTCACACCAGAAGCAGAACCTTCGGTTGAGTTTATTGGAGACCCAAGGAGAAAGATAAATAGGTTCCTACCTACCTTACAAGCTCAGAGAATGTTAGAGAAGGGGTGCTCTGGTTTCTAGCTCATATAGTGGATGCGAGTCAAGGAGAAGGATTGAAGAGAGAAGAAGTGAGGGTAGTCTGTGACTATCCTGAGGTGTTTCCTGAAGAGTTACCAGGACTCCCTCCCAATCGGGAAATTGAGTTTGAAATTGAGTTGGCCCCAGGAACCAACCCAATTTCGAAGGCACCTTATCGCAGGGCACCAGCAGAACTGAAAGAATTACAAGAACAATTGCAAGAGCTGCTTGACAAGGGTTTCATCCGCCCTAGTCATTCACCTTGGGGAGCTCCTGTACTTTTCGTCAAGAAGAAGGATGGGTCTATGCGTCTGTGCATAGACTACAGAGCTCTGAACAAGGTAACCATCAAGAACAAGTACCCCCTTCCTAGAATAGATGATTTATTTGATCAACTCAAGGGAGCTACAGTGTTCTCGAAGATAGATCTGCGTTCTGGGTATCATCAGCTAAGGTTAAAGAAAGTGACATCCCAGGACGGCCTTTCAGGACAAGATACGGCCACTACGAATTTGTAGTAATGCCTTTTGGAGTAACCAATGCTCCAGCAGTCTTCATGGAGCTGATGAACCACATCTTCAGGGAGTATCTCGATAAATTCGTCATTGTTTTATTGATGATATTCTCATATACTCACAGACTCCAGAGGACCATGCTACACACTTGAGATAGTGCTGCAGATCCTTCAGCAGGAGAAGCTCTATGCAAAATTCTCAAAGTGTGAGTTTTGGCTAGATCAGGTGACCTTCCTAGGTCACATTGTATCCAAAGAAGGCATTCAAGTTGATCCAGCCAAGATAGAAGCAGTCAGCAACTGGTGTAGACCCAAGAATGCCAGTGAGATCAGAAGCTTCTTAGGCCTGGCAGGATATTACAGAAAATTTGTGGAGGACTTTTCTAGGATAGCCTCTCCACTCACAGCCTTGACCAGAAAGAACAAGAAGTTTGAATGGTCAGATAAATGCGAGCACAGTTTTCTAGAGCTGAAGAAGAGACTGACCAGTGCTCCCATCCTGACTGTTCCAGAGAGTGACAAGGCCTTTGACATCTACAGTGATGCATCCAAGATGGGCCTTGGAGCTGTCCTCATGCAAGACGGTAAAGTAATAGCATATGCCTCCAGACAGCTCAAGGACTACGAGAAGAATTATCCTACGCATGACCTTGAGCTAGCAGCTGTGGTTTTTGCACTGAAGCTCTGGAGACACTACCTGTATGGAGTGCAGTGCAGAATCTTCACAGACCATCAGAGTTTGAAGTACTTCTTCACTCAGAAGGACCTGAATATGAGGCAGCGCAGGTGGCTAGAGTTGGTCAAAGATTATGACTGTGAAATCCTCTACCACCCAGGTAAAGCTAATAAAGTGGCAGATGCACTGAGCAGAAAATCCTGTGCAGCACTGATGTCCCTATCATCACTGTCTCTACCACTTCAGAAAGAAATAAAGGATTTTGGAGTCGAGGTAATAATTGGGCAACTTTCTGCATTGACTCTAGAGTCAGCCCTACTTGTAGAGATACAAAGAAAGCAAAGTCAAGACCCAGAGATCCAGAAGATCAAGCAGGAGATCCAAGGGGCAGAAAATTCAGAGTTTCGAGTATCAGACAGTGGCATCCTCTACCTTGGAGACCGCCTTTGCGTCCCCAATAATGAGGAACTAAGAAAGAATATTCTAGAAGAGGCCCACAGTACCCCATACTCTATGCATCCTGGTTCTACCAAGATGTATCAAGATTTAAAGAAAAGATTCTGGTGGTCTGGACTCAAGCGAGACGTGGCCAGATATATCAGTACCTTCTTGACCTGCCAGAGGTCAAGCAGAACACCAGAGACCAGGAGGAGTTCTACAGCCACTTCCCATTCCAGAGTGGAAGTGGGAAGAAATATCCATGGACTTTATCACAGGTCTTCCAAGACCACCCATGGACACGATGCAATTTGGTGATAGTGGATAGATTGACCAAGTCTGCCCACTTCCTAGTCATCAAGTTATCACATTCGGTAGAGCAGTTAGCACAGCTGTACGTGAAAGAAGTAATCAGACTTCACGGAGTTCCGAAGTCGATCGTTTCTGATAGAGATGGGTGGTTCATCTCCCATTTTTGGAGGTGTGTTCAGGACGCCCTAGGCACTAGACTTCAGTTCAGCACAGCTTTCCATCCCCAGACAGATGGACAAACAGAGAGAGTAAATCAGATTTTAGAAGACATGCTCAGGGCTTGTGCGTTGGACTTTAAAGGCAGTTTGGTGCAAATTTCTGTGCTTAGCTGAGTTGCCTACAACAATAGCTATCAGGCCACCATCAGGATGGCACCCTATGAGGCATTGTATGGCAAAAATGCAGATCACCCATATGTTGGCAAGAAGCTGGTGAGAAGAAAGAGATGGAGTCAGGACTAGGCAGTCAGACTGAGCTTATAGATGAGACCACTCAGGCTATCCAGACGATCCGCCAGAGGATTGAGACTGCCCAGAGTAGACAGAAAAGTTATGCTGACACACGCCGTAGGCCACTTGAATTCCAAGTTGAGATTCAGTATTTCTCAAGGTCGCTCCTATGAAGGGAGTGATGAGATTTGGTAAAAAGGGTAAGCTAAGTCCTCGCTACATAGGACCCTACAAGATCATAAGGAGGGTTGGTAAGGTAGCATATGAGTTGGACTTACCGGAAGATATGTCAGCTATCCACAGTACATTTCATGTCTCCATGCTAAAGAAGTGTATTCACGACCCTAGCCAAGTGATTCAGCCTCAGTCAGTACAGATCCAAGAAGATCTTAGTATGAGAGCAGACCGACACAGATAGTGGACAAAGCAGTTAAAAGATTAAGAAACAAAGAAGTGCCACTAGTGAAGGTCATCTGGCAGAATCAA
>JAGFNQ010004445.1:83587-117718 GCA_024364735.1 Boesenbergia rotunda
TTTATTAATGCTTGAGTATGCATGTTTTGAGTTATACATGTTCTTAGTTTTTCTTTCAAGCATATAAGTATCTCATATGATTTCATATTGTTCAAGAAGCATGTTTGCACATTTCGAGATTTTGTGAGCTAGATAGTACTTACTAAGCTTTTTGCTTACTAGTTGCATTTCCTCTTACTGCAGATAAAGGTAAAGGCAAGCAATTCTGAAGGAAGGCGACGAGGCGGTGCTGAGAAGGTGGGTGCTGATTTTGGAGAGATCCTTGAGACGAGACAATTTAGTTATTTGAATTACAGTGTTTAGTTTATTCAATTTCAAGTTCTTGCTTTATGGAGTTTAGCGAACATTAAGCTTTGGATAGTTTTTACATGCTCAATTTCTTAGAGTAAAGATTCCATGTCATTTCATTTAGCATACATATCCTTATGATTGCATTGGATGAGTAGAAGTGTGAGTAGTTTGAAATATTGATACTTTGTTAGAGAAATAGATGCATGTGCCAAAGATAGTATTAATTTCCCTTTGAATCAAGTTTTCAGTGCTTAAGTATGTTTAGAAAGTTGCTTTCTCATTTGATAATGCTTAGGGATGTTTTAGAATTTTGTGTGATGAGTTCATGGTTAGGAGTTAAGTTTGGTACAAACTCTAGCTTAAAGTCTATTAGATTTTCATAACTTGCTAAATTCCGCAAAGTCCTAATTTCAAGTTTATGGATTCGTTTTGGTTGGCTAAATTGTTGAGGAAACTGGTATAGAGTATAGAAATGGTGTCATGATTTTATATGGCTCGAAAGTATAGGTTTGGTGGAGTTTTGAAACAAGTTTCGAAACCTGAATTTCAGATTTCAGGCTATCAGTCGACTGATACAGTATCAGTCGACTGATACCCGTAAGCTGAGTTGGGCGAGGCAAGTTTCAATAAGTAATTTCTTACGAGTTTTTGAGAAAGAAAGTGTGACATGGTATCATGCATGACTATTTAAGTTAGAATATCATTCTTAGATAGATTAAAAGAGAAAAAAAAAGATTTCCGCATTTTTAGTCGTGCATTAGAGTCGAGAAGTAGAGACAAGTAACGATCCGTCCGAGGCAGAGAAGGCGGGTCGCTACAGGTGGTATCAGAGCAGTTCCCATTCTCCAGCATCACACACACATCAGCATCAACCTTGCCGTCTTCAAGTAAGAAAACTTTAAGTTTCAGTTTTTCTATTGCTCCTTTACTTAACTTCAGTATAGAGAAATGCTTAAGTACTTACTCATATGTGCATAGAACAAGGAAGCATGTTTAGTACCTTAGTACCACGGAATCATGTTTAATCCCTAGAATGGATATTAGAGAAATGCTTAAGTACTTACTTGATTTGCCCAAAAGTAAGTTTTGGGATTATGGCACGCATGGTGCTTGATAAAAGTTTTGAGTAAGACCAAGGTCTTACTAAGCCCTAGAACGAGTTCTAGGACTAAGAAATGAGATAAGAATCAAGACCAAGGTCTTGTTATATCCTAAAGCAAGTTTGGGAACATTACCATTAAGTGTTAAGTTATACATTTGAGGACGTCCTAGAAAGGCCCAAAACGAGGAGCAAGCTCCTAGAAGGCAAGAAGCGTACCTCATTCAGTAGGAGAAACTGAAGCCAGGGAACTTCCCAGGCACAAGCAAACCATGGGATGCTTAAGCATGGTTCAAAACGTTGGAAAGAATAGTAGGGCTACTGGACTGGCATGAGGTAGAGAAGATAAAGTGTGCATCTTTCTGCCTTACGGGAGATGCTAGAATATAGTGGAAGGAGTCAAGGCCAAGAGAAATGTCAGCCAGATGACATGGGCCGACTTCGAGACTGAGTTCTTCGAAGAATACTCTCACATGCAAGTAACCAACAAGCATTATGATGAATTCACGGAGTACAGACAAGGAGAACTATCCGTGGATGAAGCAGTGAAGATGTTTAAGCGGTTAGCTCATCTGTGCCCAGAGCTAGTTAGCACAGAAAAAGAGATAGTTAGGCTAATGCTCAAGATGTTAAGGCCTGAGATGGCGTTGAAGGGGGGGGGGGCTAGCGGTGTTAAGAGGCTGCAAACCTCCGAGGAACTAATAAGTAGTGCTTTGATCACTGAGCACTACTTAAACAGTATAAAGGCCACGAGAAAGGTTGAACGATGAAGTTCTTAACAACCTTACCGTCAGGGGAAGTAATGGCCTCTACTGAGAGGCTAAGGGCAGTATCAATCTAGATTTCCAACCGAGAGCTCTACAGTGACTTGTTAGTCCTTGAGATGAAGGATTACGATGTCATTTTAGGAATGGACTTCTTGAGCAAGTATAATGCTTCTATAGACTGCCGCAAGAAAAAGTCAAGTTCACACCAGAAGCAGAACCTTCGGTTGAGTTTATTGGAGACCCAAGGAGAAAGATAAATAGGTTCCTACCTACCTTACAAGCTCAGAGAATGTTAGAGAAGGGGTGCACTGGTTTCTAGCTCATATAGTGGATGCGAGTCAAGGAGAAGGATTGAAGAGAGAAGAAGTGAGGGTAGTCTGTGACTATCCTGAGGTGTTTCCTGAAGAGTTACCGGGACTCCCTCCCAATCGGGAAATTGAGTTTGAAATTGAGTTGGCCCCAGGAACCAACCCAATTTCGAAGGCACCTTATCGCAGGGCACCAGCAGAACTGAAAGAATTACAAGAACAATTGCAAGAGCTGCTTGACAAGGGTTTCATCCGCCCTAGTCATTCACCTTGGGGAGCTCCTGTACTTTTCGTCAAGAAGAAGGATGGGTCTATGCGTCTGTGCCTAGACTACAGAGCTCTGAACAAGGTAACCATCAAGAACAAGTACCCCCTTCCTAGAATAGATGATTTATTTGATCAACTCAAGGGAGCTACAGTGTTCTCGAAGATAGATCTGCGTTCTGGGTATCATCAGCTAAAGGTTAAAGAAAGTGACATCCCCAGGACGGCCTTTAGGACAAGATACGGCCACTACGAATTTGTAGTAATGCCTTTTGGAATAACCAATGCTCCAGCAGTCTTCATGGAGCTGATGAACCACATCTTCAGGGAGTATCTCGATAAATTCGTCATTGTGTTTATTGATGATATTCTCATATACTCACAGACTCCAGAGGACCATGCTACATATTTGAGAATAGTGCTGCAGATCCTTCAGCAGGAGAAGCTCTATGCAAAATTCTCAAAGTGTGAGTTTTGGCTAGATCAGGTGACCTTCCTAGGTCACATTGTATCCAAAGAAGGCATTCAAGTTGATCCAGCCAAGATAGAAGCAGTCAGCAACTGGTGTAGACCCAAGAATGCCAGTGAGATCAGAAGCTTCTTAGGCCTGGCAGGATATTACAGAAAATTTATGGAGGACTTTTCTAGGATAGCCTCTCCACTCACAGCCTTGACCAGAAAGAACAAGAAGTTTGAATGGTCAGATAAATGCGAGCACAGTTTTCTAGAGCTGAAGAAGAGACTGACCAGTGCTCCCATCCTGACTGTTCCAGAGAGTGACAAGGCCTTTGACATCTACAGTGATGCATCCAAGATGGGCCTTGGAGCTGTCCTCATGCAAGACGGTAAAGTAATAGCATATGCCTCCAGACAGCTCAAGGACTACGAGAAGAATTATCCTACGCATGACCTTGAGCTAGCAGCTGTGGTTTTTGCACTGAAGCTCTGGAGACACTACCTGTATGGAGTGCAGTGCAGAATCTTCACCGACCATCAGAGTTTGAAGTACTTCTTCACTCAGAAGGACCTGAATATGAGGCAGCGCAGGTGGCTAGAGTTGGTCAAAGATTACGACTGTGAAATCCTCTACCACCCAGGTAAAGCTAATAAAGTGGCAGATGCACTGAGCAGAAAATCCTGTGCAGCACTGATGTCCCTATCATCACTGTCTCTACCACTTCAGAAAGAGATAAAGGATTTTGGAGTTGAGGTAATAATTGGGCAACTTTCTGCATTGACTCTAGAGTCAGCCCTGCTTATAGAGATACAAAGAAAGCAAAGTCAAGACCCAGAGATCCAGAAGATCAAGCAGGAGATCCAAGGGGCAGAAAATTCAGAGTTTCGAGTATCAGACAGTGGCATCCTCTACCTTGGAGACCGCCTTTGCGTCCCCAATGATGAGGAACTAAGAAAGAATATTCTAGAAGAGGCCCACAGTACCCCATACTCTATGCATCCTGGTTCTACCAAGATGTATCAAGATTTAAAGAAAAGATTCTGGTGGTCTGGACTCAAGCGAGACGTGGCCAGATATATCAGTACCTGCTTGACCTGCCAGAGGGTCAAAGCAGAACACCAGAGACCAGGAGGAGTTCTACAGCCACTTCCCATTCCAGAGTGGAAGTGGGAAGAAATATCCATGGACTTTATCACAGGTCTTCCAAGAACCACCCATGGACACGATGCAATTTGGGTGATAGTGGATAGATTGACCAAGTCTGCCCACTTCCTAGCCATCAAGTTATCACATTCGGTAGAGCAGTTAGCACAGCTGTACGTGAAAGAAGTAATCAGACTTCACGGAGTTCCGAAGTCGATCGTTTCTGATAGAGATGGGTGGTTCATCTCCCATTTTTGGAGGTGTGTTCAGGACGCCCTAGGCACTAGACTTCAATTCAGCACAGCTTTCCATCCCCAGACAGATGGACAAACAGAGAGAGTAAATCAGATTTTAGAAGACATGCTCAGGGCTTGTGCGTTGGACTTTAAAGGCAGTTGGTGCAAATTTCTGTGCTTAGCTGAGTTCGCCTACAACAATAGCTATCAGGCCACCATCAGGATGGCACCCTATGAGGCATTGTATGGCAGGAAATGCAGATCACCCATATGTTGGCAAGAAGCTGGTGAGAAGAAAGAGATGGAGTCAGGACTAGGCAGTCAGACTGAGCTTATAGATGAGACCACTCAGGCTATCCAGACGATCCGCCAGAGGATTGAGACTGCCCAGAGTAGACAGAAAAGTTATGCTGACACACGCCGTAGGCCACTTGAATTCCAAGTTGAAGATTCAGTATTTCTCAAGGTCGCTCCTATGAAGGGAGTGATGAGATTTGGTAAAAAGGGTAAGCTAAGTCCTCGCTACATAGGACCCTACAAGATCATAAGGAGGGTTGGTAAGGTAGCATATGAGTTGGACTTACCGGAAGATATGTCAGCTATCCACAGTACATTCCATGTCTCCATGCTAAAGAAGTGTATTCACGACCCTAGCCAAGTGATTCAGCCTCAGTCAGTACAGATCCAAGAAGATCTTAGTTATGAGAGCAGACCGACACAGATAGTGGACAAAGCAGTTAAAAGATTAAGAAACAAAGAAGTGCCACTAGTGAAGGTCATCTGGCAGAATCAAAAGTATGAAGAGGCTACTTGGGAAAGTGAGGACAGCATGAGAGAGAGATATCCAGAATTATTCTAAGTTCGATGACGAACTTTTTATAAGGTATGGGGGATTGTAACACCCCAAAATTCCCATTTTTAGTTCTAAAGTCCTTAGAATTATTTAAAAATAGTTTAGAAATATTCTAGATATTTTTAGAAATTTTTAGAATATTTTTACGAAATTTTCCTAGTCCGTTTAGTATTTTTAAAAAAGGAAAAACGTTTAAGGGCAGCAGGGGGTTCGAACCCGCGACCAGCACGTGACCAGACGCGCGCGTGACCAACTGGGCTGGTTGGTTTTGTTGAAATAAATTGGGCGAAACAATAGATAAGGATTAGTTAGGTCAATCCGCCCCATAAATATAAATAGATAAGTTAAGAGAGGAAATTAGATTTTTTGGTTTTCTCTCTTCCTCACCCTAGCCGCGCGACCCTTCCCCTCTCCTCTCTTGGGCGAAACAACACCAAGGCCAAGAGGGCCGGCCAAGGCTCTCCTCCGAGAGATATTCCTATATTCGGGATCCCCGCGACGAGAGGAACGCGTAGGCGCGAAGAATTCTCCGAGATCTCAAGTTTCTCCCGAACCTCCGACGCCGTTCTTGGTTGTAAGTCCAAGATATCAAGGTAAGTACTGCTCACCTGCAGTAAGAGGCGGTTTTTCCGAAAGAATTTCCCTTAAAAGTTTTTAAAAGAGATATTTCCTTTTTGTTTAAGTTTTTGCATGTGATCTTAGTTCATTATATGCTTGTATAAGTTGATAAAGCACCCTATGTGAGATTAGGGGCTAAGAAAGTTATGAGAAAAGAAAAGAGAAGATAAAAATAAGAAAAGAAAAGGCCAAGGCCTTAAGAAATCCCCAAAAGTCAAGACTTAGGGATTTTAGCACGCAAGGTGCTCGAGAAAATGCCAAGGCATTTACAGAT
This sequence comes from Boesenbergia rotunda, assembly GCA_024364735.1. Lineage (NCBI taxonomy): Eukaryota > Viridiplantae > Streptophyta > Magnoliopsida > Zingiberales > Zingiberaceae > Boesenbergia > Boesenbergia rotunda. The sequence continues at coordinate 89,898 of JAGFNQ010004445.1, forward strand.
AAGAAAGAAAAGAAAGAAAAGCTATTTTATTTTCTAAGGCCAGTACCCGGCGTCCAAGGGCGTCGTTAAAGAAATCCAGGTGTCCAATTCCAAGGTCTTGGCCCTGGTAGACCAAGGTCTGCTCTATTAGGATTGGTGGCTCGCTACCCCAACCTTTTAGGGAACGCGCATGAGATGGTACTTACGTCTTCAGTGGATCCAAGTGATTATTATTTTCAAGTATATGCTATAGCAAAGTTTTCTAAAGTTTAAGAAAGTTTTCAAAAAGTTAAAGAATAGCTAAAGTTTCAAGTTGAGCCAAGAAAAGTAAATTGAGATTTATTAATGCTTGAGTATGCATGTTTTGAGTTACACATGTTCTTAGTTTTCTTTCAAGCATATAAGTATCTCATATGATTTTCATATTATTCAAGAAGCATGTTTGCACATTTCGAGATTTTGTGAGCTAGATAGTACTTACTAAGCTTTTTGCTTACTAGTTGCATTTCCTCTTACTGCAGATAAAGGTAAAGGCAAGCAATTCTGAAGGAAGACGACGAGGCGGTGCTGAGTAAAGTGTGTGTGGTGGCTGATTTTGGAGAGATCCTTGAGACGAGACAATTTAGTTATTTGAATTACAGTGTTTTAGTTTATTCAATTTCAAGTTCTTGCTTTATGGAGGTTAGCGAACATTCAAGCTTTGGATAGTTTTACATGCTCAATTTCTTAGAGTAAAGATTCCATGTTATTTCATTTAGCATACATATCCTTATGATTGCATTGGATGAGTAGAAGTGTGAGTAGTTTGAAATATTGATACTTTGTTAGAGAAATAGATGCATGTGCCAAGATAGTATTAATTTCCCTTTGAATCAAGTTTTCAGTGCTTAAGTATGTTTAGAAAAGTTGCTTTCTCATTTGATAATGCCTTAGGGATGTTTCAGAATTTTGTGTGATGAGTTTCAATGGTTAGGAGTTAAGTTTGGTACAAACTCTAGCTTAAAGTCTATGTAGATTTTTCATAACTTGCTAAATTCCGCAAAAGTCCTAATTTCAAGTTTATGGATTCGTTTTGGTTGGCTAAATTGTTGAGGAAACTGGTATAGAGTATAGAAATGGTGTCATGATTTTATATGGCTCGAAAGTATAGGTTTGGTGGAGTTTTGAAACAAGTTTCGAAACCAGAATTTCAGATTTCAGGCTTATCAGTCGACTGATACAGTATCAGTCGACTGATACCCGTAAGCTGAGTTGGGCGAGGCAAGTTTCAATAAGTAATTTCTTACGAGTTTTTGAGAAAGAAAGTGTGACATGGTATCATGCATGACTATTTAAGTTAGAATATCATTCTTAGATAGATTAAAAAGAAAAAAAAAAGATTTCCGCATTTTTAGTCGTGCATTAGAGTCGAGAAGTAGAGACAAGTAACGATCCGTCTGAGGCAGAGAAGGCGGGTCGCTACAACATTGACCTAGACACTCTATACTCCTACTTTTATAGGGATGTTAGAAACCCTTTGGCTAGACGATTTCAGTCTGTTGATCTTCAGGTCCAGGACTATGCTCTTTATAGAGTTCTAGTCCGCTGCATTCTACCTTTATCCACTAGGGATGTCGCGACCATGCGACCATTCCACACCTTCCTACTATACGCATTGATCCATCACCTAGATATCGACATTGGACTCCACATGTTCCACACGATTCTATACGCGTCCAGTGTTACCACTCAGGGGTGAGTACGCACCCCTTACTGCCACATCACCACCTACATTTTTCATCATCACGGTCGTAACATCACCGATGGAGAGATGACCGTGATGACTGAATTTGATGAGATAGGTTTTAGGAAGTTTTCCCTAGCGGGCATAGAGGTCTCGGGGACTGGAGTTTTGTCGTTGAGACGTCAGCGAGCCCGACCCCAGATCGACTCTGATGAGGAGATAGAGGTCGATGTCGCAGATCTGGCGGTCGAGATTAGAGAGCAGATAGACTAGCCTCCACCTCCGACGATTGTCGAGATGATAGCTCTACTTCGGACAGAGGTACACAGTCTAAGGGAGGAAGTAGAAGCTAATCACGTAGAGTATATGGATGTCCGCAGAGCCGATCGAGAGACTAGCGACGCACGGTATCATGAGATGATGTCGCTATTTCGATCCTGGCAGCCCAGCTCATCTGATCGTCCCGGTCCCTCCTCCTAGTTTAGATTGGCATTGTACTATTGACTGGTTGACTATCCCTACTTAGTAGGGTTGACTTGTATTTGACTGTGGTGTGACTATGCTGGTCCTTGCTTTGACCAGTTGACTTGTCTAGTTGTTTTTCTTGATTATCTGATCGTTATCAGTGGTTATGCTTGGTAGAATAGGTTTACCCTACTTGTGTGTTTTGACAAAAACTGTTTTATTACTTATCAGTTTCTACTTAATTTGAAAAAAAATTTACCTTTAAAACCAATTTATCGACTTAGTCTTTTTTGAAAAATCTACCCTCTTCAAAACTAGGGTTTTTTCGAAAATGGATTTAGCCTAGGCCCTAACCCTAGACCTGCATGCACCTATAGATCTAGAAGCCATTATCTCACAAGCACCTTAGGGTACTTTTGATTGATAACCTAGAATGGGTTGAGATGCTTAGGTCTTTGCTTTAATTCAAGATGCTTTAAGTCAGTGCATCTGTAGTAATTGGGGTACTAAATACAGATTAAACAATAATCAGGTTAAGTGTCAAGCTTAGAAAATCTAACTTGGACAGAACACTTAACTTAACTAACCCTAGCGAAAACTACTGTTTATAACAGTTAGTAAGTAGCTAATTGGGTTAGACAGGACCCGAAAGAGATAATTCAAATTGATTTGGTCCAGGTTATGCCTTGAATTGGTTCAGTACATCACCTTACTTCTTTTGCTATATTATTTTGCTATGTTGTTTTTTTTGATATATGGCAAAGGGGGAGAGATTGGAATGGAGAGAAGGTTTAATTTTTTTTTCAAAATTCAAAACCTTATTTCAAAAAGCTATTTTTTTCAAATTGTTTCTAAGTACTTGAACTAAGCTATTTTCAAATTTATTTCTAAATTACTTGACTCAAGTTAATTTTCAAAAGTACTTAAGCTAGTTCAAAATTTCTCTAAATACTAATTCTTTCTCTAATAGAAAAGTTTCTAAATATTAATTTCCAATTTTCTTGAGTGCTAAAAGAGGTTGAATTTTTTTTTTAAAAATTTCATTATGTAATAAAAACTTCAGAATAAGTCTAGAAAATTTTCCAAAATGAAAACTAAGTTATTTACTTGAAAATTTTTCTAAGTGTAAATTCTCTATATATAAATTTTCCAAGTGATAGACCAAAATTTTTTTTGGAAAATGTTTTCTAAACCTTTTTTTTTAAATGTTCTAAGTGTTGAAAAATCAATTCCATTTTTAGACTTAGAAACGTTTTTAACCCCGCGAACCATTGGAAAACCTAGGGGGAGATTCCTTCTAAGGGGAGGAAACTAAACTGGTATTTCACCTATTTTTTTTATTAACTTTACTTTTTGAACCGGGTTGCCATAAATCAAAAAGGGGGAGATTGTTGGTTCAGACAGCACCCAAGTCGATCCTGGGTTTTGATAATGGCAAAGGATTCAAAGTTAAGATGTTATTTTGATCTAATATGTTACTTGAGCGTGCAGAAAGAAGTCCTAGCGAAGGACTGCCAGGCATCGAAACCCTAAGACCTGGCGAAGGGTTGCCGGGCACCTAGCGAAGGGCTGCCGGGCACCTAGAGAGGGGCTGCTAGGAGTCTAAGACCTGGCGAGGGATTGCAAGCCACCTGGCGAAGGACTGCTTGGTACCAAAGCCCTAGCGAAGGACTGCTAGGCACCAGGCGAAGGACTGCTTGGTTCCAAAGACCTAGCGAAGGGCTGCTAGGCACCTGGCGAAGGATTGTTGGGCAAAAGTCCAACTGGAGGAGCCGGTTGGCAAAAGGTAAATTCTCCTGAGAGGAGTAGGTGAGGACGCGTTCCCCGTCAAGGGAATAGTAGGCGTCGGTTCGACTTAGGGTTCCATTTGGGAGACCCAAAGTTAGAACCAAGACAGCTACGGCTATAAGAAAAATTATCTAACACTCTTGCTTTGCTATTTTAGAACTAACCTTGAATGCAGGACCGAAGGAATGTGTTTCTGCAGCTCAGAACGCCCCAAAGGAGAGGGGCAGATAGCTGGGCAGGGCGCCCCAGAGGTCCCGGGCGCCCCCAAGGTCAAGGCAAAACAAATTCAGCAAGAATCGCTTCGATGACTAACTGGGCTAGGCGCCCTGAAGGTCCCGGGTGCCCTAATGGTCCCGGGCACCCTGGATGCCTCGGGCGCCCTGGACGCCTCGGGCGCCCTAGACGCCTCGGGCGCCCTGGACGCCTCGGGCGCCCTGGGTCCAAGCCAACCAGCCAGCGAAGCAAACTCAGCCACAAAGCTAAGCAGAACAAGTCAACCGGGGCGCCCCCAGTGTCTCGAGCACCCCCGTCTGCTCCGAGCCCGATTCTGGAGGGATAAGCTTTGACCGAGCTTAGGATGAGAGTTCTCGGATCCGAAGGCACGTCTCAGGTGCCCCCAGCGTCCTGGGCTCCCCCAGGAGTGCTATAAAAGGGGCTCGACCCCTAAGGCTTCGAAATCAACTTTTCAAACGCCTCTATGCTCTTCGACTCAAGCGCTCTGCTCTGGAAACCTCCAATCTCGAGATTCAAGCGCCGACGATGACCCATCGCACCGAATTACGATCCACACCGGGCGTCGGTAATAAAGAGTATAATTGTTCTTTTTACTGCATCATTACTGTATAAATCTTTGTAAAAACTTGCGTGATTATAGAATATCCCGCAATAAACAGTCAAGGACCGTGAGCCTTGGAGTAGGAGCCGACTGCGACTCCGAACCAAGTAAAAATCCTTGTGTTTGTGTCTGTTTTATTTTAATTTTCTGCTGCGTATTCTCTTTTCTAATCCGAAATGTTTTCACGATATTCACCCCCCCTCTATCGTGTTTTCTCGATCCAACAAATTGGTCCGATGGGTTCGTGACCACTACAAGAAGCTGAAAGAATAAAAAGGAAGGACGACAAAAATTAAGGGGGAGATTCCCAACCAGGAATCAAACAGTAATAAGGTAAATTCAAAAGGTAAAAATCATATAATGTGTTTTAAGTGAGGCAAAGTAGGTCATTACAAGAGTAAGTGTCCCAATCACAAGAGTCGACCTTCGCCAAATGGTACCCTCAAGAATATTGGACAAATATTCGGGAAAGGTAATTTTATAATATTTGAAAACCCAGTATTTACTTCAAATGATATGATTAAATCTTTTGAATTAATTAAAGCAAATTTTAGAAAACTAGAACAAGAAAATGAAACATTGAAACATAAGGTCAAAATGCTAGAAAGTTTAATTCACAATCTTGCTGATTTTAAAAATCCAGAATATTATTCCAATTATGACGTAACTTAGATGATTATTCTTCTCACTTGTTTATTTATTTTATTATGCATAGATTTAGGAATTGTTAGACTAAGGACAAATGATTAAGTTCAAATTTGAACAACATAGTATTGGGTGGAGGTGAGATGATAGTACGTTAGGGAAGCCCCTCTAATAAGGTCAAGTATATCCTACTTGGTTTGTTTAGTCTGGTGGAACTAGCCGAAGCTACCGATCCAAGACCCAAACTAGTTAGACCAAATTTTTTCAAGAAGTAATTTGAAAATAAAATTTCGTTAAAGGCTTTGTCAAGGAAAGGGTTGTTGCTCCAATAAGACTACGACCAAAGAAGGCCTCTGTGCCTTGCCAAGACCTGGAAGTCAATTTTCAAAATTCAAATTCAAATCACTATATGCTAAAATTGAATCTAACACAAATTTTAACCAAATCTTAGATACTTGTGTCAAAGTTAATCTTGCTTTTCTATAACATTTTCCATCAAATATTTTCTGTTGTGCACAAGTTTTCCTGTCATAATATTAGTTTTCAAAAGATTAGTTCAAAGTTTTAATCTTACATACTTTTTGATCAAAATCTTCTCAAAAATTCACTTTAATTTGAAAATTGCTCATCGAATTAAGATCTAGCACGTAATTGACTTATTTCTGAGTAGTCAAACTTGGTCAAAATTGGTCAACGATCAAACTAGTCAACAGTCAAACATTGGTCAACTCGGGCGCCCGAGCCCTTACGGGCGCCTAATGCTTTATCTTCATCCAAGGCAATCAAACCTGCCAAAAGCAGCTGACAAACCTAATTCAGGCGCCCGAGAGACTCTCGGGCGCCCCAATGAACAAGGGCGCCCTAGACCCTTCACGGGCGCCCGTGAAAGCCTTTATAAGGCCATCATCCCTTCCTCATTTGCCACACCAAACGAGTTTCTCCTCGCCCGAAAGCTCCTCTCTTGTCCTCTAACGCCCTACTTCGACAATGCCGCCCCGGTATTATTTTAATTATGCATTTATAATTAATTCTTTTATTATCTCGCTTATTAAATGCATAATTTTTCTTTACCTATCTAGAAAATGTCGTGTTACACAAGCTGACCCCGGGGCCGAACCTAGCCCGGATCCTAGGTTCCCAACCTTAGCTTTGTTCAACAAATTCGCATCCACCACCTACAAACCTATCAAAACGAGCTTCTTGAATAGACAATTCTTTAGTCAATCTTGCCCGGTAGCAATGGATGCTATTAATTTTTATCAACTAGACCATCTTGTCTACTGTACACATCCAGTAAATTCGACATTGTGTGCCGAATTCTACAACAATCTGGTCAAAATTGAGGACCTCCTCTACTTGACCATTGTACAGGGCATTCCTCTTACTATTTCACCATCTTTGTAAAAACGATTCCTCGGACTATGACAGTCACAGTCAACCTTTTGTTGCTATCCTCCGGCTGACCTTCCTTTCGCTCCCCCCTATTCAGACATCAACCTAGACACTCTTTACTCCTACTTTTACGGAGATGTGCGAAACCCGTTAGTGCAGCGGTTTCAGTCTGTCGACCTCCGAGTCCAGGACTATGCTCTCTATAGAGTTCTAGTCCGTTGTGTTCTTCCACTAACCACCCGGGATGTCGCAACCATGCGACCATTTCACACTTTCCTCCTCTACGCTATGATCCATCAGTTAGATATATATATTGGCCTCCACATGATTCACACGATCATTTACGCATCAAGCGTATCTACTCACTCTCGAGTATGGATGCCGTATTGCCATATTATCACTACTTTCCTTCACCACCATGGTCGCGACGTCATCGCCGGGGAGGTCATCCCAATGACCGAGTTTGATGAAATCGGGTCTAGAAATTTTTCTTTAGCGGGTATAGATGTTTCGGCCACCGGGGTCCTATCATGGAGACGAGAGAGGGATCGACGTCAGGACGATTCAGACGAGGAGGTGGAGGTTGATGTAGCCGATCTCGCAGCCGGGATCAACGAGCCACTACTACAGATGAAGATGCACAGCCTCCGAGAGGAGATGGAGGCCCGTCACGTTGAGTTTACAGACGCTCTTCAGGCCGAACAGAATGTGAACCTGGGTTATCACACCGAATACATGGACAATCTTCGAGCCGAACGCGAGGCAAATGCGGCTCGACACAAGGAAGTGATGTCCATGTTCCGATCATGGCAGCTCGGTCCATTCCACCCCCCCTAGCCCCTCCTCGTAGATCAGAGTGATTTCTTAGCTAGTTGAGTGTACTTGTACTATTTGACTTGCCCTACCTAGTAGGGTTGACCTGTGGTTGACATTACTGGTCCTTGTGGTTGACCAGTTGACTTTTATTTAGCTATTGTATCTACTGACTAGTTACGTACCTGATGAGTTATCTGCTTTATTACTTGTTTTATGCCTTGATTATCTGTTTAACTGCTAAGTCATTAACTTCATAGGTAGTTAGGGTTGTGCTTAGTAGAATAAGACTAATCTATATTATTTTCTTAAAAACTTTTTCCTATTTTTCTTATTTTTTTTTTCAAAAATTAGCAAGTTTAACATCTCATTTATCAAGTTTTTGAAATTTAAAATTATTTTCCGGCTTAGTTTTCTTTCAAAAACTACTCCATCAAAACTAGGGCTTTTTCGCAAATAGATTTAGCTTAGGCCCTAACCCTAGAACTGCATGCACCTATAGATCTAGAAGTCAGCATCTCACAAGCACCTTAGGGTACTTTTGAATGATAACCTAGACTGGGTTGAGATGCTTAGGTCTATGCCTTGATTCAAGATGCTTTAAGTCAGTGCATCTACAGTAATTGGGGCAATAAATACAAGTTGAACAACAATCAGGTTAAGTGTCAAGCTTAGAAAATCTAACTTGATCATATCACTTAACTTGACTAACCCTAGCGAAAGCTACTATTTATGACAGTTAGTAAGTAGCTAACTGGGTTAGACAGGACCCGAACAAGATCAATTTAATTTGGTTTGGTCCTCTTCTATTGCTTGCTAAAATTCACTAGAGTTGGTTCAATACGGAGTTCCAATTTGTTTAACTAGCTCTAATTCAAAAATGAATTACAATAGTTTTTTTTTGATATATGGCAAAGGGGGAGAGAAGGAAAAGAGAGAAAATTTTAGAATTTTTAAAATTTTGTTATCCTTTTCACAAGAAACTAAGTATTTCTAAGTGCGTAAAAATAATGTTTTTGCTAAAGTCTTCAAATTTTTCCTAAATTTTTCTAAGTACTTTAAATGTTTGTTTTATGTTTCTAAGTGCTTTAAAATTGTTCTAAGCATCTTCAAAGTACTTCTAAAAATTTCTAAAGGATTTCCAAAATATTTTCTTAGTGCACTTATGTTGAAAATATTCCTTAAGAAAATTTTCAAATTTTGTTTGAGCTAAACTCTTTTGAAATGTCTTTTTGGAAAATGTTTTTGGCAAACGTTTCTAACTGAAATTGTTTTAAGCAAAAGTGTATTAAGATTTTCTTTAAAGTATTTTTCAAGCAATTATTTTTAGTGTAAAAAGCACCTTTTCAAAAATTATCTAAGTATAAAAAGATTGCAAAACTTTAGCAAAATTTGTCTAAGTGTAAAAAGTTTTTTTGGTGCAAATGCTTTTGCTTTTGCTTTATTTTTGAAAAACACTTAGTTAAAAACTTAAAGCTTTTTCTAAATTTTGAAAAACACTTAGCACATAGAAAGCTTAACAAAACCCGCATGATATTGAAAATTTCAGGGGGAGAATGTGCAATTCAGGGGGAGATAAATTTCTATTGTTAGATTATTATTGTTGTTAGATTGCTATAATATATTGTTTAACTTAACTTTTTGAACCATGTTGCCATAAATCAAAAAGTGGGAGATTGTTGGTGCCGGAAGCGCCAAAGTCGAACCTATGTTTTGATAATGGCAAAGGATTCAGAAGTTAAGAGTTGGTTGTGATCTAACAAGCTTATTAAGTGTGCAGGAAAGTCCTAGGTACACTAGGCACTAAGTCCTGGTTCTTTAAATTGGGCACTAAGTCCTGACCGCGGGCTAGGCAACTAAGTCCTGACGTAAGATTGGGTAATAAGACCTGGTGAGTGAAGCTGGGCACTAAGACCTGGTGAGTGAAGTTGGGCACTAAGACCTGGTCCAGGACTGGGCACCGAAGACCTGGTGAGTGAAGCTGGGCAATAAGACCTGTTGAGTGAAGCTGGGCACTAAGACCTGGTGAGTGAAGCTGGGAAAAGGTCCAACCGGAGGAGCCGATTGGCAGAAAGGTAAATTCTCCCGAGAGGAGTAGGTGAGGATGCGTTCCCCATAGGAGGGAACATTAGACATCGGTTCGACCTAGGGTTCCATTTGGGAGACCCGAAGTTAGAACCAAGACAGCTTAGGCTGTAAACAATGTTTAATATATCATGCATATTTGCTTCTTGTGTTTGGAACTAACCCTGGTTGCAGGAAACAAAGGAACTGTGTTTCTACAACTCAGGCGCCTCATTGGAAGGAGGCGCCTCACTGGGCTAGGCGCCTGTATGGATACAAAGGCCCAGTTCAAGGCAAAACCAAGCCATTGAAGCAAACTGCCACGAAAGCCTTTGGACTAAGTCAAGCTATGCGCTTGTGTTAACACAGGCGCCCCAGTCAGCTCAGGTGCCCCAGTTGAAGGGATAAGCGCTGGCCGAGACTGCGAATCAGAGTTCGCGCAGAAGAGGCCACGTGTCAGGTGCCCCCTTCAACACAGGCGCCCCAGCGACCACTATAAAAGGGGGTTCACCCGCAAGGCTTCAGCACAACTTGCAAATCTCGCTTTCAACACTTTCGCTGAAGTGCTACGCTCTGCACTCGCGATTCAAGGACCGACGATGATCCGCTGCTCCAAAATTCCATCAACTCCGGTCGTCGGTAACAGCTTAAATTTCTTAAGTGTTGTAACTTCCTTTTTAATTTTATATCTGTACTCCAAATTGTAAACATTATTCGAATATTGAATTGCCCATCGTAAACGGTCAAGGACCGTAGGCCTTAGAGTAGGAGCCGACCGCGACTCCGAACCATGTAAAACAAACGGTGTTAGCGACTTTGCTTTACTCTTTCCGCCGCGTAATTTCTCTTAATTGTCCGAAAATTTCCGATCGATATTCACCCCCCCTCTATCGATTTACTTCGATCCAACAATATGACCCCAATGTCATATTTTCATGCATGAAACTCACTTCCAATGTGCCAAATCTCTAGGATTTAGACTCAAATCCATCTTCGAATCCTTTGGCACAATCTATGGTCTATCTAGACTTTCGGAAGAAATCCTTCCGAGATCCATTTACCATAGATCCCAATTTGACTCCTAGAGCTCCCCCTTGAGCTCTTAACCTTAGCCACCTCCCTAGGTGACTCATCCAAGGTTACTAAGCCACACCGGTGTACCTCCGGTAATCCTTGGCTCTTACCCGTTACCTTCTTAATCTTAGACGGCTTGTCCTTGATTACTCCTCCCTTACCAATGTCTTGTGCCCTTCTAGCATTTGTCATTCTCTTGGTCCTGGAGGTATTCAATTTGACCTTTTTGGATTTTTGAACGCCCAAACACATGTCAAGTCCCCTAGGCCCAATAATGAACTTAACTAGGACTCTCTCCATTTCTTCAAGCCTTGCCTTCAAGACTTGATTTTTCAACTCTAGAGTTCAAACCCTAGAGTCAACATGTCCACCTTGGACATTCCTTGACCTACCCACCTTTCTAGGCATGTCTCTCCTTCTTGGGATTAATGTCTTGCTCATTTACAACCTTCCTTCCCTTAGGCATGGTAGTTTGGGTGCTATTTGGTCTAGACTTGGGGAATGATTTCCTAGGGTTATCTACCTTATTAACCCTATTCTTATCATTATACCTAAATCCATGATTATGCTTAACAAGCATATAAGAATTGGAAATTGGATGTAATTTTAAATAAGGGATTACCTTCCCTTTTACTTTTGAAGCTCCCCTTTGACCTGAGCTCCTCTTCTTCTCCAATTTCTTTAAGTGCGCCAATTTCTCGATTTCTCTTTTCTTTGGGCACTTGGTGTGTAGTGTCCATGCTCACAACACGTGAAACAAATTATATGCTTCTTCTCCTTCTTTTTCCTACAACCCATGTTAGTTTTCGAAGAGATTGACTTGGGTTTAGGGTTTACCTCCTTCTTCTTACCCAATGGACACTTGTCCTTGTAGTGTCCCTTTTGATTGCACCCAAAGCAAATTATGTGTTCCTTTGACTTTGCTTTGGTGGAGGTGGAGGCTTCTTCTTGCTCCAACATTGAGGATGGTCTCTCCTCCCCCTCAATCCTTGAAGTGGAGACTTCTTCTATTTCTTCCTCACTTGAGGATGTGAACGATTCCACTTCCTCCTCCTCTTTGGATGTTAAACTTGATTCAACTTCCGATTGGTCCTTCTCCTTCTCTTGGACTAATGAGTCCTCATCCTTAGACTCCTCCACTCCTTGTCCTTGTGTTATATTTTCGTATAGAGTTATTACCTTTCTCCATAGCTCATAGACATTTTTGTAATCACCTACACGTGACACAATATGAGAAGGTACTAAATTTAGAATAATTCGTGTTACCTCCTTATCCGACTCCGCTTCCTCTATTTGATCCTTGGTCCAATATCGAGGTCGGAGACGTTTTCCCTTCTTGTCTGTTGGAGCTTCGAACGGAACCTCCAATGCGGTCCAATGGCCCCAATCCATTTGCAACCAAGTCTCTAGCCGCTTCCTCCAATAATCGAAATCATCTCGATTGTATGGAGGTGGAATTCGAGTATCCCATCCTAGCGGACCCTCTGAATCCATCTTCCTCTATCGCCTTTGCTCTCTCGGAGGTTAGTCCGTAGACAAGCAACCTCGCTCTGATATCACTTGTTGGGACCGATGCGCCGGCTAGAGGGGGGGGTGAATAGACGGTCACCCACGTTTCTTCCCAGTTCTTCCTACAATGTTAGCGTGCGCAAGCGAAAATACTAATAACACAAATAAACAAACGCTAACACAAATCGTTTACGTGGTTCGGAGATAAAGCTCCTACTCCACGGCTGTCCGTAAGGTGGATGATCCTTATCCGTTAGTGAATTAGTCCCCGGAAGACCTCCGGCTAGCTCGTGTCGCTCCATGTGGATGGAGAAACCTCACCACAAACTCTCGACAGCTCTTGAGCACTTGGAGACTACTAGTAAGCTTTACCCATGCATATTTCAGCAACCTTTGCCCAGCCAAACCGAGCTCTCTTAAATAGAGCTCACAGCTGAAACAGCTGTTACCAGTCGACCGGTGCCAAGACTAGTTGACTGGTCCACCTTGGATGTTGGTGCAGACAGCACCCAAGTCGAACCTGTGTTTTGATAATGGCAAAAGGGTTCAAAAGTTAAGATGTTATGTTTATCTAACATGCTACTTGAGTGTGCAGATTAAAATCCTAGCGAAGGACTGCTAGGCACCTAGCGAAGGACTGCTAGGCATCGGAACCCTAAGACCCAGCGAAGGGCTGCTAGGAATCAAAGACCTAGTGAAGGACTGCTAGGCACCAGGCGAAGGACTGCTTGGTACCGAAGCCCTAGCGAAGGACTGCTAGGCACCGGGCAAAGGACTGCTTGGTACCGAAGACCTAGTGAAGGACTGCTAGGCACCGGGCGAAGGACGACTTGGTACCTAAGCCCTAGCGAAGGACGACTTGGTACCTAAGCCCTAGCGAAGGACTGCTAGGCAAAAGTCCAACCGGAGGAGCCGGTTGGCAACAGGTAAATTCTTTTGAGAGGAGTAGGTGAGGACGCATTCCCCGTCGAGGGAACAGTAGCCGTCGGTTCGACCTAGGGTTCCGTTTTGGAGACCCAAAGTCAGAACCAAGACAGCTAAGGCTATATAAACCTAATACCTTATTGCTTCATATTGTTTTGGACTTACCCTGGATGCAGGACCGAAGAAACGTGTGTCTGCAGCTCAGAATGCCCAAAGGAGAGAGGCAAGTAGCTGAGCAGGGCGCCCCCAGAGTCCCAGGCGCCCCCAAGGCCAATACAAAACAAGTGAAGCAATGAAGTGCTTCGGTAGCTCACTGGGCGGGGAGCCCCCAGCGTCCCGGGCACCCCCAGTGCCCAGGGTGCCCCGCGCTTAAGCCAACGAAGCGGATAAAATTCCATCCAGTCGAGAAGCTCGCTGAAAGGGTCAACCAGGGCGCCCCCTGCTTCCCGGGCGCCCCGTCAAGGTTTGATCCCTATTTTGGAGGGATAAAAAGCTGACCGAAACTATTGCGGATCAAAAGCCAAGTGGAGGGCGCCTTCAACGTCCCGGGCGCCCCCAGACCTACTATATAAAGCTATCGACCCCCAAGGCTTCTAATTCACTGCTTCCAACGCCAATACACTCTTCTACTCAAGCGCTCTGCTCCAGAAACCTCCCAACTCGGGATACAAGCGCCGACGACATCCCTCTGCTCCGAGAAACATTCTACACCGGACGTCGGTAACGAAGAGCTATCATTTCATTTGTTTTATACTACAACTGTAATGTTTCTGTAAAACTCTTTGCGCACATATAGAATTACCCCCAGTAAACGGTCAACGACTGTGGGCCTTGGAGTAGGAGCCGACCGCGACTCCGAACCATGTAAAACTACTTGCATTTTTTGTTGTGATTTGATTTTCTGCAGCGTATGCTCTTATATTTAATTCGAAAATTATTTACGATATTCACCCCCCCCCCCTCTATCATTTCTCTCGATCCAACATTGGATTCGAACGTTACAATCCAACGTTCAAATTCCAGCCGACATTAGTCGACTGCTACATGCAGCAATCGACTGATCTTTCTGTGACCCTTACCAGTCGACTGATCCAAGCATCACTGACCAAACCCTAAACCTAGGTTTCAGCCCCGAGTACAATCACTCAACACTCGTCCTCACCCAACCAATCTAGACCTAGCCTTCTAGCTTCCTTTATCAGCCTTGCGTCCCTCGGATGTCTCTTCATCCTTCACGTCTTGCCTTCTGGAGCTTCCTTCGGCCTCGATCCTTGTTGTCGGGTCTTCCTTTGCCAATATGCCACTTGAACTTTTTTCCTTTGTTGTACCTGTATCCTACATACTCACAATGCATATTAAATACAATAATAATCCTAACTTAAACCTTTGCCCAAACATCAAAACCCAGGGTACCTAGATTGCTCCAACACCTACTACCTCGCGGTGCTGCGGATGCCCAAGGTGAGTAGGCTTGGTCCAGGTGCTGCGGATGCCTGACCAAGAGCTGTAAAACCCTACTATCTCACGGTGCTGCGGATGCCCGAGGTGAGTAGGCTTGGTCTGGGTGCTGTGGATGTCCGACCAAGAACAATAAAGCCCTACTACCTCGCGGTACTGTGGATGCCCAGGGTGAATAGGCTTAGTCCGGGTGCTGCGGATGCCCGACCAAGAGCTTTTAAAACCCTACCACCTCGCAGTGCTACGGTTGCCCGAGGTGAGTAGGCTTGGTCCGGGTGCTACGGATGCCCAACCAAGAGCTGCTAAAACTCTACTACCTCACGGTGATGCGTATGCCCGAGGTGAGTAGGCTTGGTCGGATACTGCGTGTTAGGATGTATACTAAAAGTCTTGCCTTTTCTGTATGAACATCCATAATTTGAAAGAGAATCACAACAACACAGTTGCATGTCTAAACTAGTATATGCATAACAATCTCATACTCTGCATTATAGATAATATGGTGTGTGGTGATACATAGAAGATCATGTTATCAGTCCCTTGCATAGTATAAGTAGAGGCTCACAATCGAGATGGAGTTGGACAAACCATCGGGATGGTTGTAGTGTAATTAGGTGTGGTTTGTCTTGACCATGGAATTGCACTAGTGTGATTTGTGTACATTGAGCAGGACCAAAATAGAAGTCATCCAATTTATAGTAACTTTATAATTGGATTGGATGATGAATTATTATGGAGTACAATCTCTAAATCCTGATATAATAATGGGCACGTGTATTTTGTATTTTATTTTTTTTGATTTACCAATAGGTGAGATTTATTCTGCTAAATCGATAGGCCCGGTAAGTTAGAAAATAATATTAATTACATGGTGTGTCGTTGATTATTGATGAAATCCATGTCCTGGTGAGTCGGGATGATGATGCCCCCTTGATGATCTCATAAGGTTCATCATGTTAAACCCTGCAGGTGGATTTGATCCAACATGATGATAAGGATGAGTGGTACTAGTCAAGGAGTTAGAAATTGATTAATAAAAATTATCAGTAATTTAAATTAATCGACGGACATTCGATATTTTAAACACGGGGAGATGGATGTACTCATAATAGGTGGAGCCCATATGAAAATATGGGGGTTGGTGAGGTAATTTAATGGAGATCCTTTAGTGGAATAGATCTTCATTAATGGATCAGGTTTGGATCCATTAGCAGGCCAAGACCCAACTCCTCCTCATGGTCCCTATCATAGCCCTATATATATCCCATGGTGGCATGAAACCAAGGATCCAATGGAACACTAGAAAACCTTAAGTTTTTCCTCTCCTCTTGTAACGCCCCAAATTTTCCGCTCTAGCGTGGTAATAATGGAACATGTGGCCAAGAATAATATTTTGAATTTAGTGGGAAAAGTTGTGAATAAAGAAATTTTAGGCATTATCTTGACACGTAGTGGATGTGTGATAATCATGCTTAGGTATTATATTTAATGTTATGCTTAAGTATCCTGCACATGTATGAATGAATAATGATATGCATATGCATGAGTATGAATTAAATAAGTAGCATTCTCTAGATGTGCTTTGGTTATGCGGGCTTGGGAAAAAATAATAAAAGGAAGAGAAAAAAAGAAGAGGAGGTGCCAAGGATTGAACCTTGAACCTCAAAGAAAAGCCAAGCCTTAAGAATGCATATGTAACCAATTCATCCAGCAGGGGAGTGCTATTAGGAGGAGATGGGAAATCGTAGATGAATAGAAGATAAGTGAAGAGACACATGAAAATGAAGAGACACCATTGAAAGAGGTGGTTACCTTTTCACTCCCTATAAAAGAGCCTGGGGAGAGAAATGCCCAAGGCATTTTCGGCCACAAGCCCTCCCCTCTCTTCTCACCAAGCCTCCCCTCTTCTTCCTCTCCCTCATCGAGACCTAGGATCTCCTTGCAGCCCAAAATCGAGCCCCACAAACTGGAAGAAGAAAAGGAGAAGAACAAGAGGAGTACCAAGCCTAAGACCTTTCTTCTCCAAAGTCTAGAACACCTTTTTGAATTTTTTTAGCGCAAGAGGTAAGACTCCCTCACCTGCAACATAATAGCCTTGAATGTGTATTTATGATCCCTTATGTTTTCTTGTGATGTTGTGTGGAAAAAAAATGAAAGAAAAGCCATGTTGTATGTTACGGTCAAGGAAGGTTTTCTCCTCTTTTGTTATGTTTAAGTTTAGATGATGATTCTACATGCTTATTGATACCTTCTTATAGTAGATGAATGATGAATACATGATGTTTGAGTGCCTTCTATGATGTAAAGGACTTAGAACCTCTCAGCCAAGTGGTGGAGATGGGTAGATGCATGTGTATGGACTAGGGTTTGATTCTATGTGAATTTTCCCTTGCTTATGTAATGTTTTATGTCAAGAAAATTGTGGAATCTATGCCTTATTAAATCTGTGAGTTTCGGCCAACAACTAGGTAGAGGGCTAAAATAGGTCCAAACTACAAATCGTGTACCTAAACTAAGGTTTAGTGAAGTCTAGACTACCCTTGTACTTGTAAATGATCTCTTATGCAATTGTTTCCATGTTACATGAATTTTTATGCTATAATACCCTAACTATGAATTTCGGCCAGCAACTAGAATGAGGGCTAAAATAGATTCAAACTACAATCATGTGCCTAAACTAATATTTAGTGAAGTTTAGACTACCCTTGTACTTGTAAATAATCTCTTGTGTGAAGTGTGCACTTATTTCAATGATATATGAATTTTATGCTATGAAACTCTACCTATGAAGTTTCAGCCAGCATGTATTAAGATAGGAAAAGAAAGCTAAAACCAATGTTTTGCCTTGATTAAGACAAATATATTACATGAATGATGTGTTGATAAGACTAGCATGATGTTTGCTTCACTTGCATGTTTTTAAAGAAAGATCCTACATTGTCATACTATTTATGTGAATGATTGTGCCATGAAAGTGTGCCTACACTCATGAATGATTGAATGTCTATAGTACATTCATTATGAAAGAAAGAAAAAGGAAAGAATGCAAGTATGTATTTTACTTTAAAGTATGGCTTGTACCGGATCTTGAAAAAGATCCACGGTTCTGGACTACCGACGCTGTCCCTAGGTTGAAAGATAGTAGGCCTAGTAACCCTAGTAGGTCGAGATTATCTACCTCGCATCTATTTAGGGATGCGCACAAAGAAAGAATGGGTACAAGCCGGGGACCCCAATAAAGATGATGTATGCTTATGTTAAAGTATTACTTATTATGTTTTCTAAAGAGCATCCTAATGTTTTTGTAATGCATATGTTTTATGTTTGTATGCATTCATGTACCTTATGTACCTTATGAGTTTTATGCTATACATGAGATGTTATATGTCTTTCAAATATACGTGACATGTGGATTTAGTGAGTAGGAAAGAGCTTACTAAGTTTCGTACTTATAGTTGATTGCTTATGTTGTAGATCAACCTAGAAATTTTTAGAGGAAGGGAAGCTGCAGGAAGGGCTCGTGTGTGTGGTGGTGACTTGGCTGATCGATCCATTTAGTGCCATTATAGACATAGCACTTATCTTTCTAAGAAAACATGTTTTACTACCTTATACTTGATACTTGTTAGCTCTTTAGGAGTTTATTTAATGCATGGATGCTACTAGATACTATGTGATCTTCATACCCCTTCTTGTTGCATGTGTTATAGTTATGTTTTATTTCCGCTGCAATGCTTTAGATTCATATGCAATAATATGCGTAAGTTAAGTTAAGTAGGAAAAAATGATAACGCGCAGCCTTAACGGTAAGGGGCGGGCGTTACACCTCTTCTCCTCCCCTCTCCCTCCCTCTCTCTCCCTCTAGGTGAGCGGCGCCCAAAGTTGCTCACGCAACTTCAACCAAAGTAGTTGATCAGAGGAGATCAAGTTGCTCACGCAACTTTGATCTGAAGAGCAACCCTCTCCCTCTCGGTGAACGGCGTCCAAAGTTGCTCACGCAACTTCAACCAAAGTTGCACTGCAACTTTGATCAAAGGAGATCAAGTTGCTCACGCAACTTTGATCTGAAGAGCAACCGAAGTGGCACGCATCTTTCTCCATGTGGTGATACTTTCGATCAACGTTGTTGAAGCAATCGGACCTTAAATGATTGGAAGATCATGATTTTGATATGTGTGGGTGAATATGTTCAAGGTTAGATATTTGGTTTCCTTGGTATGCTTGGGGATATTAATTGCATTTAGTCATTTATTGTGGTGATAGACTCTATCTTGTTGGATTAAGCATGACATTTTATTGCACCTAGTGAGGATATTGCCATGCCTATCCTTAATCCTCTTATGTGTGATAGCATTTGGGATATTTGACATTCTAGAACTTGCTTTGATTCTTTTTGAAATTACATTAACATAAGCTTACATGAATATGATAGAGGCAACCTTTCTTGTTGAACTCTTAGTTTTCCCTCTACCTTGCTATTGTTACTAGAGAGCGTTTCACCTATTACCTTCATGTTTCATTGTCTTTCAGATCCTCTCATTGTCACTAGATTATCACTGTCATATCTTTGTTAGCTTATTCTTTCCTTGAGCATTCGATGAAAGCATGGGGTGATTGCATGATGAGTACATTTTTATTTGTCTATTATTAGCCTCTATTATTGTAAGTTTGAGATGTTATCATGCTTTGATACATATTTAGTAGTTTTCGCGAGACGCTCAAATTTTAAGTGGGGGGGGGGGGGGGGGGGGGGGGGGAGAGACAAGTGTATATGGATGAATGCTTGTGTGAAACAAAAAATTCTCTCTTTGAAAAAAAAAGAAAATCTCTCTATGTGAAAAAAAGAAAGAGAGATAGAAAAAAATAATAAAGATGAAAAAAAAGAAAAAAGAAAAAAAATCTCTCTATGTGAAAAAAAATAAAAAAAATCCTCAAGCATTCGAGATTGTATTAGTGATGAACAAAAAGGAATATTTTCTTGATGTGTACTCTTTTGTTATTATTGTTTAGAGAAATTCAAGAATTATGTTGTTAATCCATACATGCATTTTGAGAGATGTTGTAAGTGGTTGATATGTAGTGCATTGAGAATGTGAAAGGATAATTTTGAGTGTTGGAGGTTTGATTGAGTTATTTACTTTGGACTATTGTTTGATTGTATACATCATGTTAATCACCCCAATGCTCTCATATTCTCTTTGATTTTCTTTCATGCTCTCTATGATCTTCTTTGTTATCTACCATTCTTGTTCTCTTGTAGCACTAGGTTTCATTATTATTAATTGAAAAGCCCTCTTGATTTATGTACTTATGTTATAGTAGTGGAGAAGTAGAAGATAAGCAAGCATATGGTAGTGCAATGTCATGAATGCTTTGAGAGAACTCCACTTTCATATATGTTATTTTTGTGAGCATCAGTGCATATATCCATCTTGTGAGGTCTTTGTCATGCTTAGTTTATTCAAGTTGATGAAATTACCATGCTTTTGACTTATGTGAGATTTGGAACCATAAATACATGGATGCTTGAGACTTGATGATCTTAAGTAACTTTCTTTTATTATTTCTTAAAGTATTGATAGGGGATGTAATGTTTGGGAGATATGTTGTTTTCTTCTAGTTTTGTTTACTTGCCCGAGACGTGCAAAAATAAGGGTGGGGGAGTTGATAACCATCATTTTGTTGATTATTTTCGGCTCTAAAATCCATGTTTGATCCACATTTTATATGCTTAAGTTTGTAATTTTATTAGGTTTCATGTATTCCCTTCATTTTGGCTTTTAATTCTAATCTTTGTATATTTGGGATATTTTTAGCACTAAATTTGAATATCATTTTGTAGGCTTCATTTGATCATGGACCTAGATCAAATTGGGTAAGACTTGAGTCAGGATTGGATCCAGATCAAAAGGATCAAGCATCGGATTAATAGGAGTCGTCCATTCCAGAGAACGGCTAGATCTGAGCCATCGGTCAATTTCTGGTCGATTCGAGTCCAAGATTGAATCAATCATGACCAGAGATCAAGATCTGAAAATTTCAGCCAAATCAGAAGTGATCTGACCGTTGGATCGAGCTCATGATGTTCTAGACCATCCATTCAAGAAAAGGGAAGATCTGGACCATCTGCCACTGATCTGGTAAATCCGAGCTGGGGATAGGTAGATCAGGACCATCGATTGGGATCTGTGGAGTTTGGTTCAGATCGGAAGAGATCCGACCGTTGGATGAAGTCAGATTGATCTCAGCCGTCTGTTGCTGCCATCCTATGATTGAACCCAAAAGCTGGGTTAACTCAAGATGAGCTCTGGCTGGGCTGAACTGACCCAAGGCTGGACTGAGCCAATTGCTGGCTGAGGTTGACTGAACCCAAAGGGGCTGAGCTAAATCCAAGCTGGAATGGACTGCTGACTGAACCGAACTGCTTGGCTTGATTGAACTCAAGCTCTGTTTGACTGAACCCTTGGCTGAATCAAACACGAGTTGGCTTGGCTAACCGAACCCACGCGCAGATCAAAAAGGGGCAGCATCGCGAAGGCTAGGGCATCGATCGGCAAACGGGGGAAAACCTCCTTCTTCCACCAAATTTCGCCTCATCCCCTCCGGCCGGCGGATCTCCACCTCTCATCTCGCCGTCGGCCGGATCATCACCGCACAGCTAGGGTTCGGGGTTCGAGCCTTGGTCGACTTCACAGCAGCTTCTCTTTCGGGGTTCGGAGAGAAGCCGTCCATCTCCTTCACCGCAGTTTCCTCTCGGGTTGAGAGGAACGATCATCCACATCCACCGCAGCCGGCGATCAACTTCTTACAGCTTTTCTGCAGCAGTTTAATGTTTCATAGTTTTTTTTCCAGCAGTTTAATGTTTCACAGCTTTTCGCCAGTAGGTCGGCAGCTTCATCCAGCAGTAGATCCATTTCTTCTCAGAAATCTCTTCCAGTTTCTCTCTTCAGCAGTCCTTCATTTACAGCAGTTCCTCCATTCCCTGAATTCAGTTCCTTCGCAATCCAGTAGCCAGTAGTTTTCTCTTCACAGCATTTCCATTTCTATCCAGCAGTACTTCTCCAATTCTAGAAGTTCTTCATCAATTTCAATTCAGCAGCTTTTCATCAGTTTCAATTCAGTAGCTCATTTCTCTACAGAATTGTCTTCGGCAGTTCATGTTTTTTCACAAAAGTTCTGCAGCAGCTTAATTAGAGTGGATTAACTGGTGGTTTAAGCGTATTGTCAGTTGTTGATTGATCTTAATTGTTGAATGGTGGTGTTTGATTGTTGAATTTTTGTATTTGATGAATTTCCACAATTCAAATGGCACTTGCTTTTGTCATTTTTATTCATGCCCATATAGTGTTTGGTTAAATGTCTGTTAGAACAATTTCTTTCAATTGTTATGTTTCCTAGTTGCTTAACTCTTGGTTTGTGTTGCTCTTCTTATTGCTTTAAGTTTTACGTCTTCGTTTACATGCAATTAAGCTAGGTTGGGTTAGATTTCTTTAATGCTGTAAGTTTTGTTCTATGTTTAGTTTTGTCAATGCTTAATTTCAAGTTGTCTTTTCTTTTCTGCAGATGTAGTTAGGTTAATTTAGATTTCATTACTTGCACTATCTTTCTTTAATTAGAACCAGATTTCATACCTGCTTTGTCATTTCTTTTCGTAGTATAATCGTTCAAACCCAAAACCCAATTTCATATCGAAAACTCGAAAGCAATAACATACGATCCTGAGAATTATCTTGCACCAACTACATTCGTTGGGAGACGACTCGAGTTACTCTATGCTACATTAGTTTAGAGGAATTCGATACTTAAATTGTATTTGAAACCGTGACACGATAGAAACGGTTATCAGGGGGCGCCCCCGACGTTCCGGGCACCCCCGACGTTCCGGGCGCCCCCGACGTTCCGGGCGCCCCCAGGTGCTATAAAAAGGGCCCTCGGCCCCAAGGCTTCAATACTGAATTCATTCAATGCAACCACACTCTTCTGCTCCCGCGCTCTGCTCCAGAAACCTCCCGACTCGAGATACAAGCGCCGACGACGCCCCTCTGCTCCGAGAAACATTCCACACCGGACGTCGGTAACGAAGAGCAATTTCCTTTTTTTGTTTACTATACTGCAATTGTAAATCTATTTGTAAACCGTTTTGCGCACATATAGAATTGCCCGCAGTAAACGGTCAACGACCGTGGGCCTTGGAGTAGGAGCCGAACGCGACTCCGAACCATGTAAAAAACTTGGTGTTTGCATTTGTTTGTTTTAATTTCCGCTGCATAATTTCTCTATTTCTTAAATCCGAACGTTTTTCGATATTCACCCCCCCTCTATCGGTTCTCTCGATCCAACAGTGGACTCCAAGGGCACACGTGAAGGGTGGCATGGAGGCAAGCCAAGGGAGGCTTGTGTGCGCATCCGAGGGATGAGAGCCAGACGAAGATGACTTCAAGGGGCAAGCCAAGGAGTGAACCTGAAGGCATACGAGAAGGACTACGTGAAGACTGATCGGGAGTGAGTGGGTAGTCGACTGGCTAGAGGGCAGTCGACTGCCAAAACTCACAGAAGGTTTTCAGCCTTCTACCAGTCGACTGGCCCAGAGGCAGTCGACTGGTATACCCTGAAAACTAGCCGTTGGCTAGCAATTAATGACTAGGCCAGTCGACTTCCCCAGAGGCAGTGCGGGGTTGGATAGACTACGAGTTTATCCTGTTATCCTATAAAAGGAGGACCTTTTTGCACGTGAGCGGTACGGTTCCGTAGGATAACGAAGTGCTGCTCATCTGAAAAGTGTTCTGTACTTCCTCTCTCTTATTCTACTATATTCTGTAAAGAGGAAGGTCACCACTGTAAAGATTTCTCCACCTGAAGGAGAATTTTGATAGTGGAAGTGGTGTACGACACGGATCCTTGGATTAGTCACCCATCTGGGTGGATACCAAGTAAACGTTTGGTTGTTAGCATTGTTTATATTCTCTTTGCATATTATTATTTCTGTTGCGCTAACGACATTGTAGAGAAACAACCGAAAAAGTGCTATTCACCCCCCTCTAGCACGCCAGATCTATCCATCATTTGGTATCAGAGCCGGTTCGTTTCGAAAGAACTCACCGTCAACCGGAGCAAGTAAAATGGCGTTTCAAGAGGGATACTCCACCACCCTTCTTCGACGGGAACGCCTTCGCTTACTGGAAAGGTAGGATGCAATACTACCTTATGAACGATATTGAGAATTGGATTAGTATTGTAGATGGTTTCGATGCACCCATCGATGAAAGAGGAGAACCGACACCGATGAGATCCTGGTCGAAAGAGGTAATGAAGAGGGCGCAGTCCAATGCCAAGGCCACCACCACACTGCAGTGTGGGCTCTCAAAGGAGCAACTCAACAAGGTGGAGTCGTTCAAGAGCGCCACGGAACAGTGGGACAAATTGGTGGAATTGAACGAAGGGTCAAACGAATCCAGAAGAGCAAACAAGGACTTGCTCGTCGCCCAACTCCAATCCTTATCCATGAAGAGCAACGAGACTGTCAGCCAGCTACATGGAAGGGTGAAGGAAGTAATCAATGAGCTCCACGTGATTGGAGAAAAGATCGAGAACCGGGATATCGTCAGGTATGTTCTACAAGCCTTCCCGAGAACCACCTTGTGGGCATCCATGGTTGATGCTTACAAGGTATCAAGGGATTTGTCCATAGTTAAATTAGATGACTTATTCTGTGAATTTGAACTACACGAGCAAACTAACGTCTCGACCAAAGAGAAGGGTATTGCCTTTATTACAGAAAAGGAGAAGAAGAAGAGGAAGGAGGAGAAGAAGGTGGTCTACTCCTCCTCATCAGATTCAGAGGAATCCCTCCATGGATAGCGACCAAGAGGCATTCATGGTAAGAAAGATGCGTAAAGCTTTCAGAAATTTCTCTAACAAATCATATGCTAGGAAAGGGTTCAAAGGCAAGGGTAAGGCCAAGGATATTATATACTACAACTGCCACCAAGAGGGACACATGAAGAACGAGTGCCCTCAGCTAAAGAGAAGAGATGACAAGAAGGAGGAGAAGAAGAAAGGTGACAAGAAGAAGTCAAAGGGAAAGAAGAAGGGTGCCACCAACCTCAAGGCAACCTGGGATGATCCATCATCCTCAGAGGAAGAAGAAGAGCAAGTTTCACATTTTGCTCTTATGGCACAGGATCACTCAGACACATCAGATGATGAAAGAAGTTCAAGCAGTGATGAGAGCGACTCCTCCTCTTCGTCATCTGAGTCAGAAGCTTCGGTAAGTGAGGTATACCACTTACCCTCCTCTACATTAGTTTGTAGGACCGGTGCCGTCGATAGTGGGGGGGGGGGGTGAATATCGATCGTGAAAATCTTCACGAGAACTTCGTTCGTAAAACTACTCAGATCGTTAGTGCAGCGGAAAATAAATAAAAACAAAAAGAACACAGGTACACAGCGGATTTTTACTTGGTTCCCGACCCCCCAGGGTCAGTACATCCAAGGCCTATGCACGGGAACGCCCGTCCACTATTGGTCTCCTTCCCGGACTTTCCGGAGGCGGAGAAACCCGACTTACAGTGCAAGTTTACAATCAAAATATATGTAAAATTAAGTGCGTAATAGTAAACTCAAACCGAACAAAAAGGGATCTGAAACTCGGCCGATCTGGACCTCCGAAGTGTCGCGCACTTCCTCCTGGAGCCTCCCGGTCATAGAGCCTTGTTTCTAGCGTGTTGTGGTCGGTCAGAATGTTTGGAATGGTTCTTGAAAGTTGTGTCAGAAGTAGAGGGGTCGAACCCCCTTATATAGGCCTCCTGGGGGCGCCCTGGACGCTGGGGGCGCCCCGGAAGACTCGGTCAAACTTTATCCCTGCGCCTACCTCGCCGCACCTGATAACAGCTTTGACCAGGGCGCGTCGGACGCTCCGGGCGCCCCGGTGAGGGCTTATCCTGTGTTCTGACTTCGAAACAGCAAAACAGCTTCGAACCCGGGCGCCCCGGACGCTCCGGCCGCCCCGGTTGACACCTATTCTTCTTACCAACCAAGACATTGTTGGGACCGGGTGCATGTTGACAAGGATACGGGTTCGTAAAATTTTAAATTTTTACGTGCAGCGGAAGAATTAGCATAAAATAATTTCTCAAATTATTTTAACCACGTATCTAGCATGCAACCTTATGATGTGTGGACATGATCATAAATTAAAACTTTGCGGAAAAGTAAACTAATTTACTTTGTACCTCTCGTAACTCGAAGAAAGGGATGAGATCCAACCGTAGCGTCCCTTGGAAGCTCTGCCTCAATTCCCATCCACGCCGAGTTCTCTTCGGGATGACTTCGCAAAGTCACGAGTTTTGTACCGACGAGAACTACTAGATTCTCTAAAGGCACAACTAGAAGATCATGTGAGAAGAAAGGAAACTAAGCACCAAGAAACGGAATCTAAATTCCGTTAAGGGAAGGAAGGAGACGCGATCCGCTTCTTCTTCTTCGGGGTCTTCTTGGTGGATGAAGCTCATGCCCACCTTGGGATTTGCGCCGGCCCTAGGGGAGGAGAGAGAGCCGGCCCTAGAGAGAGAGGGGCGCCGGCCCTAGAGAGAGAGAGAGGCATGTAGCGAGAGAGAGAGAGAGAGAGAGAGCAACTAATCTCTTGATTAATTGATTGGGAATTCAAGGCTTGCCTTTGGTTCCTTATATAGTAGCTTCTCCCTTGCCAAGTCTCCTCTTTAACGGAATTTTCATAAGAAATTTATCTTATAAATTCTCTTATTAATTATTCCGTTTTAGCCAAGTTTTATTATAACTAACTTTATAATAAAATAAATACATCTCTCCTTTTATTATGGATTAAAATTTACAAGAAATTTATAAATTTTTCTTATCATGGAAAAATCAATTCATAATTGATTTTATAAAATTAAAATAAACCGTTCCATGGATCATTTTAATTTCCATAAAAAGAAATAAATTTCTATAAATTTATTTATATAAATTTCTTTATACAAATTTATTTATCCATAATTTATAAAACAAATCGCGCTAGATTTATTTTATTAATTAAACCAAATAAATTTGTTTCTCCCCAATGTTGTGGCTGGCCAAACCAAAGGGGGTTGGCACCCTCTTTGGCCGGCCAAACCGAGCCGAACCCATCGCGAATTAAACTCATTTAATTCGCCCAATAAGCCTTCAAAAGACTTAGCCATTTTTAGCTTCCGTTGCGCCTCTGACAAATTCAGATTCAACTTATTTCTCTTGAATCGAAAAATCCAATTTTCAACTTATTTTAAATCCCTCGGATTACTCGTAGTGCGTGTGACTAAATAGGCTTTCGATTTATGTTGGCCGTCTATAATCAGCCAATTATAGAACGATCATGAGTGGCACCTAGTAGTACATCATGACCCCCAATTAATTGAAAGATCAACGGTTGACCTCAGAAGTAATTCTGAAACCCTTCAGCAACTCTAATGAATCGTGCCCCATTCCCTTCACCATCTTATACCCACTTGGTTCAGGACATGGTCTGTTTGTGTCAGTCCCCACTAGACTGACTACGTCACACCTAGCCCAAGTAGTGTCTTTCTCGTCCTTTGGATTTCTAATTACTCTCATGTATTTAAGAGACTCATACTCTAAACATGATATGCTCTGGCCAGAGGCTTTGAGTAACAATCCGACGATAGGCCTGGGTATACATCTCCTCGCAAGGAGTGGTGAATCCTTTATAGGCTGTTCAAACATCTTCGGGCACTTCGGCTTATACCCAATCATCCTGGGTCCACACCTCCTTGGAGATGCTTGCTTAAGATGTTAAAGTATAAGTCTCCATGACCAAGATGACTTGAACACCGCAAGTCAAAGGAACATCGCACTTAAGCTGCAATAAGAACTTCATTGACATATCTATATAGATTACCATATGAAGTTTTACATCTACTCACTCCAATGAACTAGTTCCCTTAACTAGCATCCATGTTTATCTCCGGACATCCCAATGTCACCAGCCAGTGAGAATCAGCTGATTAGAGAATAACCCATGCTAGTCTCAACAGAATTGATAGTGCCCGTTTTTATCAATTCATCGACTAGGGATATTTCAATACTTCACAATTGCACATGTAGAGATAATCACTAGTTGTGATCCCATCACAAATTCTC
>JAGFNQ010004445.1:118649-141209 GCA_024364735.1 Boesenbergia rotunda
GCCAGATCTTATCAACGGACTCTAACATTCTAGACTTAGAACGCCCTATCTATAATGTAAGTACCAGAGGTTGAGATCAAATGAGTTGAACCCAACCTATCTCTGGCACTGTCGCTTAGGCCACATAAATGTGAGTCGCTTGTCCCAGCTCCATAAGGATGGATTGCTGGATTCATTTGATTTTGAATCATATGAGACATGTGAGTCATGCCTTCTAGGCAAGATGACTAAGACTCCCTTTAGTGGACATAGCGAGAGGGTAACAGATTTGTTAGGACTCTTACATTCTGATGTATGTGACCCTTTCAATGTTGCTGCTCGAGGTGGTTATAGATACTTCATCACATTTACTGATGATTTCAGTAGATATGGTTATGTGTACTTGATGACACATAAGTCCGAGTCCTTTGAAAAGTTCATAGAATTCAGAAATGAAGTACAAAACCAACTCGGCAAGAGTATTAAAATACTTCGATCAGATCGAGGTGGAGAATACTTGAGCCATGAGTTTCGTGACTATTTAGCTGAGTGTGGGATTCTATCTCAACTCACTCCTCCTGGGACACCACAGTGGAATGGTGTATCCGAAAGGAGGAATCGTACCTTATTAGATATGGTACGATCTATGATGAGTCACGCAGATCTTCCTATATCCTTTTGGGCATATGCTCTAGACACGGCAGCGTTCACACTAAACCGTGTTCCATCAAAGGCTGTCATGAAGACACCATATACGATATGGACAGGGAGGAGTCCCAAGATGTCTTTCATGAGAGTTTGGGGTTGTGAGGCTTACGTATGACGTCAAGTCTCAGACAAACTGGGACCCAAATCTGATAAGTGTTATTTCATAGGGTATCCCAAGGAAACGAAGGGATACTACTTCTACATTCCTAGTCAGCACAAAGTGTTTGTTGTTAAGACTGGAGTATTTCTAGAAAGGGACTTTGTTTCTAGAAAGACTAGTGGGAGTACGTTCAGTCTTGAAGAAGTTCAAGACATGGACAATAGCACTGAAGCCTTGATGGAAGTTGAACAGGAACCACAAAGTGTGGTGGTTGATGAGATTGTTACACAAGAAGTTGTGGAACAACAACCTGTTCAGGTAGACCTACCTCTTCGCTGGTCTGATAGGGTACGTCGTCAGCCTGAGAGATATTCATTTCTCTTGCCTGACCATGATGACGTTATGATCATTGAGAATGAGCCTACCACCTATCAGGAAGCTGTGATGAGCCCAGATTCTGAGTCATGGCTGGAAGCCATGAGATCCGAAATGGAATCCATGTACACTAACCAAGTTTGGACCTTGGTTGATCCACCTGAAGGGGTCAAACCCATTGGGTGTAAGTGGGTCTTTAAGAGAAAGCCTAACATGGATGGACTTACTCATACCTATAAGGGTAGACTGGTAGCTAAAGGTTTCAAGCAAATTCATGGTATTGACTATGATGAAACTTTTTCTCCAGTAGCGATGTTTAAGTCCATTCGGATCATGCTTGCTATTGCAGCCTACCACGATTATGAGATCTGGCAGATGGATGTCAAGACAGCGTTTCTGAATGGAAACCTCCTCGAGGATGTGTACATGACACAGCCTGAGGGTTTTGTAGATCCACAGCATACTGGCAGAGTATGCAAGCTGCATAGGGCCATTTATGGTCTAAAGCAAGCTTCTCGGAGCTGGAATCTTCGATTCGATGATGC
The DNA here is from genome assembly GCA_024364735.1 of Boesenbergia rotunda. NCBI lineage: Eukaryota > Viridiplantae > Streptophyta > Magnoliopsida > Zingiberales > Zingiberaceae > Boesenbergia > Boesenbergia rotunda. The sequence goes on from JAGFNQ010004445.1 coordinate 120,357, forward strand.
GATCAAATAGTTTGGTGTCATCAAGAACGAAGATGAACCTTGTGTCTACAAGATGGTTAGTGGGAGCACAGTAGTCTTCCTAGTCTTGTATGTGGATGACATACTACTCATTGGGAACAACATCCCTTCGCTACAGTCTGTGAAGACTTGGTTGGGGACTTGTTTCGCAATGAAGGACTTAGGTGAAGCAGCCTGCATTCTAGGCATTAAGATCTATAGAGATAGATCTAAGAGATTGCTTGGCCTAAGTCAGAGTACATACATTGATACCGTTTTGCAACGGTTTGCCATACAGAATTCCAAGAAGGGAAATCTGCCAATGTCACATGGCGTGAGTCTTTCGAAGACTCAAGGTCCCTCTTCTAGAGAGGAGAGAGACCGCATGAGCAAGATCCCTTATGCCTCAGCCATAGGATCTATCATGTACGCCATGTTATGTACTCGTCCTGATGTCTCGTATGCTTTGAGCATGACGAGCAGATACCAGTCAGATCCAGGTGAACGTCACTGGATAGCGGTCAAGAATATCCTTAAGTACTTGAGAAGGACTAAGGAATATTTTTTGATATTTGGAGGCGAAGAGGAGCTAACTGTAAAGGGTTACAGTGATGCTAGCTTTCAAACTGACCAGGATGACTACAGATCGCAGTCAGGGTTCGTGTTTTGCTTAAATGGTGGCGCTGTCAGCTGGAAGAGTTCAAAGCAGGATACAGTTGCTGATTCTACAATAGAAGCTGAGTACATTGCTGCATCTGAGGCAGCAAAGGAGGCAGATTGGATCCGCAAGTTCATTACTGAGCTTGGAGTGGTTCCTAGTATAGTCGACCCAGTACAGCTCTATTGTGACAACAATGGAGCTATTGCGCAGGCTAAGGAACCTCGCTCACACCAGCGGACCAAACACATACTACGGCGATTCCATCTCATTCGAGAGATCATCGATCGAGGAGATGTGAAGATTTGCAGAGTAGCCATAGAGGCTAACGTCGCAGATCCCTTGACCAAGGCTTTGGCACAGATGAAGCATGATGGTCACACTAGGTCATTGGGTATTAGATACTACAGCGATTGGCACTAGTGCTAGTGGGAGATTGTTAGTGAGAGCCCTAGAGCCAATCATATGATGATTACTTTTTTGGACTCATTGTATCATATTCTTGTATATATATTTCTTATATATAAAGGTATTTCTTATGGTTATTGTACTTATGTGTATTGGTGCCAAATAACTTAGTATAATAACGTCCTTGAGTAGAAGGTTCTTATCTATATCAATCGATTAGTTGAATCGATAGTGAGATGATATAGAGAACACTACTCTTAATTATTCCTAGTCAAGTATTAACATTCAAGGACAATGTTAATGCATAGAGACTAGCATGTAGGTCAACATGATGACTTGATCTCACAAGTCATGGATATGAGATATCAAGTTGACACATGGGTATACATTAGAGAATGTATACTGAATGGCCCGCCATGAGAAAGTATCATGGATCGTTATATGAGTGTCATATACTTTCTCATGTGACTATTAGTATGACTATAGTCCTAGACCTGAAGTTACCATAGTTCCCTACATAAGGAGTTACGTACTTTGGCTTCGTCAAACGTCACCCATAACTAGGTGGACTATAAAGGCGATTACTGGGTTTGTAACAAATTATGCGGAGGGATGTGAGTAACGTAGATGGGATCTATCCCTCCTATATGACGGGAGTGATATCTTCGTTCTTGATAGAGTAAGACCACTAAGTGCATGACCATGCCCAAATAAGGCAATATTAGATATTGAGCTTATTTGATTTTAGTGAGTCTACTTGGAGACCAAGACATATAGATTGATTTGAGGATGACACGGTCTATGCCTCATGAAAGATCAATCAAGATATCGAGGATAGAAAGACGTTGTCACATATTGTGATGGTCACAATTATTAGTCACAATGGTGATGTTGGATCTCGACATTCTTGTAACTTGGGTAGCAATGATGTGTTGCTAGATACCTCTCATTGCTTATGTCCTTAAATAGGTTTAAGGGCATTGCCAACGTTACAAGAACCTATAGGGTCACACACATAGAGCAATAGATGGAGAATAAGTCCATATGATGGACCGAGAGTAATGAAGTCAAAGTTTGACTTTGGCTAAATATGGAAAGTCCATAAAAGGCAAGTTTGACTTGACTCAAATTAGACAACTTGAGTTGGACTCGAGTTTGATCCAAGTGTTGGATGAATCTAATCATGGGAGAATAATGAAGTCAAAGTTTGACTTTGGCTAAATATGGAAAGTCCATAAAAGGCAAGTTTGACTTGACTCAAATTAGACAACTTGAGTTGGACTCGAGTTTGATCCAAGTGTTGGATGAATCTAATCATGGGAGAATAATGAAGTCAAATTTTGACTTTGGTTAAATATGGAAAGTCCATAAGAGGCAAGTTTGACTTGACTCAAGCCACATCACCTTGACTTGACCAAGTGATGACTTGGCATCATCATCAAGGCTAAGTAACCTCCCCATTTGAATTTTGAATTCAAATAGGGGTTACCTAAGGTGGTGGCCGGCCACTTAATGGCCATTAATGACCATTAAGTGTAACACCCGTTTTTTTTTTTCCTAAAGCGGCGTTACGCCGACATACTTAAGGCATGTAGCATCATACTGCAGCGGAATAACTTAAACCTTACATATACATGCCCCTACTACCATCTCTCATACAATGACATGGAACTTAACATATGAACGTCATACTTAACATCATATCATAACATGCTTAATATCATACCATAAAGTTCATATCATATCATACTTGACATCTTATCATAAAGTTTCATAAGTCACTATTCGAGCATATAGGTAGCGAAAATAAAGTTCTTAGCATAAACGGTTAACACATTCGATTTCATGGGCCAAGTCACCATCACACACATATTTCAGGCCCTCCTGCTGCTTCCTCGTTATCCCCTTGCATGATCTGCGGTATAAGGAAAGAAGACTATAAGCACACAGGCTTAGTAAGACTCTTTCCTACTCACTAAAATTATTCGTCATTCATTCATAATCATATGGAACATAAGCATCATAAATATTTCTATCATAGCGTAAAACATAAACATAGGCATAAATCTAATTGAACATTCTTATCATGGCATGAAGTATAAACATAGGCATAAGCATAATTAAACATTCTAAGCATGGCATCATATGTGGCATGAACATGAGCATAAGATGTAAATCAACCATAGGCATACTTTCTAGCATATCAAGCATAGACATCGTAAACATTCTAAGCATGGCATGAGACATGGCATAAATATAAACATAAGATATAAACCAACCTATATGGCATAAACATAGGCATACATTCTAGGATATCATAAGAACATCTTCTTACCATAATCATAACATGGATCATTCATTCTCATACATATCTTTTAACATGGAGCATAAGCATAACACATCATTATCATAACATAATGCATAACGTGTATGAATGCATGGGTGGAATGCATATACGTATATGGATGCTTAGTTTAAAATCATACTTTTCATGAACATACTTTTCATAAACATACTTTTCTATAATGAATGCATGGGCAATGCATATATATCATAAGGATGCTTAATCTTTTAAAAACATACTTTTCATTTCTTAACATAATCATCATAACATCATTTGGGGTCCCCGGCTTGTACCACATTAATACATCATAGCGCGCATCCCTAGTAAATCCAAGGTAGCTAGCCCCGACCTACTAGGGTAAGGACAGCATAATCGGTAGTCCCCGAACCGAGGCGCTTCTTAAGGAGCCCATCCCTGTTGCACAGCTCCGGTAGTGCCAGAACCGTGGACAGCTGCGGTAGTCCATAACCGGGGCGTTCTTAAGGTGCCCATCCCTTGGACCCATACTTCGGTCCGGTACAAGCCCATACATAAAGTAAAAATACTTTTCATGCTTCATCATTCATAAGCCATTCATAGCATACTTATCATGACATCATTCTTATCATGAACATGATCATAACATACTTGTCGTAACATCATTCTTATCATGCATAACCATGGCATATCATTCATAAACATGGCATATCATTCGTAAACATGGCATATCATTCATAACATGACATATCATTCATAAGCATAGCATATCATGTATAACCATGGCATATCATTCATAAACATGGCATATCATTCGTAAGCATGGCATATCATTCATAACATAGCATATCATTCATAAGCATAGCATATCATGTATAACCATGGCATATCATTCATAAACATGGCATATCATTCGTAAGCATGGCATATCATTCATAACATAGCATATCATTCATAAACATAAATCACATCTTACCATAGGGCCATTGGGACCCTTACTTGGAATAAATCTTAACTCTTATCCTATTAACCCTTATTGGCTGAAACATATGGAGTGCCAAGGCCATATGATAATTCACACAATCACCATCCTTCATCCTTATATAATGGCAACACACATAAACATATGCTTGAAGTTAAAGACTCAACCCTAACCCTTGGGTCCTTGGGGTTGGCCGAACCATATGGGCCTCTAGGGTGCTCCAAAAATTCCCAAAATTTATACTTAACTTATAAACATCATCAGGGAGCATTAAATAACATTATCATGATTTTTAACATGTTTATAGACATTAAAATCATGGTGGCCGAAACCCATAAACATAGGGACCTTGGTTTTGTCCCTTTCATGTTGGCCGAAACCCTAGAGTGTCCTAGGATACTCCAAAAATTCCAAAAAATTACAATTAACTTCTAAACATCATAAGGAACATCAAATAACATTATCATGATTTTTAACATATTTATAGACATTTAAATCATGGTGGCCGAAACCCATAAACATAGGGACCTTGGTTTTGTCCCTTTCATGTTGGCCGAAACCCTAGAGTGTCCTAGGTTACTCCAAAAATTCCCAAAAATTACTCTTAACTTCTAAACATAATAAGGGAACGTGAAATAATATTATCATGATTTTTAACATATTTCTAGACATTTAAACATAGTGGCTGAAACCCTTGAACTAAAGGTTCTGGGTTTTTGCTTCTTCATGTTGGCCGAGACCCTAGGGTGTCCTAGGCTACTCAAAAAATCCCAAAAAATTACAATTAACTTCTAAACATCATAAGGGAACATAAAATAGTATTATCATGATTTTTAACATATTTCTAGACATTTAAAACATAGTGGCCGAAACCCTTGAACTAAAGGTTCTGGGTTTTTGCTTCTTCATTCTGGCCGAGACCCTAGGGTGTCCTAGGTTACTCCAAAAATCCCCAAAAATTACAATTAACTTCTAAATATCATAAGGGAACATCAAATAATATTATCATGTTTTTTAACATATTTCTAGAGATTTAAAACATAGTGGCCGAAACCCTTGAACTAAAGGTTCTGGGTTTTTGCTTCTTCATGTTGGCCGAGACCCTAGGGTGTCCTAGGTTACTCCAAAAATCCCCAAAAATTTCAGTTAACTTCTAAACATCATAAGGGAACATCAAATAATATTATCATGATTTTTAGCATAATTTTGGACCTTTAAAACATGCTGTCTGAAACCTTTGAACATAGGAACCTTGATTTTTGTTTCCCTTCAACATTAAATCCGAAACTCACACATATATCAAGCCAAAAATCATGGAAAACATTGGTAACTATTATACCACAGGTGAGGGAGTCTTACCTTAGATTTCTTGATTTTTAGACCTTGGATGGAAAGAAGAAAGAAGACTTGACCACACCTAGCCCTTAGAACCTTGAGAAGACCTTAGATCTTGGAGAAGGAGAGCTTTTGTGGAATTTTCTCAAGGGAGAATTCCTCCTTGTGTGCTCGGCAAGAATGGGGAATGAAGAGGAGAGGTAATGCACTTGATTGAGAGAATAAGTAACTCCCAAAACTCCTCTCATTATAACCCATCAAGGAGGCAAATGAAGAGCCTCTCCATGACTCTTCACCTCCTTTTACCTCTTAACTATCCTCCACTTCAATTACTCATAAGAATTCCTTGCTAGGTGAGTTGGTTAAGGCTTACATGGTTATACAAGAGGTCCAAGGTTCAATCCTTGGCTTATGCACCTTTATTTTTATTTTATTTTCATTTCATTTATTTTATTATTTTTATTTCTTAATTTCCGAAAATCCCCCCTAAAATCCCCCATAATTATGCCAATATTCCTAAATAAAATTCTTTTATATTTATTTTATTTTTACCTAATTTATATTAATTTTTACCTAATTAATACCTATTTTTGGAGCCCATTTAAAGCTCATTTGTTCTTAGTTTTCTCAATTTAAATGAGAAAACATGGATTTCTAGGCCCAATTTTACATAATTATTTCTGGGCCCCTCGGAAAATTATCTAGTCATGCTCAATATTTTCAGAAAATATTAAGAGAATTTTCCGGGTCGTTACATTAAGTGGCCGGCCACTTAAGTCCATATGTGGGTGTGTGATTGATTCTCCTCCCAACTTGGTTTTTGTTTTGGTTTTGCTCTCTCCTCTCCTCTCATCTTGCCGAGACCCCAAGGAGTGCTAGCACACTTTTGGGCTCTGTTCTCCACTCTCTTGCTTGTGTGGATACTTCTAGAGGGTTGCTACTTTGCATCCTTGAGATCCGACCCCAACCGAGGAGCGAGCGGGAATTGCGAGGCACGCATCGAAGGTAGTTTTCTCTTGTCTAATAGATTTAGGTTGTAGATCGGTTTTGAAGTATGTAAACGAGCACTCGTACATTTTGAAATGGTTTTCTTCGCTCGGATCCTTTCTATTGGGGCTTTCGGGGTTTCCGCGACGCGAAAAAATGGTTTTTGCGGCCCGAAAAACCCTACAAAGTATCCCCTCGCCTGCAGTGTAATTGTTGTTGTATGATTCCTTCTCCTTCCTTGTTTTCGAAAAAGGGAGTATCCCTTGTGCAAGTTTCGGCCACCCCCAAGAGGGAGGCCTTGGCTACTCCTTGATGCATGAGGAGACCCCTTGGGACTTAGGGTATATATATATATGTTGTTTTCCCTTATTGTTGGGATGAACAAAACCCTAGGGTTAGTGAGGGATTGAATTACTCTAGGATGTATCCTATGCTTAGTGTATTGCATGATAGTGTATACTTGGTGTTTGTGTAAATGTTTGTGTGAATGTTTGATTGCAAAAACCCTAATTTTCCCTACCCTACACCATTCGGCCAAAGCATGAAGAACTAGGGTTTAGGATCGCATGATTAACCTATGACGTATTCTATGCTTAATATGTTGCATGATATGTATGTAAGGTGTTTGTTTAAATGTTTGTGTGAATATTCGATTTCAAAAACCCTAATTCCCCTACCCTACACCATTCGGCCAACATGAATAGGTTAGGGTTTGTGAAGGTTAAACTACCCTATGAGATATGTTTATGTTTAGTAAGATAATATGTATATGCATGTGATGTTTAAATGGAATGCTTGATTGGAAAACTTAACTTTCCCTAACATGTAACTTTCGACATGCATGAAACATTAGGGTTGTGAAGGTTGATTTTCCCATGATGTATGCTATGCTTAGTATGATACATGATGTATATATATGTGATGCTTGTATGAGATGTTTGATGTCAAAAACCTACCCTACCCCTACTGTATGACTTTCGGCCAACCCTAGGTTTAGGGTTGGGAAGAATTAGATTAACCCATGAAGCATGCTACCACTTCCTATGATATGAATATGATTTATGTGACCAATCTTGTCATATATAAAGTATGTTTAAGTGGTTGAAATATGATGTATGTATGAGCATGTCTTATAGCCCATGGGGCACCCTTATGAATTGCATGTGATGTGTATGTTAAAATGCTTGAAAGGATACTCCACTAAGTATGGGATCAAGAGCACCCCTTATGTTGTGTGGTGTGTCCCTATGGGATCATGAGCACCCTTGAAGAGTGGTGTGTCCCTTGAGAGTGGATTTGGAGTACTCCTTAGCATATATGTAAAAGCATGATAAGTATTTTACTTTGAAAGTTGTGTATCCGACTCAGAAGGGGGTCGTTAAACAAATCCGGGGTACATGTTAACTGAAGGTCATGGCTCCGGTAGGACGGAAGGGTCCTGCTCTAATGGGTTGGTGGCTCGCTACCCCAATTCATTAGGGAACACGCTTGATGTGGTACACAACTGGGCCCCTATATGATGTTGAAGTATTTTTAAGTAATACCTTTATGAAATTATTTTGAAAACATTTATTATATGTGAAGGGTATGCTTAAGATACTTTTTACTGCTTGCTTAGAAACTTTGATGTTTAGTATGCTATGATAAATTCATGCTTATGATTCATTATGTGTACATGTTGTATTCTTCCGTATGGATTTTGCGAGTAGGACAGGATCCTTACTAAGCATTTGTGCTTACTAGTTTATGTGTTGTCTTATGCTGCAGATAAGGGTAAGGGACACTTAAACTAAAGGAAGAGGCAGGAGGGCTGAAGATGTGTGGGGTGGTGGCTCGGGAAAGAATGATTCTTATATCTACTTTACTATGCTTATGTTGATGTTCCTTGATAATGAATGTTAGTGATTACACTTGGATTACTATTATACTTGATTATGATTGATTATGTTATGAGTTGAACTACTTGTGAACCCTCATGTTATAGGATAACTCTTGATTAAGATATATCACCTGATATTCTAGACTCCTTTTGACTCAATCTTATGAACTGTTATTATGCATGGAAACCTATGACTATGCTTCTAAATGATGTTCTAGGATGTGAATTCATGATGCCTTGCAATGGAATGTATAACCTCACTATTATGATTTAGGTGTTACTGAACTTGCTATGCACCTACCATGTTCTAATCATTAAAGCATGATATCTGATTGGCATACACTGACTAGTATGCTTAGCACTTGTAAATATTACTTGATAGTTTTAAACAAGCATGCTCAGTACTTAGTCCTTGCACTTTTGCTTTTATTTATGTTAAAATTATATGATTGATTGTACGTAACCCCGCCCCGAGAGTAGATATAAGGGCGGGCGTTACAAACCTAGCCCTCCAAGCTAGGACCTGACCCTCCAAGCCAGGACTTTTTCACACCTAACCCTCCAGGTTTAGACTTTTCAACACCTAGGCCTCCAAGCTAGGACTTTTCATACCTAACCCTCCAAGTTAGGGCTTTTCCACACCTAGCCCTCTAAGCTAGGACTTTTTACACCTTACCCTCCAGGTTAGGACTTTCCCTCACCTAGCCCTCCAGACTAGGACATTTTACATCTAACCCTCTAGGTTAGGACTTTTCCTCACCTAGCCCTCCAGGCTAGGACTTTTCCATACCTAATCCTCCATGTTAGGATTTTCCCACAAAGTATGCCTAGTCCACGACCAGGACTTAATCTTAATCATAATCATCAACCTAAACTAAAATCGGTGTCAACACCAAAACATCAATCAGGGTCAGACTGCATCAAGAATCTCCCCCTTTTTATTATTTGACAACCTGATTTTAAGTTTATGGATTTGAATCCAATAGTCTCAAATCTCAGAATTGTAGGAGAATCAGGATCCTCCCCCTACAACCATTAAACTCATAATCGTTCTAAACTTAACCAACCTTACTCTCCCCCTTTGTCAAACATCGAAAAGGGTGTAGACGGATTGTTAAGTTTAAACATACTCCCCCTCAACCCTAGGGGTATCCCAAAATAACAAAAGATTTGATATAATTTTGATAAGCATATGAAACACATATGATAAATATAAAGCATGGCAAAGCAATCATATGTACCATATGGACATGGCGTCATAAGCATAATCATAGCAATGTATAGGAGGCACACATGATGATAGCAATTTTATATAAGCCAATAATAAGCAAAAAATAGTAAGTCAAATATGAAAAGCAGGCGTAGTAGCAGATGCATCATCAAGCATCAGAGTCAAGGCAAATACAGTACCAAAAACCATCAAAGTCAAGTCATAGGCATCTAGCCATAGAGTCATACAATCCTGGCAGTCAAATAGTCAAGGGTAGAAGCAGAATACATCAACCATTGGCGGGGGGGGGGGGGGGGTCATCATGCATAGGGTCATCCATCGTGGCATCATCAGGAACAAAAGACCCCGGTGCAACACTACCAGAGGGTGTATCCCTAGGAAACGTGTACCGGCGCCACTCGTCATACCATGTCTGCTGCAGAGAACGGACCCCCGAGACATCGGACTCCACCGTGGTTAGTCGGCGATCGAAGGATCGGAACTCCGAGCAGGCCTCCTCGCGATAGAGCTCACGTAAATGAAGATCATGCTGAATGGTCCGATCAAGCTCTAAGATCTGCCAGTGCAGGTCTGGTTCTGGCTCATCCTCATAGTCAGCAGCAGCAGCGGGAGCCTCATGATGTGCAGCAACATCTGCTGGTGCCTGAAAGTGTGCGACTCCCCCAGGTAGCTCTCCAAGACCCCTCTCGTCCTTCCAAACCAGAGCCCGATCGTGATCCCGGATGATGATGCCAGACTTGGCAAACACCCGTTTGCCAAGTCAGCAATCCTGTCTCACCATGTGCACCGTTCTGCCCTTGGTTATATCAACACCTACTGACATAAGCCAGTCAATGATGACGTGACCAAATGGCATATAGACAGTACGTCGGCTCGGCTCTCTATAGGATAGGATGGACTGAAAAATGCTCTCCATGATGTCAAAGTCCATGTGGCGGTGCATACCATAGAGCATCAGGCAATGGTAAGGTCGGATCTCGGTCAAGGGTTTGGAAGTGATCGGCAGGATGTAGTTTGTAATTATCTTGAATAGAATGTAATCAACAGGGGAGAGACGGAGCGTTGCAGATGTCGGAAGTCAGGGCCCAACTCATCAAGACCGGCTGGTCGAGGATGGCCAAAGAAGTGCTGATAGATAGTGTTGGGGGTGATGTCCGCAAAAGGAGTCAACAAAGGGTCAGGGAGCTCAGGATAGATAGAATACAAGTTAGGCGATCTACGACCGCCCAGATACTCCGCCAGGATCTCATAAGAGAAATCAAGATTTCTCTTGACTACACGGGTAGTGAATTCAAAGCCCCCTTGAGGCCCTTGTTGAAGGTTGTTGTAGAACTCAGAGACAAGATCATAGTTTATCGTCCTTTCGAGGGAAAGGAGAAAGCCCAGGTTGTAGAAGGTGATTATCTCCACAATGGAGGGACAGTACTCAGCCAGGAAGGGCCCATCAATGGACCGGCAAGAAAGTAACTTGAGGGTTCGAGATTGAAAGGCCTGTTCACAGGCAGCATTAGGGAACCTAGAACTCGACGAAGGCTGAGGCCTTCGAGAGGGCGCGGAAGAAGAAGGGTCTTTGCCCTTTGAGCCTCCCTCCACGAGTTCTTTGCCCTTAGATGACTTTCTAATGGGTTTGAATAATTGATCATGACAACAATTTGAATCAAATAAAGTGAATCAAGTGGACATAATCATGACACAAATTAAAGGATCACAAGATTAATAGAGGATTGGTCACGATATAGAATAATCAAGTGAACATCAAGGTAAGGTATTGAGCGTAAGATTTATTAGTGTAAGTTAAGATGGGAACAATAATCAAATGATAGTGAGATTTAATCATATTTAGGTCACGGCACACACGACACACACCCAAAATAAACCCCAATAACAAACATCACAGTTAGTTCACCACATATTATGATATTCGAAGTAATCAACAAGATGGAGGAAGGAAACCCTTACTTAGGTGCCATTGTCAAGTTGGTTGGAGAAAACACTCTCTGAAACTTGCGCAAGAGAGAATCGCCACGTCGGAGACAAGCTTGCCGCTAGGAGTTGCTGAGAACACCAACAGCAAGAAGAAGAACTCTCGCGCGCGCACGGGAAGGAGAAGAGCTCACGCGAAGAAGCTTGCGCACACACTCGCAGGGATCCAAGATCTTGTCGCTGAACTCTCAGGAACTCACGCACAAGGAAGAAGGAGGCACAGGAAGAGCTCAAGCACAGCAACTAGATCGCACACGCAAGAGAGGATTTCAGCGCTAGGGATTGGGAGATGAGGGGTTTAGACGAAGTTAATAGGTTGGTGGATCGGTCCACCAACCGAAATTTAATGTGATTGAACGGATCACCGTTCGATCTGGGAGTGCCCAGACCGATCAGGCTCCGGCCTGATCGGACTGGCCTGGTCCTGATCGGTCGGGTGACCGATCAGGCAGGCCCCTGATCGATCAGTTGATCGATCAGGAAGCGAACAGTAGGTTTGGAGGTTTTTCCGTGAGCCCCCTGATTGGTCTGTGGACCGATCACCACAGGGTGCTAGATCGGTCCAGGGACCAATCCAGGCCAACACAGAATGGTTGGTCAATTTTTACGAAGTGTTCTGCGACCCCTCTGATCGGTTTATGGACCGATCACCACGGGAAGGTCCAAATCGGTCCGGGGACCGATCCAGACCAACATAGAGAAATTTCTGTGGTTAATCGCGAAACGGCTTGATCGGTCTGTTGGACCGATCAGTCCTACTCCTGATCAGTCCGGTGACCGATCAGACTTCCTGATTTTTCCTGATACGATCTGAAACTTTTAGTTTCAGACTTCCAAACGATTTTTGATAAGATCTGATGAAAATTATCGATCTTGGAAGTGATCCCATGACTATAATTGATCCCTGAAGGAGGATCAAAAGTCCTTATGGTTTTGACAAAACACTTTGCTCCACCCAAGTGGAGTCAAACTCAAACAACAAACATTCAAGTAAATTCAAGCAAGTTTGTACCAAATTCAAGTTTCCAATCAAGTGTCCTTGATTGTAATGTCCAAGTATGATCATGGAGCCAAGTACACATATGTTATGCATTGGATTTCCCCATACTTGGTCACCGAAGTGATTTTTATCTCGTCAACCTAATTTCTCAAGGGATGCATTGACATTTTGAGAAATTAAGTTGATCCTATCATCTCACCCCATTTCTAGCAAACAAAAATGTTTTGTTGAACCTTATAGTTTGTGTGAGATGTCCCCAGGTTACCCAATTGTTCCCAACAATTTGAAATAATCATGAAGGGTTTTGAATGCATTTTTATGTCTATGAAGCGCGACACATTCCCAACTCCCTTCTTAAGAAGGTAAACTCATTTTCGGGGAGTGGCTTAGTGAAAATGTCCGCTAGATTTGATTTGGACTCTACATATGAGAGTACAACATCTCCTCTAGCAACATGATCTCTAATGAAGTGGTGACGTACTTTAATATGTTTGGTTCTAGAGTGATGGACCGGATTCTTGGTTAGGTTAATTGTGCTAATGTTGTCACACAACACTTGCACCCCTTTGTAGCTTAATCCATAGTCCTCTAGAGTATGAATCATCCACAACAATTGCGATATACTCTCTTTCATGGCGATATATTCTGCCTCAGTCGTGGAGAGAGCAACACAATGTTCTTCTGACTTGACCAACTAACTAGAGATGATTCTAAGAATTGGCAACCCCCACTTGTGCTTTTTCGATCCAACTTGCACCCAGCATAGTCGGAATAGGTATAACCAATTAGGTCAAATGACTCAGTACGGGGGTACCAAAAACCAACTCCAATTGTGCCCTTTGGTCAAATGACTCCGTGGTATGATGAGTGGCACCAGCACACATTCCCTGGAGGTGCGCCTTCTGCCTGTAACGACCCGAAAAATTTTCTTAATATTTCTTTAAAATATTGAGCATGTCTAGATAATTTTCCGAGGGACCTAGAAATATTAATACAAATTTTAGCCTAGAAATCCATGTTTTCTCATTTAAATTGGGAAAAATAAGCAGTAATGGGCCTTATATGGGCTTTCTAGTACCATGATTATGGGTGAATTTTAGGTAAAAAATTAATAGAAATATAAAGGGGTTTTAATGAGAAATATTAACATAATTATGGGGGAATTTTTAAGAAATTTTTGAAATAATAGAAAATAAAATAAAAAATTAGTGCATGCACCAAGGATTGAACCTTGGACCTCTTGTACAACCATGCATGCACTAACCAATTCACCTAGCAAGGGAGTGCTATAAGGGAATGATGTGGATTTTAGTTAAGGCTTGGGGAAAGGAAGAGTCACATGAGAGAAAGCACCATGTCTCTTCATTTGCCCTCTTCATTGAGCATAAATGGGAGATAACTCAATACTTGGGAGTTACTTCTATTCTTTTCATCCACCAAGCCCTCCTCTTCTCCCCCTTCCTCATCCTAGCCGAAACCCCAAGGGGGGATTTTTCCTTGGAAAAGGTTCACCTAAGGCTCCATCTCCAAGATCCAAGGCTTTTACAAGGGTACAAAGGCTAGGGGTGGTCAAGAGGCAACAAGATCTTCATCCTTCTCCCAAATCTAAGGTCTATAATCAAGATCAACCAAAGTAAGACTTCCTCACCTATGGTATAATAGTTCTCCTTGATGTTTAGTATAATATAAAGTTTGGTTTGGGTTTGATGTTGAAGAAACCATGATTTGGACCCCTATGACTTTCGGCCACTAGGGTTTTTGGGTCCATGATGATGTTAAAAATCTTAATCATGCTTTCTAATGTGTTCTCATGATGTTTATTGAATAAATATAATTTTTGGGAATTTTTGGGGTACCCTATGACCCTTTAGGGTTTGGGACCCTCATAAGGATTCCATGGCTAGGGTTGAATTTAACCCTTCAAGTATGTATCTTGTGTACCCTTATGATACAAGGGGAGGTTGAAGGGATTTATGTGAATTTTCACAAGGTCTTGTGACCCTAAGGGTTTCGGCCAAGAAAGTTCTAGGGCAAGGAGTTAGGGCTTACCCCAAGTAAGGGTCCTAATGACTCCTATGGTATGGTATGGAAGGTGTTAGATGATTAATTAGAAATTTTATGAATTTATTCATGCACCCATGACCCTTACATGTTTCGGCCAACCTTAGAAAAATAGGGCTAAAAGTTAGGGTAAACCCTAATCATGAGCCTTAATGGCTTCTTATGGCCTTAGATGTAGTGTATGGTTGTTCCTTTTTCCTTATGCTACCTTACATGTCATTGAATGATGGAACTTCTCCCTTATAGGTTTCGGCCAAGAAAGGTAACTAGGGTTTGGGAGGAGTTAGGGTTTAATGAATGATGGTTTATGGTTTATTATGAAGTATGTATAAAGGTTCAAGCATGTGGTAGAAATTAAGTTACCGATAACCCTAACCTTAAGCACCATGTTTCATGTTTGTATGTTTATGATTAGATGCCATGCTGAATAGGGTTTATTCCCGAATATCTTATGTTCTATGCCATGCACTTGGATAGTAGGTAGCATGTTTATGGAAGTCCTACCTATGCATGCTTGTGATAGATACCATGCTTATGTATGAAATGCAATGCTTACCTCATGTATTATGATCATGCAAGCTCTATGGATTTGGATAATAGTCTATGTAAACATGTCATGTTCAATGAACATAATGCAATGCTTACCTTATATGCCATGATCATGCAAGCACTATGAATAAGAATGATGTTTTATGAATGAAGATACATGCCATGTTTTATGAATGAAGATGCATGCTATGTTTTATGAATAAAGATGCATGCCATGTTTTATGAATGAAGATGCATGCCATGTTTTATGAATGATGATGCATGCCATGTTTTATGAAAGAAGATGCATGCCATGTTTATGAATGAAGATAATGCTCATGCCTTCAAGGCATCATGATGCTATGCATTAAGAATGAACAATGAAAGGACAAGCATGTTTTAAGTCATGCTTCATGTAACAAGGTTATGCTATGTTAAATATGCCATGAATGTCTTATGAATGATGAACCATGTAATGTATTTTACTTTATGAATGGGCTTGTACCGGACCGAAGTATGGGTCCAAGGGATGGGCACCTTAAGAACGCCCCGGTTCTGGACTACCGACTATGCTGTCCACGGTTCTGGCACTACCGAAGCTGTGCAACAGGGATGGGCACCTTAAGAACGCCTCGGTTCTGGGACTACCGACTATGTCGTCCTTACCCTAGTAGGTCAAGGCTAGCTACCTCGTATTTACTTAGGGATGCGCCACATGATGTATGTATGTGGTACAAGCCGGGGACCCCAATGATGTGATGATTATGTTTAAGTATTTAAATGTATGATTTTAAAAGTTAAGCATCCTTATGTATATGCATTTGACTCATGCATTCATTCATGCTGTGCATTATGCCATGATAGTAATGTCTTGTGCTTATGTTTCATGTCAAGAAATATGCATGATAGTAAACGATTTATGCTCATGGTTATGTTAAGAAGATGCCCATATGATATGATAGGAAGCATGCCTACGTTTATACCATGTATCATGCCATGTTAAGAATGTTTACTTATGTCTACGTTTATGCCATGTATCATGCCATGTGCCATGTATCATGCCATGTTAAGAATGTTTACTTATGTTTACGTTTATGCCATGTATCATGCCATGTTATGAATGTTTACTTATGTTTACGTTTATGCCATGTATCATGCCATGCTAAGAATGTTTACTTATGTTTACGTTTATGCCATGTATTATGCCATGTTAAGAATATTTACTTATGTTTACGTTTATGCCATGTATCATGCCATGCTAAGAATGCTTACTTATGTTTATGTTCATGCCATATTAAGTGAAATCTTATGTCCATGTACTATGTAAGAACTAGGTCATGCTAAATGATTTTAGATACTTATGTTCTATGTAGAGCACCAAGTTATGTTAATGTTTCATGTGCTCATGATTAAGTGATGAATGGTTTTAGTGAGTAGGAAAGAGTCTTACTAAGCCTGTGTGCTTATAGTCATATTTTCTTTATACCGCAGATCACGCAAGGGGACAATAAGGAAGCAGTAGGAGGGCAAGAATGCATGTGTGTGGTAGTGACTTGGCCAAGAAAATAATATGTTTACTCATCTTATGCTAGAACTTTACCTTTGCTACTTATGTGCTTGAATGATGACTTATGTGACTCTATGACATGATGTTAAGTATGACATGATATGATGCTAAGTATGAAGTCAATATGCCAAGTGTTGGGACCGGGTGCATGTTAACATGGATGCGGGTTCGTAATTTTAAAATTTAATTACGTGCAGCGGAAGATTTAGCATAAATAATTTCTCAAATTATTTAACCACACATCTAGCATGCAACCTTATGTTGTGTGGACATGATCATATATTTAAATTTTTGCAGAAACGTAAACTAATTTACTTGTTACCTCGCGTAACTCGAAGAAAGGGACGAGATCCAACCGTAGCGTCCCTTGGAAGCTCCGCCTCTATTCGCGTCCACGCCGAGGTTTCTTCGGGATGACTTCGCAAAGCCACGAGTTTCGTGTCGACAAGAACTACTAGATTCTCCAAAGGCACGACAAGAATACCAAGGGAGAGATGGGAAGACTAACCACCAAACGAAGAACGGAATCAAAATTCTGGGAGGAAGGAAGGAGTTGCGCCCGCTTCTTCTTCTTCTTCGGCGGCTGCATGGTGGATGATGCTCACGGCAACAAAGGGTTCCTCCTTTAGGGCCGGCAGCACTAGAGGAGGGAGAGGGAGAGAAGGAGAGAGAGAGAGGGTTTATTTCTTGATCTCTTGGATTAAGAATCAAGCCTTGCCTTGGTTCCTTTATATAGTAGCCTCTCAACCGCCAAGTCTCCTTTTTATGGAGTAAATTTTCATAAGAAATTTATCATATAAATTTTTCTATGAATTATTCCATCATGCCATGTTTTTATCATAATTTAATTTATAATAAAAACAACCATGTCTCCCCTTTTCTTATGGAAAGAAATTTCTTTATATAAATTTCTTTGTCATGGTAAATCAATCCATTATTGATTTTATACAATAAAATAAACCAATCCATGGTTATTTTAATTTCCATGAAAAATAAATCTCTTTATATAAATTTCTTTATATAAATTTCTTTACCCATAATTTTATAAAGCAAACCACGCTCGGTTTATTTTATAATTTGAACCAAAATTCGGTTTTCCCCTTTTGTTGTGGCCGGCCAAACAAAGAGGGTGGGGACCCTCTTTGGCCGGCCACACCCAATCTAAAACCATCCGAATTAAACTCATTTAATTCGTTCAATAGGTCTTCAAAAAACTTAGCCATTTTATGCTTCTGATGCGTCTCTGATAAATTCAGATTCGACTTATCTCTCTTGATCGAAAAATCTAATTTTCAACTCGTTTTAAATCCCTCGGATTACTCGTAGTGCGTGTGACTAAATAGGCTTTCGATTTATGTTGGCCGTCTATAATTCATCAATTATAGAACGATCATGAGTGGCACCTAGTAGTACATCATGATCCCCAACTAATCGAAAGATCAACGGTTGACCTTAGAAATAATTCTGAAACCCTTCAGCAGCTCTAATGAATCATGCCTCATTCCCTTCACCATCGTATACCCACTTGGTTCAGGACACGGTCAATGTGTGTCAGCCCCCACTAGGCTGACTACGTCACACCTAGCCCAAGTAATGTCTTTCTCATCCAACGGATTCTAATTACTCTCATGTTTCTGAGAGATTCATACTCGGAACATGTGATGCTCTGGCCAGAGGCTTCGAGTAACAATCCGACAATAGGCCTTGGGTATACATCTCCACGCAAGAAGTGGTGAATCCTTTGTAGGCTGTTCAAACTTCTTCGGGCACTTTGGCTTATACCCAACCATCCTGGGTCCACACCTCCTTGGAGATGCTTGCTTAAGATGTCAAAGTATAAGTCTCCATGACCAAGATGACTTGAACACCGCAAGTCAATGGAACATCGCATTTAAGCTGCAGTAAGAACTTCACTAACATGTCTATATGTAGACTACCATATGAAGTTTTACAGTCAGTCACTCCAATGAACTAGTTCCCTTAACTAGCATCCATGTTTATCTCCGGACATCCCAATGTCACCAGCCAGTGAGAATCAGCTGATTAGAGAATAACCCATGCTAGTCTCAACAGAATTGATAGTGTCCGTATCTATCAATTCATCGACTAGGGACAATTTCAATACTTCACAATTGCACATGTAGAGATAATCACTAGTTGTGAATTCATCACAAATTCTCTCATGCTGTGAATTGTATTGCGGGCATTCAGTAAATGAGTTTAAGATCTCAATCAAATACACAGACATGTATACTCAAATAGTAAATATTCATTTATTAAAATAAATGATTACAATCATAAGGCGATTGCCTTAGGACACTTTTCTCATATTACAAACAAACTCCCACTTGGCCTAATGCCAATCGCTACGGTATCCAATACCACAGGCTCTAACATGACCCACAAACTTACTTTGATGCAAGGCCTTAGTTAAAGGATCCGCTAAATTCCATTCAGTGGGAATTTTCTCAATTTGTATATCATTCCTACTTATAATCTCTCTGATCAGATGATAGCGGCGAAGCACATGTTTGGATCGTTGATGAGACCTTGGTTCCTTTGCTTGTGCAATAGCTCCATTGTTGTCGCAGTAAACCAGTATTGCTTCATCAATAGTTGGAACCACACCAAGTTCCGAGACAAACTTCTTGATCCAGACTGCTTCTTTTACTGCTTCCGAAGCTGCAATATATTCCGCTTCCGTGGTAGAATCCGCTACAGTGTCTTATTTGGAACTCTTCCAACTTATTGCACCTCCATTTAAAGTAAATACGTATCCAGACTGAGATTTGGAGTCATCCTTATCTGTCTGGAAACTGGCATCTGTTGGGACCGGGTGCATGTCGACAAGGATACGAGTTCGTAAAATTTAAAATTTTTACGTGCAGCGGAAGAGTTTGCATAAAATAATTTCCTAAATTATTTTAACTTCGTATCTAGCATGCAATCTTATGGTGTGTTGACATAATCATAAAATAAAACTTTGCGGAAAAGTAAACTAATTTACTTTTATACCTCGCGTAACTCGAAGTAAGGGACGAGATCCAACCGTAGCGTCCCTTGGAAGCTCCGCCTCTATTCGCGTCCACGCCGAGTTCTCTTCGGGATGACTTCACAAAGTCACGAGTTTTGTGCCGACGAGAACTACTAGATTCTCTATAGGCACAACTTGAAAGATCAAGAGAGGAAAGAAAGGAAACTAACCAACGAAGTAACGGAATCGAATTCCGAGAGGAGAGGAGTCGCTATCCGCTTCTTCTTCTTCGTGTTCGGGTTCTCCTTCTTCTTGTAGCTCACGCCAACTTCACCCTTGGAGGAGGGCATGGTGCGCCGGCCCTAATTCACAAAGTGAAGGGCGCCGGCCCTAGGTGGGGAGAAAGGGAAGGAGAAGAATAAAAGAGAGAGAGAGAGAGAGGGAACTCTTAATCAACTCTTGATTAATTGATTGATGTTATGAATAAAGGGCTAGCCTTTGGGTCCTTTATATAGTAGCAACTCTTTGCTAAGTCTCCCTCTAAACGGAATTAGTTATAAGAAATTTATCCTATAAATTTTCTCAACTAATTATTCCGTTTAAACCAAGTTTTATTATAAACTAATTTATAATAAAACTAATTCTTCTTCTCTTTAAATTATGGAATAAATTTTATAAGAAATTTATAAACTTTCTTATTATGGAAAAATCAATTCATAATTGATTTTATAAAATTAAAATAACACTTCATGGATTATTTTAATCTTCCCATAATAAATTTCTATAAATTTTATTTATATAAATTTCTTTATACAAATTTATTTATCCATAATTTATAAAACAAATCACACTAGATTTATTTTATTAATTAAACCAAAATAAACTTGGTTTATTTCCTTCATTGGCCGGCCACCCAAAGAGGGGTTAACACCCTCTTTTGGTC
>JAGFNQ010004446.1:0-31650 GCA_024364735.1 Boesenbergia rotunda
GTAGAAGAGTTGAAAATGAAAAATCATAACCATTAAGACAATTAGAAGTGATCATGGAGGTGAATTTCAAAACCAAAGGTTTTTAGAATTTTGTCAAGATAGAGGTTATAAGCATGAGTTCTCTACTCCTAGAACACCACAACAAAATGGTGTTGTAGAGAGGAAGAACCGTGTTCTTCAAGAGGCTGCACGAAGCATGCTAATGAGTACTCACTCCCGAGTTACTTGTGGGCTGAAGCTGTAAATACAGCTTGCTATGTGCAAAACAGAGTCCTCATCATAGGTTTTAGGAAAGACTCCCCATGAACTTTGGTTTGGAAAACCACCTACGGTTAAACACCTTAGGGTGTTTGGTTGTAAGGTGTTCATTCTAAACACCAAGGACCACCTTGGAAAGTTCACGGCAAAGGCTGATGAAGGGATACTAGTCGGGTTCCCTCGTTAGCAAAGCCTATCGAGTCTATAACAAGAAACTAGATTAGTTAAAGAGTCTTCTGATGTGATTTTTGAAGAAATTCCAAAATCAATTGACCAATCAGAAAATGTAGAAGGAGTTCAACTCGAACTTAGGAGACTAAGTTTGAATGCAACTCCAAGTGTTGTTGATGGTGATGAGTCTGATGACGGTGAACCTAGACAACCCATTGATCAGCCGGATCCTGAGGCTGAACTTGTGTCTAGTGAACCCGTTCAAGAAGCACCACCAACACCAAGGCAAACTAGATTAGCCTCTAGTCATCCCCAAGACCAAATTGTTGGAGACATCCATCAGGGGGTTAGAACTAGATCATTCTTCTGGAATGAGGCTAATGAAGTTGCCCTAATTTCCAAAATTGAACCTAGGAAAATTGATGAAGCATTAAGTGATCCTGATTGGATCATTGCAATGCAAGATGAACTAGGTCAATTTGAGAAGTCAAGTTTGGGACTTAGTCCCTAGACCTAAGAAGACCACCATTATTGGAACCAAATGGGTCTTCAAAAACAAATTGAACTATAAGGGAGAAATCATTAGAAACAAGGCACGCTTGGTAGCCAAGGGCTATAGTCAAGTTGAAGGCCTTGATTATGATGAGACTTATGCTCCCGTGGCACGATTAGAGTCCATCCGATTGATGCTTGCATTTGCAGCTCATCGTGGCTTCAAGTTATATCAAATGGATGTCAAATCGGCCTTTCTAAATGGTTTAATTCGAGAAGAGGTCTACGTCGAACAACCTCCGGGGTTTGAGAGTACCGAATCTCCAAACCACATGTTCAAGCTCAAAAAGGTACTTTATGGCCTTAAATAAGCACCCCGAGCTTGGTATGAGCGGTTGTCGACATTCTTGATTGAGAAGGGCTTTGTTAGAGGCCAAATAGACCCTACACTATTTCTACGGAGAGATGGTGATAATATTTTTGTAGCCCAAGTATATGTCGATGACATAATCTGTGGCTCAAACAATAAGGGCTATTTAAATGAGTTCATTGGACACATGGAGAGTGAGTTTGAGATGAGTCTAGTGGGAGAGTTGACCTTCTTCCTTGGACTTGAAATCAAGCAAACTCGCGATGGTATCCATGTGCACCAGTCAAAGTATACACAAGAAATACTTCGAAAATTTAATATGAGTGATTAGAAAGAGGTAACCACTCCTATGGCTACAAACACAAGATTAGACAATGATGAGAGTGGTAAACCTGTTGATTTAACTCAATATCGAAGCATGATAGGCAGTTTGCTATACCTTACAGCTAGTCGACCTGATATACTATTTGCTGTGGGTATGTGCGCTAGGTATCAAGTTTGTGCCAAGGAATCTCATCTAATCGCCGTTAAGGGAATTTTGAGATATCTCAAAGGCACAATTGGAGTCGGTCTATGGTACCCCCGTACCGAATCATTTGATTTAATTGGCTATACAGATTTCGACTACGCAGGATGTATGTTGGACCGGAAAAGCACAAGTGGGGGTTGCCAATTCTTAGGCTCGTCCTTAGTAAGTTGGTCAAGTCGGAAGCAACATTGTGTTGCTCTCTCCACGACCGAGGCAAAATATATCTCCATGGGAGAGAGTGTATCACAATTGTTGTGGATGATACATACTTTAGAGGACTATGGATTGAGTTACAAGGGTGTGCAAGTGTTATGTGATAACATAAGCACAATTAACTTAACCAAGAATCCAGTCCATCATTCTAGGACCAAACATATTGAGGTGCGTCACCACTTCATTAGAGATCATGTAGCTAGGGGAGATATTGTACTCTCACATGTAGAGTCCAAGTCAAACCTAGCTGACATCTTCACTAAACCACTCCCCGAAAATGAGTTTAGTTTCCTAAGACGGGAGTTGGGAATGTGTCGTGCTTCATAGGGTTGAATTGCATCCAAAACCTTTCATGATTATTTCGAAATTGTTGGGAAACAATTGGGTAACTTTGGGAACATCTCACACAAACTATAAGGTTTACCAAAATGTTTTTGTTTGCTAGAAATGGGGTGAGATGTTAGGTTCAACTTAATTTCTCAAAATGTCAATGCATCCCTTGAGAAATTAAGTTGACGAGATAATAATCACGGTGGTGACCAAGTATGGGGAAAACCATTGCATAACATATGTGTATATGGCTCCATGATCATACTTGGACATTCCAATCAAGGAAACTTGATTGGAACATTTTGATACAAACTTAGTTGAAATTGTTTGAGTGATTGTTGATTGAGTTTGACTCCATTTAGATGGATCAAAGTGATTGTTGAACCTATAAGGACTTTTGATCCTTGTTCAGGGATCAATTCTAGTCATGAGATCATGTCCAAGTTCGATAAACTTCACCAGATCTCGTTGGAAAGTTTCAGAAAATCTGAAACTGAACATTTCAGTTCATATCAGGGAGTATCAGGAACCCTGATCGGTCACTGGACCGATCAGAAATAGGGCTGATCGGTCCCCAGACCGATCTGGCTCCTTCCTGTGGTGATCGGTCCACAGACCGATCAGCGAGGCAAGCAGTGACCTTTCGGAATCTTGACCAAGTGTTCTGAACTAGCCTGGATCGGTCTCCAGACCGATCTGGCACCCTGCTGGGATCGGTCCACAGACCAATCAGGAGGGTTCTTCGAAAATCATCCGACTCTACTGACCCCTCCCTGATCGGTCAGCCGATCGATCAGGATCCTTCCTGATCGGTCACTAGACCGATCAGGACCAGGCCAGTCTGATCAGGCCAGAGCCTGATCGGTCTGGGCTCCATCAGATCGAACGGTGATCCGTTCAGTTGCATTAAAATCTGGTTGGTGGACCGATCCACCAACCGATTAACTCCTCCCAAAACCCTTCACTCTCGAACCCTAGCGCCGAAACCTCCCATTCTCGCCACCTTTGCTTCGTGCGAGAGCTCTCCAGTGCCTTCGTCTTCCTCCTTTCCGTGCGTACGAGTTGGTGCGAAGGTCTCTACGGGCGCTCCCTGTTCTCTGCGAGTTCACGGTTTGCTCCAATCTTCTGCGTTTCTGTCTTGCGCCGAGGCTTCTTCTGCGCAAGCTTGTGCTTCAAATCTTCAAACCAACCTCAATGGCACCAAAGTGAGTTTTTGGCTTTGATTTTCTTGTAAATCAGTTCATCAAATTATGTTTTGAAGCTAACCATGTTTTGGTCTTGTTCTTGCTGTTGTGCCGTGACCCTGGTTTTTTTTTTGCCGTGACCTTCCTTTCTCACCAAATGATCAAATCAAATCTTTCATCTCACTATTGTTCTACTTTTGATCTTGATTTATTGTCTATCTTATGATTGGGTTTGATCTTTCATGATTAATCTGGTGCATATGATTGCCCTTTGATGATCAACTCTTGTATGTGTGATTCAATCTATGTCCATCCTGATCAATCGATTCAATCTGTTATGATCAATTCACCCCTTTAGGAAGTCTTCCAAGAGCAAAGAAGCTGTAGAGGGCAGCTCGAAAGGGAAAGCCCCCTCTTCCTCTACACCCTCCAAGAGGCCACAGCCCTCTTCTAGCTCTAGATTTCCAAACGCCGCCTGTGAGCAGTCCTTCCAATCAAGGACTTTCAAAATGCTACCCTGCCGATCCATAGATGTTCCTTTCCTGACTGAGTACTGTCCATCGATCATGGAGATCGTTACTTTTTACAATCTTGGGTTCCTCCTCTCCTTAGAGCGAACCATCAACTATGACCTAGTCTCGGAGTTTTACAATAACCTTCAGCAGGGTCCTCAAGGCGGTTTCGAGTTCACTACTCGAGTCGCCAAAAAGACTCTCGATTTTTCTTATGACATACTTGCCGATTTTCTGGGTGGTCGACGATCACCAAACATGTATTCGATCTATCCCGAGCTTCTTAATCCCCTACTAGCACCATTTGCAGACGTTACCCCTGATTCTATCCATCATTATTTCTTCGGTCATCCCCGCCCAGACGGTCTTGATGAGCTGGGCCCTGACTTTCCTACCTTTGCTGCTTTACGTCTCTCCCACTAGCTACATATTATTCAAGATCATCACGAATTGTATCCTCCCAATCACTTCCAAACCTTTAGCTGAGATTCGACCCTATCACTGCCTGATGCTCTACGGCATGCACCGCCGTTTGGATTTCGATATCATGGAGAACATCTTCCAGTCCATCTTATCTTATCGAGAGGCCAGCCGACGCACGGTCTACATGCCTTTTGGTCACGTCATCACCGACTGGCTCATGTCAGTAGGTGTTGATGTCACCAAGGGCCAGACGATGCCTATGGTGCGACAGAATTGCAGACTTGGGCGGCGAGCATTCGCCAAGTCCGGCATCATTGTTCGGGGGCCCGATCGGATGTTGATTTGGAAAGATGGTAGGGTCCTTGGTGAGTTACCTAGGGGAGGTCCACAGGTTTAGGCGCCAGCCGCTGCTGCTAATGATGATGACTATGACGAGCCGGATCCAGATCTGCGCTGGCAGATCTCAGAGCTGGATCAGACGGTACAGGAGTTTGTTCAGTTGAGGGTGACAGATCGTGAGGAGTTTCGGTCAGGTTTTCGATCCATTGATTGTCGACTGACCATGATCGAGACTGAGGTCTTAGGGACCCGTACCCTCCAGCAGACATGGTATGATGAGTGGTGCAGCCACACATTTCCAGGAGGTGCAGCTTCATCGAGTACTGCACCTGGGCCTCTTGCTCCTACTGATACCACGATGGATGATCTCGTAGACGATGACGTCCCTCCTGCTGATGGTTGAGCTTGGATGCTTCTTACCTTTCTCTGTGGTCTGTATGGATGATTTGTGTGACTCTTGGGCTGTATGCCCTGTGACTTGACTATTGTGGACTTATGCCACACGTATCTTGCTACTTGTCTGGATATTTTATGCTTTGACTTGTCTGACCTTTCCTCACGTGCTTATATACTCTTAGTATGTCTATTGTTGATGCCATGTTGATGCTATGCTCTATTATCTACATCTTTGATCTATAGCTATGTTCATGCTTGTAATGCCATGTTTACTTGATACATATAAGTGTTATGGTATGCTTTGTGAGTTGATACTTCGTGTTCATATGATGCATGTGATTGCTATATCTTGCTCTATCTTTTTCACATGTGTTCGTATGGTTATCCAACAACCTATCACATCTTTGTTGATTTGGGATATCTCTAGGGTTGAGGGGGAGTTTGTTTAAAACTTAACAGCCCCTCTAGCCCCTTTTCGGTGTTCGGCAAAGGGGGAGAGTGTGGATTGGTTAAGTTTAGAATGATCATGTTGTAGGGGGAGGATCTGGATTCCCCTATGATTCTAAAGTTGAGCTATTGATTGAGAATCCCTAAACTTAAAATCGGATTGTCAAACAACAAAAAGGGGGAGATTGTTGATGCAGTCTGACCCTGATTGTTGTTTTGGTGTTGACACCGATTTTAGTTTAGGTGGATGATTATTGATTATGATTAAGTCCTGATCGGGGATCAGGCATGGTATGGAAAATTCTAGTCTGGAGGGCTAGGTGTTGGAAAATCCTAACCTGGAGGGTTAGGTGTTGAAAATCCTAGTCTGGAGGGCTAGGTATTGGAAAATCCTAACCTGGAGGGTTAGGTGTTGAAAATCCTAGTCTGGAGGGCTAGGTGTTGGAAAATCCTAACCTGGAGGGTTAGGTGTGAAAAATCCTAGCTTGGAGGGTTAGGTATTGGAAAAGTCCTAATTCGGAAGGGGTCGGTGAAAAGTCCTAGCTTGGAGGGCTAGGTAAAAGGTCCTAACTTGGTGGGTTAGGTGCAAATTCCCATCCTGGAGGATTAGGTGAAAAAGTCCTGGCTTGGAGGGACAGGTGCCTAGCTTGGAGGGTTAGGTTGGATGATGTTCTAACTCGGAAGGGTTGGGTGAAAAGTCCTAGCTTGGAGGGCTAGGTGAAAAATCCTAACTTGGAGGGTTAGGTGCAAATTCCCAAATTGGTGAGTTAGATGGAAAAATCCTTAGCTTGGAGGGCTAAGGTGGATGAATTCCTAGCTTGGAGGGCTAGGTTTGAGTCCCTGGATCGGTCTGATGACCGATCAAGGACATTGGCACGCTGCTCCTTCGTGGATCGGTCTGGTGACCGATCCAGCGATGTCTGATCGGACTGGTGACCGATCAGGGAGCACACAGTGAGGTTTGGAACCTACTGTGGGGCTCCTGATCGGACCGGTGACCGATCAGGGAGCAGGCTGCTTCCTCACTGCCTTGCTCCTGATCGATCTGGTGACCGATCAGGGAGCGAACGGTGAGTGAGTTCCCTTGCTGATCAAAGTCCTGGATCGGTCCGGTGACCGATCAGGGACTTTGGATCTGATTAAAAAATCACTGTTCATCTATCCTGATCGGTCTGGGTGACCGATCAGGCTTCACTCTGATCGGTCGGGTGACCAATCAGTCGTGTATAGCCGCGAGAGCTGGGAATCCCAGCGAAGCAGTGGATCGGTCTGGTGACCGACCCACACACCCTGGATCGGTCCGGTGACCGATCACTTTAATTCAAATTGCGCTGTCAGACGCTCTGATCGCGTCTGACCATATCCGATTTGCTGCCACTTACATCTGATATTTGATTTACTGTATGATACGCTGCTCTAACACCCTGATTAAGCTGCAGGTGACAGGGGAGGATTCAAACACTCAAGGAGAGGTCAATGGAGGCTTTCCTTGGAGCAGGTTTGTCCGATTCTCCATTTCAGGTTGCAACGGCCGAGCTGCAGACTGGAGCCGAGACTGGGGCTTGGCTGAGGGGATCTCAGAAAGACTAGAGAGGGCTCAGTGGTAGCTGGCATTTGTAGCGTGGTAGCTGGAGGCTACGGAGGATGTTGTCACCTGGTGTTGTGTGGAGGATGTTGTCACCTGGTGCTGTGTGGAAAAAAAAGGAAGTGTTCGAATACTGTCTTCTTGCTGCGTTTTGAGTTCTCTACAACAAGCTTGCTGCTTTCTTGAAGTTTCATCACCTTGAGCAAGCTACTGATCGAGAAGCAATCATCCATTACTTGAGTGCTTGAAGGAGAGAACAAGGAGCTGGGAGTCCGACAATGGGAAGACGCGAAGAAGGGTTCTTGCGTGAGATCGCCACTGGGTGGAGCTCAGGGAAGCTTGCTGTGTTCTTGTCCTTGCTGAGTGCTTGAGTAAGATCTTTCTTGTTGTTTCATCGGGATTAAACATTTATCTGTGATTGAAACGCTGTGGAGAGGTTTCTCCACCGAGAAGGAGGTTGCTTTATATCCGGTGCTAACCGGGGCTTGATCTGCCGACGATCAAGGGATCACCCACCTTAAGGGCACGCCAAGGAGTAGGGGCAAGTTATCCCCGAACCTTGTAAACCCTCCTTGTTAGCGATCTTGCTAGCTGTGGTCGTTTGTTCTTGGTTTCTGTTTTGGTTTTCTGCACTGCTCTGTTATTTTATTTCTTCCGCTGTGTTACTGATAAGATTAAGCGCAGAATCTTGATAAGTGCCAAAGATAAAAGAGATTGGCTATATTCACCCCCCCCCCTCTCTAGCCATCCGTTTCCAACAAATATACCAAGGTTTGGTCAATCTAACTAAGGGTTAAGCCAAACAGGACATGATGTTTGGTAGGATAAATCCAGGGTTGATTAGTTTGACCAAAGGGTTATCTAAACAGTGTTGGATCGGAGAAATCGATAGAGGGGGGGGGGGGTGAATATCGATATCAAAATTTTCGAAAAACTAGAGAATATATGCAGCGGAAAATAACAGACCAAACGTGAACACAAGTTGATTTTACTTGGTTCGGAGTCGCGATCGGCTCCTACTCCAAGGCCCACGGTCCTTGACCGTTTACTTTGGGCAATTCTATAGTCGTAAAAAGAATTTTACAAATTGAGTACAGAAATAGAGCAGAAAATTAAACTTGCAACACTTTTCGTTATCGACGCCCGAGGTGGATCGAATTTCGGAGCAAAGGGTCGTCGGCGGCGCTGGAATCTCGAAGTCGAAGCTTGTCGGAGTGTAGTGCATTGAACGAAAGTGCTTGGAGCGTTTTTACGATTGTTGTTCGAAGCCTTGGGGGTGAACCCCCTTTTATAGCACCCATGGGGGCGCCTGTGTCGATGGGGGCGCCTACACGTGGCCTTTCCTGCACGATCTCTTATCCGCAGACTCGGTCAGATCTTATCCATCTTCATAGGGGCACCTGAGCTGATGGGGGCGCCCGTATGGTCCCGGGCGCCTGAGCTGAGTATGTCCAAAGGCTTCGTGGCAGTTTTTCTTCGCTTGCTTTAGTTTAGCCTTCAACTGGGGCGCCCGTATCCATACGGGCACCTAGCCCCAGTGAGGCGCCTCACTCCGTTGAGGCACCTCAGCTGCAGAAAACCAGTCCTTCGATCCCTGCAACCAATGTTAGTTTCAACACAAAAATAAGCAAACATGTTAGCCATTATTTACAGCCTAAGCTGTCTTGGTTCTGACTTTGGGTTTCCCAAATAGAACCCGAGGTCGAACCGACGCCTAATGTTCCCTCTACGGG
Organism: Boesenbergia rotunda; assembly: GCA_024364735.1. NCBI lineage: Eukaryota > Viridiplantae > Streptophyta > Magnoliopsida > Zingiberales > Zingiberaceae > Boesenbergia > Boesenbergia rotunda. Next base: position 8,983 of record JAGFNQ010004446.1, read on the forward strand.
GAACGCGTCCTCACCTACTCCTCTCGGGAGAATTTACCATTTTGCCAACCAGCTCCTCCGGTTGGACTTTTGCCTAGCTTTACTCACCAGGTCTTCGTGCCCAGTCCGTGACCAGGACTTAGTGCCCAGCTTTACTCACCAGGTCTTCGGTGCCCAGTCCTTGACCAGGTCTTAGTGCCCAGCTTTACTCACCAGGTCTTCGGTGCCCAGTCCTCGGTCAGGTCTTAGTGCCCAGTCCACGACCAGGACTTATTGCCCAACCTTATGTCAGGACATAGTTTCCCAGCCCGCGGCTAGGACTTAGTGTCCAATTCTTAGAACCAGGACTTCGTGCCTAGTGTTCCTAAGACTTTTCCTGCACACTTGAGTAATATCGTTAGAGCACCAATAATACTTAACTTTAAAGCCTTTGTCAATATCAAAACAAGGTTCGATATGGTGCTTCCGGCACCAACAATCTCCCCCTTTTTGATTTATGGCAACACAATTCAAAGTTAAGTAAACATTATAACCTTTAAGAAGAGAAGGTAAAAACCAATAAATTTTAGCAGTTTTGAGCAGAGTAAAGTTTATAACCAAATGTAGTTTTGAATCGTAAAAAAATAAATTTTATTTCTCATCCTTCCCCTGCAATTCTGAATGATTGTGTTATAAAACACTTAACTTTGACCTTTCCTCCCCCTTTGGCATATATCAAAAAATGGGTGAACAAAATATCTAATAGGGAGTTTTTGAATTTTAGTAAAACTTCTAAGTTTTTGACAAAGTGTTTTTCAAAAATAGAGTAAAAGCATTTGCATTAACAAAAAACTTTTTACACTTAGATAATTTTCCATTTTGAAAAGTTTTGCAAGCCTAAATTTTGTTTAAAAAAAACTTTTACTTACAAGGCTTTGCAAAAAGAATTCTACTAAAAAAATTTACGTAGGCAAGATTTTGAGGCCAAATTTTCCTAAAAAATATTTCCACTTTGAGAATTGGGAAAAAATTTGTTTACTAAAAAAAATTTTGCACACTTAGAAGAATTTACTTGGAAACACTTTAGGCATTTTGAAAAACAAAATCTTTAAGAAATTTCTAGACAAGTTTTTCATCAAAAAACTTTACTTAGAAACATTTGCCATAATTTTCAAAAAAAATTTGCGCAGACAAATTTTGTTTACTAAGAAAATTTTACTTAGGAAAAAATATGTACCTAAAAAAATTTGAAACAGTTAGGCATACTTAGAAAATTTTAAAGCACTAGAAATACTTGAAAGCACTTGAAGTATTTTAACAGTACTTTAAAATTTTAACAGCACTTAGCCCTTAAAAAAATTTGAAGTACTTAGAAATTTTTGCTTTACTTTTTGAAAAAGAGATAAAAATTTAAATAAAAAAATTTCCTTTTTCTCTTTCTTTCTCTCCCCCATAATGTGAAACTCTTCTTCTTATGTTTTAGATCATTTCCAAATGCAAAACTAAAACATTGCACAAAGCTCCCTCATGATTTGAAATTTTCCCCTTGAAGCTTTTCGAAAGAATACTTGAAAAGAGTTCTAAGTATAAATATACTCATAAGTTCAGTTTGAAATGATATTTTGAAACAAAAGTTTCTGGGTATCACAAAGGTGATTCTAAGTTAGAAAAACCTTAGGTTAAAGTGAAAATATTTTTGAGAGCTTCTAAGATAAACTTTCTTTAAAATGGGGGAAAAAGTTTAAGGAAGAATTTAATTTTCACTTTTTCTACTCTCCCTCTTGGCCATATATTAATAAAGAACTTTTGAAAAATATATTTTGAAAGAAATTTAAAATTTGTGAATCTGAGCTTATGAGTCTTGAAAATATAAAAATTTGAGCAAAAAAATAATGTCATGAATTATGATAATTTCTAAGTAACAAAATTTTGAAAAAATGAAAAATTGATGCTCAAAAACAGAATTGGAGTCAAGTGTATATTCTTATTGAGCCCATGCATGATAAGCAACAAAAAATATTTAATCAATAAGTTTACTTGTTTTGAATATTTTGAAAAATGCACATACTTTAGAAAAATATTCAAGTACTTTTGAACAATATTATGGATTTTTTTTTGAAAAAATATTAGTACTATTGAGAAATATTATACATTTTGAAAAATACTAGTACTTTTGAAATATTATCTTTAAAACATAATATTTTGTTTGAGTTGGTTTCTTTTCCAGTCTGACACAATCCTAGGAAACCTTGTTAACTACAAAGGCATTTCCCTAAGTGTCCTGGAAATTCTCCAAACTCAAGAAAATATTATTTCAAAAGGTATTTCAAAAATGATTTTATAAGCCACAAAAATATTTTAAAATAATAATATTTTTAAAGACAAATTACTTATGTTTTCGACAAAATTTTGACCATATAGTGTATGAAAACATATTATTTTGAAATGTTTAATAACTCTTTTAATTTGATCTCCACCTAAACTTGACTCAGTCCTAGGAAGCTTGTTGACCACAAATACTCTTCCTCTGAGTCTTTAGGATTTGGTTCAAATCATAAGAATTATCTACCAATTCCAAATAATAATTGCCAGGCAAAGTTTTCGAAAAATATTTTTCTTAAAAGTATTTTTTTTCTTTTGACTTAAACTCCCCCTAATTTGACACATCCTGACACATTCTAGGAGTTATTGTAGTCATAAAGACGATTTCCTCTGTGTCTTTAGGGTTTATTAAAATCAAAAGAATAGTTTTGTCTAACAGTATGGTAATTTTCAAGAAGATAATTTTAGAAAATTCAATTTGGAATGAAGATAATTTTTAAAGCATAAGTCCTATTTTCGAAAAACATTTTGAAATGATAATGGTTTTAAGGCACAAGGTTTTTTTTTGAAACATCTGAATAATTTTTTTTAAAAAAAAACTCCCCCTGTACCTGACACCATCCGACTCTATCTAAGTGTCTTAAGGGACTTCAGTGTTAACCAAGTTTGACTGATCAGTAATTAAGTTAATCAAATCCTAGATCATAGTTTGATGAGTTCATTAAAGTGAATTTTGAAGGAAAATGTAAGATTTTAAACATTAATGAACTAATGACATAAAAAACATGTTAACCAGAAATCATATTATAGCATAAAAAACACCAAGATTAACTTTGACAAAGGTATCTAAGATTTAGTTAAAATTTGTGTTAGATTCAAATCTGACAATAGTAAAGTGAATTTGATTTTCAATAATCGGCTTCCAGGTCTTGGCAAGGCACAAGGTCTTCTTTAGTCGTAGCCTTATTGGAGCAACAACCCTTTCCTCGACAAAGCCTTTTACTGAAAATTCATCTTCAAGTTACTTCTTGAAAGATTTTGGTCTAACTAGTTTGGGTCTTGGATCGGTTGCTTCGGCTAGTTCCACCAAACTAAACAGACTAAGTAGGACATACTTGACCTTATTAGAAGGGCTTCCTTAACGTACTATCATCTCACCTCCATCCAATACTATGTTGTTCAAATTTTAATTAAACTGTTTGTCCTTAAACTATCCAATTCTAAATCAAGCAAAAAACTAAGTAAAATTATAATGAGGGGAAATTTCTGGATTTTCTAAGTTAGCAATATTATTAATTAGTTTTTCTAGTATATCAATTTTAATTTTCAAAGTCTCATTTTCTTGTCTTAACATTTTGAAATTTGAATTTATTAGTATACATGATTTAATTAATTTACTTAGGCATGTGTCCATATCTAAATTTGACCAATGGTGATTAAGCAAACTATCAGCATTCATGGTAAAGAGTGGATTTTCATATAAATTAAAGTTACCCATCTTGGTAGGTTGTCCTGGATCTTTGGCTCTTCTATATGTGCATTCATATAAATTAAAGTTACCCATCTATGCCTTAGGGGTGAACCCCCTTTTATAGCACCCATGGGGGCGCCTGTGTCGATGGGGGCACCTACACGTGGCCTTTCTTGCACGATCTCTTATCCGCAGACTCGGTCAGTTCTTATCCATCTTCATAGGGGCACCTGAGCTGATGGGGGCGCCCGTATGGTCCCGGGCGCCTGAGCTGAGTATGTCTAAAGGCTTCGTGGCAGTTTTGCTTCGCTTGCTTTAGTTTAGCCTTCAACTGGGGCGCCCGTATCCATACGGGCGCCTAGCCCCAGTGAGGCGCCTCACTCCGTTGAGGCGCCTCAGCTACAGAAAACCAGTCCTTCGATCCCTGCAACCAAGGTTAGTTTCAACACAAAAAGAAGCAAACATGTTAGCCATTATTTACAGCCAAGCTGTCTTGGTTCTGACTTTGGGTTTCCCAAATGGAACCCTAGGTCGAACCGACGCCTAATGTTTCCTCTACGAGGAACGCGTCCTCACCTACTCCTCTCGGGAGAATTTACCTTTTTGCCAATCGGCTCCTCCGGTTGGACTTTTACCCAGCTTTACTCACCAGGTCTTCGTGCCCAGTCCGTGACCAAGACTTAGTGCCCAGCTTTACTCACCAAGTCTTCGGTGCCCAGCCCTCGGCCAGGTCTTAGTGCCCAGTCCATGACCAGGACTTATTACCCAACCTTATGTCAGGACTTAGTTGCCCAGCCCGCGGCCAGGACTTAGTGCCCAATTCTTAGAACCAGGACTTCGTGCCTAGTGTTCCTAGGACTTTTCCTGCACACTTGAGTAACATCGTTAGAGCACCAATAATACTTAACTTTGAACCCTTTGTCAATATCAAAACAAGGTCGATATGGTGCTTTCGGCACCAACAAACAGGACCTGATGCTTGACAGAGTGATTAACACCCAAAGTTGATCAGTTTGACCAAGGGTTAGCCAAACAGGACTTGATGTTTGGTAGAGTGATCAAACCTAGATATGATATGTGTGACAATATAATGAGGTTTGGTCGGTTAGAATAAGGCTTAGCCAAACAGGATCTAATGTTTGGCAGAGAACCCAAGGTTGGTTAGTTTGACCAAGGGATAAGCCAAACAGGACTGGTGTTTGGCAGAGTAATTAAACCCATATCTGGTTGGTTAGACCAAGTACTAAGTTAAGCAGGACCTGATATTTGGTAGAGAGAAGTATAATCAGGATTAAGATGATTAACAAAGAAGTCCTTATCAAGGCACGAAGACCTGGTGAGTGAAGCTGGGCATGAAGTTCTGGTTTGGGGAATTGGGCATGAAGACCTGATCGAGGGTTGGGCACTAAAGTCCTGGTTCAAGTAATTGGGAAAGAAGTCTTGGACAAGGATCTGGCACAAAATCCTGGTGAGTAAAGTTGGGTCCAAGTGAGTGAAGCTAGTTGGACAAAATCCTGGTGAGTGAAGCTGGGCACGAAGACCTGACCGCGGGTTGGGCACGAAATCCTAGTGATTGAAGCTGGGTAAGTCCTAGTAAGTGAAGTCAGGCAAGGTAAAGTCCTAGTGAAGCTAGGCAGTGGAAAACCCTAAGGAGTTGACCTTAGGTAGAAAAGTCTTGGAGAGTTGACTCCAAGCAAAAGCCTAGTAGTTTAGGTAAACTTACATAATTTAGGCTTAGACTTGTTTGTTTGTTTTGTGTTTGTTTATCTTGCAGGAACCTAGAGATGGAGGCAAAATAGGAGAGCAAACACAAACAAACAAGGCCTCGGTCAGGAGCTCCCGGGCGCCCCCAACTTGGGCGCCCTCATGGTTAGGCGCCTTCAAGGCATGGGGGCACCCCCATGACCCGGGTGCCCCTATGGAATGGGGGCGCCCTCAAGCCAAATTCTACCCCTACGGCTATTTCGTTAGTGCAGATTATATTGCTTCGCCTTGGAAGCGCCTCTATAGGCTCTCGGGCGCCCGGATGGCTACTATATAAGGGATTCGAGCCAATGTTTCAAGACATCAATTTCTCCATTCAACTACTCATTCTCTGCAAAGAAAAAGTGCTAAGACGAAACTCTACAACCAAGAAGGTTCCAAGAAGAAGTGTGCGATGCTTCAGACATCCAGAGTTGGCTGAGACCTTCACTTTTGGTTTGATTTATTATAAGTTGTACTGTTTAATTTTTATATTTGTGCTTGTACTCAAACTGTAAGACGGGTTTCTCCGCCTTCGAAAAACTTCCCGAAAGGAGACCACTAGTGGACGGACGCTTTCTGTGATTAGACCTTGGACGTATTGACTATGGGGGGTTGGGAACCCAGTAAATCCCATGTGTTCTTGTTGTATCTTTTGTTCTTATTTATTATTCCGCTGCATACTAACACTCTTGATAGAAAGAATGAACGAATGAACGACAAGATTTTGAGAAACCAAAAAGTCGATATTCACCCCCCCCCCCTCTATCGACGTCGTCGATCCCACAATTGGTATCAGAGTGAGTGATTTTGATCAGACTCACCACTAAAGGAGCAAGAAGGCCAAGAATTGAGGGGGAGTCAAGGGTGAAAAAGATATATTTTTATTAAGTCTAATTTTAAATTTCATATAACTTGTTTTAAGTGCAGGGAGAGAGGACACTACAAAAATAAGTATCCTACTTATAAGATTCAAACGACCCCACCAGCGGTAACGGAGGTACCAGTGTCAGGAGTCTGGAGGGACTAGAATCATATCAAGTGCTTCAAGTGCCAGAAGCATGGGCACTACAAGAACCAATGATCAGACTAGAGGATAAGCAAGTCCACAATGTCGGAAAATGTGAGGAAAGTAAAATAGGTACAAAAAAATCAATTCTCGCAAAAAAATTCCCTCTAGTGTAAAATTTAACATGCATGATAATATTTTTGAAAATATCCTTGCTAAAGTAGATTTTCTTGTTAAATTAGATTTCTTGCATAATAAATTAAATATGCTACATGATAAATTTGTTAATGGATATAAATCATACATTGATAATATTAAAAGTTTGAATATTAATTCTTTAATCTTTAATATTAATGCCGCAATTTTAGAAATTAATTCTAATATTTTAAATAATTTTTCAGATAATCCTAATAATTTAGAATATAATTATGAAACATTAATTAATAATAATCCTAATAATTTTGAAGATAATAATGAAATTTTAATTAATAATTCTAATAATTTTGAAGATAATAATGAAACTTTAATTGATAATTCTGAAGATAATTCTAATAAATTTGCAGATAATAATGTTATTTTAATTAATAATTCTTAATATAATTCTAATAATTTTGAAGATAATAATGAAACTTTAATTAATAATTTTGAATATTTTATTTTATTTATTTTGAAGATAATAATGAAACTTTAATTAATAATTCTGAATATAACTCTAAAGATGAAGATGAAGATGATTCTGAAGATGAAGATGAATTCATCAAAATTTAAGCTATAATTAATAAAGCTTACATGAATTCAAATAAAATAGAAATATTAAATAAACTTGAAAACTTAAAATCAAAAGAAATAATAGATAAATTATACTTAATTGAATTAACAGATATGCTACGACCCAAAATTACTGGCTGATTTTTATAAAGTTAAATCTTAATTAAAATCTTAAATTCTAATTAAAAATTTAAATCTTAATTAAAATCTCAAATTCTAATTAAAAATTTAAATCTTAATTAATAATCTAAATCTTAAATTCTAATTTAATTCATAAAAATTTAAATCTTAATTAATAATAAAAAATTTCAAATTCTAATTAAAATTTTAAATCTTAATTAATGATCTAAAATCTCAACTTCTAAATAATTAAATACTTAAATTTTAAATCTTAATTAATAATCTAAATCTCAAATGCTAATAATAGCTAATTCTTAAAATATTCAAGTCTTAAATTATAATTTATAACAATAATTAAACCTTAATTAGAAATTCAAAATTCAAAATTCACGAACTAAATTCTAATCAACTACATTTAATTATGAAACTAAAATAAAATTCTACTCAATTAGAACAATCAACTTAATAATACCGAATGTGTCAAAGTGGGTTGACACGTTCGCGGGTTCACACGGTATGTATCAAATAGATAATTTAATACTTTATTAGAAATCTAATTAAAATGATTTGACCTAATTGACTCATGCATAACTGTCATGCTCATATATCTATTTAGTTTTTCTTCACATATATATGTCATGTCATGCATGCTAGTTTATGTCCTGCTTAATATAGAATGGCTAGATAGGAAAAAGATTGTTTGATACTTGCCCAACATAGTACCAGGGTAGGGCGAAATGATAGTACATTAGGGAAGCTTAGTCTAGGAAGTCAGGAAGGGTAAGGAGTACCCGACTTGGTTGATCTAGCTAAGTGGGACTAGCCGAAGCTACCTCGCCACATCCTAGACTAGTTAGACCAGAGTTTATCAAAGAATAAGTTAAACATATCATTTCTTTAAAAGGCTTTGTCAAGGAAAGGGTCGTTGTTCCGATATCCAAGACGGCACATATGTATCGCCAAGACCTAGAAGTCAATTATTGAAATTTACTTTTAAATTACTACTTGTTAAACTTGAATCTAATGCAAGGTCAAACAATCTATAAAATTAAAATGAGAAAAATTAATCAAGCATCACACAAACACCCATAAGGCTACCATACTTGTTTGTACTACGACACTTAGAATGGGTAAGATGATAAAGACTAATCAATTGACAAATGTTTTCAAAATATTTTCAAAAATCCTTAGAATATTTTCTTAAAAACCTATTTTCAAAATAATGATTAAACATAATAATATTTTAATAAATTTCATACATGATTGGGTGTACTTATAAATATATTTTAAAAAATATATATCTTTTTGAAAATTATTTGACATACACTTAGACACAAACCCTCTAGGTTAATACTAAAGTCCCATAAGACACTTAGATAGAGTTCCTTGTAGCCAACAAGGGTAGTCAGAAGGTGTCAGGTTCAGGGGGAGTGAGTTTTTGTTGTGTTTTCAAATATTTTTGTTGAAAAAATTAATTTTTAAAAAAATTATTTTTATGTTTTAAAAAAAATTATCATCATTTTAAAATGGTTTTTGCTCGAAAAATTATTTTTTGTAAAAATATTCCTTTAAAAATTTATTTCTTTCAAAATATTTTTTGAAAAATATTTCTTCAAAAATTTATTATCTTTCAAAATATTTTTTGAAAAATATTTCTTCAAAAATTATTATATCATTCAAAAATATTTTTCTAAAATATGCTTTAATTGTTCTTATGATTTAGATAAACTCTAAAGGTATATAGGAAATTTTTTTCTTATGATCTGTAAGAATTCCTAAGATTGTGTTAGGCGTAAGGGGAGTCACAATCAAAAGAATAATTCATCTTTTAATTTTAGATTTTTTAAATTATTTTTTAAAAAATTATGAAATTATTTTTATTTGAATCAACCCCTAAGGCTCAGAGGAAGATCAACTTATCGTCAATAAACTTCCTAGGATTGTGTCATGTTTAGGGGGAGTTCAAATTAAAAAGAACTATTATACTTTCAAAAATGCAATACTTTCAAAAGTACTATATGTTCAGAAAACCACCGTCTTTCAAAAAATACTATCATTCCATTTTTCAAAATATTTTTTGAAAATCTTTTGGTCTTCTAAATAGTTCTTGAAAATTTTTAGAAAATTACATTAGTTTTGATAAATCTCCAAGACATATAGGGAACTTTTCCTTGTAGTTAATAAGGTTTCATAGGATTATGTCAGATTGGAGAAGAATCCAAACTAAAGATTTTTTTTATATTCAAAATACTTTATTTTGATTGGAAAATCTCTAAGACACATAGGAAATTTTCTTATGATCAACAAGATTCCTAGGATTGTGTCAGATTTAGGGAAGTTCAAATCACTAAAGTACTTATCTTTTCAAATTTTTTCAAGTACTTGACATTTCTTAAAATATTTTCTGAAAAAGGATACTTAGTTTTTTATAAAAAAAAGTGGATTTTTGAAAATCATGTTTTTTTTTTCAAAAATCTTAAGTATTTTCGAAAATCACATTGGTATATTGTTGGTGCAAATATTAAAATAATTGTTATTGGCTTAGGTTCTTTTTATGCCTATCAAAGGAGGAGAGAGAATCTTAAGTTAGATTTTTTTTGATTTGTCTCCCAAGTATTGACCTAAAACCCTTAAACTAAAACCTAATTTATGATTATTGTCAAACATTAAAAAGGGAGAGATTGTTGGTGCAAAAAGTATCAGATATGAATAGTCAGCCTATAGTGTTTCGATGCTTGACAATATACCAAGGTTTGGTCAATCTAACCAAGGGTTAAGCCAAACAGGACTTGATGTTTGGTAGGATAAACCCAGGGGGTGATCAGTTTGACCAAAGGGTTGCCCAAACAGGACCTGGTATTTGACAGAGTGATTAGTGTTGATGCAGTCTGGCCCTGATTGTTGTTTTGGTGTTGACAACTATTTTAGTTTAGGAGGATGATTATGATTAAGTCCTGATCGAGGATTAGGCATGATTTGGAAAATCCTAACCTGGAGGGTTAGGTGTGAAAAATCCTAGCCTGGAGGGCTAGGTGTTGGGAAATCCTAACCTGGAGGGTTAGGTGTGGAAAATCCTAGCTTGGAGGGCTAGGTGTTGGAGAAGTCCTAATTCGGAAGGGTTGGGTGAAAAGTCCTAGCTTGGAGGGCTAAGTGAAAAGTCCTAACTTGGAGGGTTAGGTGCAAATTCCCATCCTGGAGAATTAGGTGAAAAAGTCCTGGCTTGGAGGGTCAGGTGCCTAGCTTGGAGGGCTAGGTTGGATGATGTTCTAACTCGGAAGAGTTGGGTGAAAAGTCCTAGCTTGGAGGGCTAGGTGAAAAGTCCTAGCTTGGAGGGCTAGGTGAAAAGTCCTAACTTGGAGGGTTAGGTGCAAATTCCCAACTTGGAGAGTTAGATTGAAAAATCCTTAGCTTGGAGGGCTAAGGTGGATGAATTCCTAGCTTGGAGGGCTAGGGTTGAGTCACTGGATCGGTCTGGTGACCGATCAGGGACATTGGCACGCTGCTCCTTAGTGGATCGGTCTGGTGACCGATCCAGCTATGTCTGATCGGACTGGTGACCGATCAGGGAGCGCACAGTGAGATTGAGAATCTACTGTGTGGCTCCTGATCGGACCGGTGACCGATCAGGGAGCAGGCTGCTTCCTTGCTGTCTTGCTCCTGATCGGTCTGGTGACCGATCAGGGAGCAAACGGTGAGTGAGTTCCCTTGCTGATCAAAGTCTTGGATCGGTCCGGTGACCGATCAGGGATCTTGGATCTGATTAAAAAATAACTGTTCATCTGCCCTGATCGGTCTGGGTGACCGATCAGGATTCATTCTGATCGGTCTGGTGACCGATCAGGCTTCACCCTGATCGGTCTGGTGACCGATCAGGCGTGTATAGCTGCGAGAGCTGGGAATCCCAGCGAAGCAGTGGATCGGTCTGGTGACCGGTCCACACACCTTGGATCGGTCCGGTGACCGATCACTTTAATTCAAATTTCACTGTTAGACGTGGTCAGAGCGTCTGATCGTATCTGATTTGCTGATGTATGTTTCTGATATTTGATATGCTACTTGATTTGCTGCTCTAATGCTCTGATTAAGTTTCAGGTGACAGGGGAGGATTCAAACACTCAAGGAGAAGTCAAAGAGAGCTTTCCTTGGAGCAGGTTTGTCCCTTTCTCCACACAGGTTGCAACGGCTGGATGCAGGACTGAAGCTGCTGACTGAAGCTTGGCTGAGGGAGCTCAGGAAGTTCAGTTAGGGTTCAGTGTAGCTGGCGCGTTGGCAGTGAGGCAACTGTAGGCTGCAGGAGATGAGGTCATCTGTCGCTTGGCGGAGAAACAAAAAGGAACGAGAGAAGGAGAGTTCAGAATAATTGCTTCTTTAGTTTTTGTGCTCTTGAGTTCCTACGTGACAAGCTTGCTGTTCTTGAGCTCTTCAATCATTCTAAGCAAGCTATTGAGAAGCAATCATCATACTTGAGCGCTTGAAGGAGAAAACAAGAGGCTTGGAGTCCGACAGTGGGAAGACACGGAGAAGGGGTCTGCGTGAGATCGCCACTGGGTGGAGCTCAGGGAAGCTTGCTGTGTTTTGTCCTTGCTAAGTGGTTGAGTAAGATCCTTCTTGTTGTTGTTTCATTGTGCTCATTCTATATCATTGTTTGAAACACACTGTGGGGAGGTTTCTCCACCGAGAAGGAGGTTGCTTCATATCCGGTGTTTACCGGGGCTTGATCTGCCGACGATCAAGGGATCGCCCACCTCAAGGGCACGCCAAGGAGTAGAGGCAAGTTATCCCCGAACCTTGTAAACTCTCCTTGTTAGCGATCTTGCTAATCCTGTTAGTTAGGTTTTGGTTTTAGTTTCTGCAAGTTTTGTTCTGTTTCCCATACTTCCGCTGTGCTATTAATAACTTCAAGTGCAGAAACTTGCTAAGTTTTCAAAGAGAAAGCGATTAGCTATATTCACCCCCCCCCCCTCTCTAGCCATCTCGTTCCCAACAATTAGCACCCAAGGGTGTTCAGTTTGACCAAGGGTTACTCAAATAGGACTTGATATTCGGCAGAGTGATCAAATCTAGATCTGATATGTGATAATATAATGAGGTTTGGTCAGTTAGAACAAGGGTTAGCCAAACAAGATCTAATATTTGGTAGAAAATCCAGGGTTGGCTAGTTTGACCAAGGGATAAGCCAAACAGGACTTGATATTTGACAGAGTGATTAACCCTATATTTGGTCGGTTATACTAAGGACTAAGTCAAACATGACCTTATGTTTGGCACAGTGAAGTCTTGTCAGGATTAAGATGACTAACAAAGAAGTCCTTATCGAGGCACGAAGACCTGGTGAGTGAAGCTGGGCACGAAGTCCTGGTTCGGGGAATTAGGTACGAAGACCTGGCCGAGGGTTGGGCACCGAAGTCATGGTTTGAGGAATTGGGCACGAAGTCCTGGTCGAGGATCAAGCACGAAATCTTGGTGAGTGAAGTTGGGTCCTAGTGAGTGAAGTTAGGTGGACGAAATCCTGGTGAGTGAAGTTGGGCACGCAGACCTGACCCGGGTTGGGCACGAAATTCTGGTGAGTGAAGATGGGTAAAAGTCTTGGTGAGTGAAGCCAGACAAGGTAATGTCCTAGTGAAGCTAGGCAGTGGGGAATGCTAAGGAGTTGACCTTAGGTAGAAAAGTCTTAGAGAGTTGACTCCAAGCAAACGCCTAGTAGGTTAGGTAGACTTACGGAATTTAGACTTAGGATTGTTTGTTTGTTTTTTTGTTTGATTATCTTATAGGAACCTGGAGCTGGAGGCAAGATAGGAGAGCAAACATAAATAAACAAAACTCAGGTCAGAAGCTCCTGGGTGCCCCTAAAGGGCTCGCCCCCCCCCCCCCCCCCCCCCCCCACTTGGGCGGCCTCATGGTTAGGTGCCCTCAAGGCATGGGGGTGCCCCTATGGCATGGGGCGCCCTCAAGCCAAGATCTACCCTCGTGGCTATTTCATTGGTGCGGATCAGATTACATCACCTTGGGGGCACCTCTATAGGCTCTCGGGCACCCAGATGGCTACTATATAAGGGGATTCGAGCCAAAGTTTCAAGACATCAATTTCTCTATTTGACTACTCATTCTCTGCAAAGAAAAAGCGCTAAGACGAAGCTCTGCAACCAAGGAGGCTCCAGGAAGAAGTGCGGGACGCTTCGGACATCTAGAGTTAGTCGAGTCCTTCACTTTTGGTTTGATTTATTATAAGTTGTACTGTTCTAATTTTTATTTTGTGCTTGTACTCAAAACTATAAGACGGGTTTCTCCACCTTCGGAAAACTTTCAGAAAGGAGATCACTAGTGGATGGACGCTTCCCGTGATCAAGCCTTGGATGTATTGACCCCGAGGGGGGGGGGGGTTAGGAACCAAGTAAATCTTATATGTTCTTGTTGTGTCTTTTGTTCTTATTTATTATTCTGCTGCGTACTAACATTCTTGATAGAAAGAACAAATGAACGAACAACAAGATTTCGAGAAAGCGAAAAGTCGATTTTAACCTCCCCCCTCTATCGATGCCATTGATCCAACATCATCTTGCTCCATAGCTCATGAGCATTTTTATACTCACCTATACGACTAGTTACATCATTAGATAAAACATTAAATAAAATTGAGATTGTCTTCTCATTTACCTTTAATTGTGATTGTTGCTCCTTGGTCCAATATCTTGGTCGGAGCTTCTTCCCATGCTTATCCTTTGGGGCTCAAATAGTTCTTCGAGTGCAATCATCAAATCCCAATCCATGTCGAACCATGTCTTCACCAGCAACATTCAATAGTCAAAACTTTCATGATCATATGGAGATGGAACGACGATGTCGTCCCCCATTCTTTCTTTAAGCTCCATTTCCTCTAGCTCTTGCTCTCCCGGTGGTTTATTCGTAGACGAGTGAACCTTCACTCTGATACCACTTGTTGGGGATCGATGGACCGACTAAAGGGGGTGAATAGTCGATCACCCAATTATCGTCTTCGATTTACTCCTACACTTGTTAGTTGCGCAATGCGGAAATATAATTAAATTAAACTAACAAAGAACAAACACTAACACCAAACCTTTAACGTGGTTCGGAAATAAAGCTCCTATTCCACGATAGTCTGTAAGGTGGACGATCCCGATCCGTCAGTGGATGAATCCTCGGAAAACCTCCGGTTAGCTCGTGTCGCTCCTTGTGGGTGGAAAAGCCTCGCCACAACCTCGCAAGCACACCTGAGCATCAAGACTACTAATTGGCCTTAACCAAGACCAATTTCGTCAACCCTAGCCAGCCAAATCGAACTCCCTTAAATATAGCTCGTGGCTGAACTAGTTGTTACCAATCGACTAGTTTCAACACTAGTTGATTGATCCAGCTGAATTCGAACGTTACAGCCCAACGTTTAAATTCCCAGCCGACATCTGTCGACTGCACAGAAGATCAGTTGACTGATCTGGGATCAGTCGACTGGTAAAACCCTAAACCTAAGATTTCCCTTCCCGAGTATAGTTCACTTGCACTCAGACCCTCACGACTCACTTGACTCTTCTTGCAGCCTTGACCTGTGTGCCTTCATATCTTCTTCGACTTTGGCTATTGTCCCTCGAATACATATAAGCCCGTGACTTGTCTCCACATGCCTTCTTTCGTGTATGCCTCAAAGTTCGATTCCCTCGGTTCATCATTGTTGTCTTGTCCACGGTCCCTCGGATGCACCATCTTTCACCAGACTCGAAGCCATCAAGTTGAGTCTATGTGTATCCAATAAATTTTACACACTCAAATATACATATTAAATACAAAGGCAAACCTAACTTAAATCCTCTACCCAAATATCAAAACACATAGTCCTATGGACCATAGATTGCTCTAACAGGGTTGACGAAATTGGTCTTGATTAAAGGCCAATAATAGTCTAAGTGCTCAGGTGTGCTTGTGCGAGTTCTGGCGAGGTTTCTCCACCCACAAAGAGTGGCACGAGCTAGCCGGAGATTTTCCGAGAAGTCATCCACCGATGGATTGAGATTGTCCACCTTACGAACAGCCGTGAAGTAGAAACTTTATCTCCGAACCACATTAAACGATTTGTTTCTTTGTTAACTTAGTTTTGATTATTAATATTTTCGCTGTGCAATCTGCCAATGTAGGAAGAAACTAACAATTTGGGGGCAACATCTATTTACCCCCTCTAACGGCCTATAATCCCATACAAAACCTTCGTCTTCGTCGATCCAAAAACCTTCCTCTATCGGTGGGATCCCAAAAAAAAAAAACCCCACAAACCTTCGTCTTCGTTGCTTTCCGCCCGCTTCACACCTTCGTCTCCTCTCCCAATGCCGCTATCGCCCTCCTCCGCTGCCTTAATTAACCACGGGGTAAGCAGATCAACGAGTCAAATCTAGGTCACTCAGGATCCTCCTCTCGGTCAACCAGCTGAAGCTGAAGAATGGCACTCCTTGCGATGGTTGCTGATGACCTACATCCGAGCCTTGTCCTGAAGCTGGGGCAGGGAGGTGGGAGCCACTCACTTTGTCGTTTCCGATCTGGGATCTCCACCTCCTTAAAGATCAGGTTTTGATCCTTTCCCTCTTTTGTCTTTACCTTTTTCTGGCTACCTCTGACCTTGTTGATTTAGGCTAAAAGGACTTCTTTGCTGTGAAATGTTTTGCTTTCTCATCCATAAATGCTTGTCAAGAATTGCAATTTGCAGTCTTCTAAATATCTCTCTTGTATGTTCGTTTCAGTTACAGGATTGATATTTCCTCCATTTAGATTTTTCTTTGTTCTTAGATTTGGGTGAAAGTTGTTTCATGGATCTGAGATCGTTGCTTTCTTGTCCCTAAATACATCAGAACATGCAGATCGAAACATCTGGTCAATATAGGATATTTTTGAAGATCAACCCATAAAATATTACTGATTTGTGATGGTTCTATATACCATGGAATGATTTTCCTTGACCCCATTGTTGTCGGATTGGAGCATATCCATTTAAGTCTACGAAAAGATGAAACCAAAGGTGAAAGCCCTAAACTTGCTTAATCAATGTTTATTCTTTACCCGAGTGACTTATTCTTTGTTGATGCTGTATTGTCAGACGTCCATTCCTATGCACTTTTAGATCTACATACCCAACTGCGGTTGAGGTATTCAACCATCTATTTGCTGCGTTTATTTGGAAATAGATTATGTGTTTAAGACATTGTTTCCTTTGTGCTGGGATGGGAGTTCCAATTGATTAGCCATCATGCATTTGTTGCAACAAATTTTAGCTCTTTTCCAAGTTAATGTTCTTGAAGATCGGAAGCCGGGTTAGAGGGGGTGAATAGTTCGTCGCCCAATTGTCTTCTTCCTACACGTGTTAGTTGCGCTAGCGGAAATGAAATTTGAACAAAGAAAAGCAATGCTAATATTTATCCTTTACGTGGTTCGGAGATTGCTTGCTCCTACTCCACGGTGTGTCTTTGAGGTGGATGAACCCTTAATCCGTCAGTGGATTAGTCCCCGACAATCTCCGGCTAAACTTTCTCTTTCTCGGTGGAGAACAATCTCTCACAAATCTCTCTTCCCCTTTACAAGATTGAGAATTAGGGTTTGGAGGAAGAGCTTAGGCATAGAAGCTTTGAGCACTTAATCAAGAAGGTTTTCACAGAACATCTAACCCTTCTCAAGCCTCAAAGCTTCCCCTTAGATAGAGGAGAGAGTTGTTAACAAAACAGCTTAGCCCCGACACCAGTCGACTGGTCTCAACCTCAGTTGACTGATGCGTAGCCAACCATTATATTTCAAATAGCAGTTGACTGCTATCTAGGCCAGTCGACTGGTCTCTACTATTTGAAACCGACAGAAAAATCAGTCGACTAATCTTCCTACCAGTCGACTACTCTCAATACACACTCACACTCATCCTCTCAGGAGTTGCCCTTTGAAGCCCTCTTCCTATGTCTATCGTCCCTCGGATACATATGAGCCCGCAGCTCATCCCCATTCCATCATTCGCGTATGCCTTGAAGTTCGCTTTCCTTGGCTCCACTCTGTTGCTCCTTGTTCGGCGGTCTCTTGGATGCACCATCTTTTACCGATTCAAGGACCCACGCTCCAGGATGAGATCTTCCACACTTAGCTGCGCCAAGCTTCTCATGTGTGTTCCACCAAGTCTTGCATGACTCAAACACATATCAAACCAATATGAAATCCTAACATAAACTTATTGACATACATATCAAAGCCTATAATCGTATCGATCAAACTTGGGTTAATTGTACCAACAATTTTCCCCTTTTTGATGTGTGACAATATATTTAAGTTAGACTTAAAGCAATTTTGAAAATACAAAGCATAGTATAACATGAAATATTAAAAATATCCAAGCTCCCTCTTAACCTATACTCTATCACTTGATTTTCAAATTTTGGACAAATACACGAAGAAATAAGTTTCTAACTTAAACTCTTCTATTCTCCTCCTTTGACACTATCACAAAGATTGTACCAAATAATCATACATACTATGGCATTAAGTGTGATTAATTTTGATAAAATTCAAATTCTAATAAAAACAAAATCTGAAAAATCATGCGACCAATCGACTACTCTCTACACTAGTTAACTGGCACAAATCTCATCCGAATTTTAACTTTCTGAGCTGAATTTCAGAATGCATATAAAATTCTAGAAAATTCAAAAAATCATGAAAGTTTACAAACATATTTCTTGAACTATTCTTCAATAAGAAAAAATATGTTTTCATGAAAAGTTAAAATATTTTTGAGTTTTTTTACCAAAACCCAAAATTTTGAAAAACATACAACTTTTTATCAAGTTTTTGGAACCATATGTTTTTCAAATATATACCACACCAAGTAAAACATAGAATTATTTTCAAAACATTTGAAATATCCAACTATAAAAAAAATGATTAACGAGGTTTTTTCAACCAACCTCGGGCGACCGGCCCGGCCACACGGAAGTTTCCCACCGGCCGCCAGGGTAAATCGGGAAGCGCTCGCAATGGGCGGTCTAAAAAATATCCAACTATGATCTATAGACAAGATGTTAATTAATTAATCATTTGTTTTCCCCATAGTTGGTCTATTATTACTAAAATGATACATCTAATAATCATCAAAATGTCATAAGCACAAGTGAATTATTTGTATCGTCATAACATCTCACATGCATAAAGGCATAAATCAAGTCATTGTGATATGAAATCAAGGTGATCCCTACTTAGCCTATTTGATAATGAATTTTATTTGGCTAAGTGCTCCCCTTTAAGGTCTCAAGTCAACCATTTTTCACAAATTTGAATTTTAACATACATGGTTGACTTAACCCTAAATCCTCTAACCCTTGAGGATTGACTTTGGCACCCAATAGGAATTCTTCCTAATTGGGTTAACCAAGTACTTCTTAGGGATCCATTTCCTACCTAGGGTTTTTGTCCTTGATTATTCCCTAGCAAGCAAGCAATGATAGGTTTTTTCATGGTTTAGTTAACCATATCCTAGCCCCGTTTTCATGAAACTTGCTCTTTGGCTCTTAATAATCATGTCTAGAGAGTATTAGAGTCAATTTCAAATTTTTCTAGAGTTTTTGAGAGGTAATCTATCTTTTCCCTTAATTTCTTATTTTTCTCTTCTAAACATGAAACATTTGAACTAGATGAAGAAGAAACATGTTTGTCATTATCCATGGATTCTAATTTTTTATTAAGCATGCAAATCTCATTTTTCAAACATTTAATTTTCTTTTTAGCCTTAAATGAATCATCATTGGTACTAGAAATAATTTTAACTAAAGTAGTAGTGGGTAAATATATACCTAACTTATCGAGGCGTCCAAGTCTGAAGTTTGACCTCCCCCTTCACTTGAGCTCCTTTCATCTTCACTTAAACTCATTCCTTCTTCAATTTTGGATGATGTGGAGGCTATGCCATCAACTCCCATAAACGCAAAGTGGGAGATAATGGGCTCCTCTTCATCCGATGATGACGTATCATCCCATGTTGCAACTAAGCTTTGGACTTTCTTCCCTTTTTCTTTTGATTTCTTCTTCTCCTCCTTCTTTCCTTCCTTTTTCTTCAAGAGTGTACATTCATCCCTTATGTGTCCTTCTTCTAAACAATTGTAGCAAATGATCTTCCTAGTCCTATTCTTGCTTCTTGAACTTTTCCTATCTTGAGATTTGTTAGATGAAAAATGTTTAAAAGTTTCTCATTTGTCTTACCATATACACCTCTTCATCACTATCCATTAAGACACTTGATTCTTCCAAATTGGACGATGATGAGGATGAAGCCTTCTTCTTCTTGCCCTTTCCCTTGTTTGCCACAAGGGCTACTCCTTTTGGTTTGTAGACTTCTCCACCCAATCCTTCAATCCGAGTTTCATGGAGCTCTATAGTTGAGAAAAATTCATCTAGAGAGCACTTCTCTAGATCCTTGGAGATGTAAAACGAGTCTACAATTGAGCTCCAATTTGATGTTCTTGGGAAATCGTTGATGGCTTTCATCATGATGTCACGGTTGGAGAGTTGCTCACCTACACTTGTTAATCCACTTAATATTTCTTTAAATTTAGCATGAAGTGAAGATACCATTTCTCCTTTTTCAAGCTTGGAATTGTTGAGTTGAGTTCGAAGATCTCTTCTTGCCAACTTTTCTTTCGATGTGCCTTCATGAAGCTCTATTAGCTTTTTCCACAAATCCTTGACACTCTTATAGCTTCCAATCCGGGTTATTTCTTGTTGGGGAAGACCACTTAGAAGATGATGCATTGCCTTTAAATTTGCTAAATGATCATCTTTTTGCTTTTGCCTCCATTTAATCTTTTCATGTGGTTTATTATTTTGATCCCTAGGCACTTCAAAACCATTTTCCATAATTAACATAATATCAAAATCGATATCGAAGAATACCTCCATTTTTTTCTTCCACCAAGAGAATTCTCCTTCAAATTTTGGTGGTTGAATGTGTGAGTCGACCATTTTGATGAAAATTGCTCTTCTCGACAGTTAATGCGTTGAAGGGCGATCTTGCGCTCTGATACCAATTGTTGAAGATCAGAGGCACTACTAGAGGGGGGTAAATAGCTTGTCACCCAAATTGTCTGCTTCCTACACGTGTTAGTTGTGCTAGCGGAAATATAACTTGAACAAAGAAAAATAATGCTAATACTTATCCTTTACGTGGTTCGGAGATTACTTGCTCCTACTCTACGACGTGTCCTTGAGCTGGATGAACCCTCAATCCGTCGGTGGATTAGTCCTCGGCAATCTCGGCTAAACTTTCTCCTTCTCGGTGGAGAACAACCTCTCACAAATCTCTCTTCCCCTTTACAAGATTGAGAATTAGGGTTAGGAGGAAGAGCTTAGGCGTAGAAGCTTTGAGCACTTAATCAAGAAGATTTTCACAGAACATCTAACCCTTCTCAAGCCTCAAAGCTTTCCCTTAAATAGAGAGAGTTATTAACAAAACAGCTCAGCCTCGACACCAGTCAACTGGTCTCAACCCTCGTTGACTGAAACATAGCCAACGATTATATTTCAAATAGCAGTCGACTTCCATCTAGGCCAGTCGACTGGTCCCTACTGTTTGAAACCCACAGAAAGATCAGTCGATTGGTCTCCTTATCAGTCGACTGCTCTCAATACACACTCACACTCATCCTCTCCGGAGTCACCCTTTGAAACCCTCTTCCTTTGGCTCTCGTCCCTCGAATGCATATGAGCCCGCTACTCGTTCCCATGTCATTCTTCGCGTATGCCTTGAAGTCTGCTTCCCTTAGCTCCACTCTATTGTTCCGTGTCTGGCGGTCCCTTGGATGCACCATCCTTCACCGACTCAAGGACCCGAACACTAGGATGAGATCTCCCACATCTGGTCGCGCCAAGCTCCTCATGTATGTTCCACCAAGTCCTACATGACTCAAACACATATCAATCCAATATGAAATCTTAACTTAAACTTATTGACACACACATCAAAATCTATGATCGTACCGATCAAACTTAGGCCGATTGCACCATCAAATGTGTCTTCATGCTAGATCTCGATTGAACGTGATTCTTTGATTTTGGAAATGTTTTATCATTTCTTGAAGTCTTTATGGTAACAATTTTTTTTATTCATTTACACTCATTCACCTTGCTATTAGGTGTAAGCGGAATTTTGTATTCACTCCAAGAAACACAAACTTAGTAAACAATATGTCAAGAAATTAACAAATCAAGATAGAGAGAAGAATATTATCATCATGTTCCAACTTAGAAAACAATATATCTAGCAATAAATCAAGATATCAAAACTAGTTCATCATATTATCAATATGTCTAGCATATAATATGCCATATGACATGTTCCAACTCATATGGCATGCTTATCTTAAATAGTACCACTTTTTATACTTCCTTTGTAATGAATATGAAATTTTATACTAGCTCTTACAATTCTATGACCCAGTTCACAGACCCTCATCTAGGTGTGTGGAAAATTAAGTCCAACAACCTTGGTCCTAGATACATTTGATGTTCACTTCACGCCATTAAATTGAATATTATGATTTAGTTCTTTTATGGTCATTTCCTTCTTGCAGGTCACTTCTTTTCCATGATTTTATTGCTAAGTGACTAACAAAAGATCCACGATATTACCATCTGCAATTGAGATGCTAAATCCCACATTGTCAAACTTTTGCATACTATGTAACCTTAAGTGGCTTATTTAATTGGAGATATGAGTTAGTCCTATTAATTGGTATTGTTGTATTAGTCTCCATAGTAGTTTTGCTCAGATTATGATTGTGAGGTTATGACTACTTGATCACTTTCGTTTGATTATTTTTTCCCGCTATATTTTAATTAAAATAGTTTACAGCATAAATTCATTGAAAAATGCAATTGGGGGCATCCAAAAATAAAAAAGCTAGGTAAATAAGAGCATCATTATTTTCAGAATTAGGCCCCCACGGGCTGGATCGGATGGTAAAGCGCCTGGCCATTTACATGGAGGTCTCAGGTTCGAGGGTCGCCAGTTGCGCACGGGAATAAAACCCTAGTCTGCTAGCATTAATTCCCTCGACCCCAGGCACCTCACCACACCAGTGATAACCGTGATTTACCTCCTCTGTGTTGGTCCTGGGACGGGCTGGGGGCGAGCGTTTCGCCTTTTTTTTTACATCATTATTTTCAGAATTAACATAAACCGAAGTTCGTACTTATTGTCCATAATTTCATTCACTGTTGCAGAGAGTAGAAGGAACTGTATATGGAGACACTG
>JAGFNQ010004446.1:35505-58382 GCA_024364735.1 Boesenbergia rotunda
CTAAGTTGTTCTAGGAATTATTTCATTGGATCCTATAATTTAACAACAAATATTTTTAAGAACAATGTATTCATGTATCTTAAAATGCATATAATTTATCAATAGACATTTGTTTGTAATAAATATGGAAGCGAACAATTTGTTAATAGCTTACAATTGCTGATGTTGTAGCTAGTCCAAAACATTTAGCAAAATGATTTTTATTGTTCTATGTTGAGGTATATGTTCTTTTGATTTAATTTGAAGTAATTTTATTCTATCTGATTTGCTATTCTAGATAGTGCAGTTGTGTCCTTTAAATTTACTACTAATCAACGGCTTACAAATTCCATTTCAACATATCATATAGAATCACTTTTATTGTTTCTGTTTCTTTTCAATTTATTGCTATGATATGTAAATATTTTCTTGTGTTTTTTAGTTTATACAGACATTGCCTAACCGAGGGTAAGGAAGATCACAATGATATTATAAGCAGGATATAGCAATTTTCAAAAGCATTTTTAGCTTACGAGGAGGAAGTTCTGGTATACTTTATTGTTTCTTTCATAGACTACAATATTTGATGCCTTGTCTATTACATCCTACAGTCTAACTTTAGGAATTCTGGCAAAGTATAAATTTAAAAGTTAATTAAAATAATAATACTTGTTTCTTAAGGCTGCCGCTTGTTTGTTGGGCTTCTTTTTATTCCTGTGAATCCATAGAATGACATGCATTAAATTACATGATTTTGCACAAGAGTATTTAGAGAGGCATTAAGTGATAAATAGTCTTTAAATTTTTTCTTTTGTATGATTCTATTTTTTGGGGATCAAATATGATTCATTATTTCTAATTCTCATCCAAACCATATTTGACAAATTTTTATTTTCATGCACATTTTCAAATGTTTCAAGTGAAGCATGAGGAGCTTCTTCAGTTTGCTCAAGGTGCAATTTCAGGACTAAAAGTTAATGATGACATAGCAAGGTTACCAATAGACATTTATTTATAGTTTCCTAGTTTCATTAACCGACAATTGCCTGCTATTGCAAAATGCCGTCCCAAGTTATTTGAACAAGCAATCGACTAATATAGTAATGTTGCCAATAGACATTCATTTATGGTTTTACTGGTCTTTCTTAGACAACTTGTGTTGTATTGCAAAAAGCTTTCCATGTAATTTGAATAAGCAATGGAGCACTAGGGATTCCAAAACATTGAATTCTCTTCTAGATTAAATCATAGTATGCTAGCACAAGTTCATCTTAGGAAAGCCCATGAGGTTGTTTAAGTAATCTGAATCAAATATCTTTCCGCGATGTTAATGTTATGACTTAATTGGTACCTTCTTTCATGTTGTTCTAGAAATCAAGTAACAGATCCTTTGCATAGAGGTGATTTGAAGATGGGAGCTGATTTATCACATTTGGTGGGAGGCTCTTTTTCTAGATGGTGGAGATTGTCGATATGCTGAAACTAACATATTTTAAGTCATTTGACTTGTGAACTAGAGAAATTTATGGTTGGAAAAATTATGTATCTACTTTAAAAGGTAATGATGATCCATGTGGACTACCAGGAAAAAAAAAACAGGTAGCAAATATATTCAAGGTCTTAGGTTCAAAATCTACCTTAGTCTTAAAAGGTTGGAGCTAGAGAGCTCCCACTCATACATTGTCAAAGAAAATGTAAAGAATAAAAGTTACTAGGTTTTAGTTTGAAAATATTGAGTCACAGTATATTCAAATTTGTTTGGGAAATTACTAATGAAGGTTGGAGCTTAAGAGCTCCCACCCTCTTGTAGAAAGGGTGGAGAAGGTGAGCGTCGAGAATAGCCGGGGACTAACGATCACTTAGTCTTTGATTGACTTGAGGAGGAGAGCTCTTATTTAGTAAACATTGATCAACAACTTAGCAGAGCTCTGGCATATTATTGTCATCCTTGAGTAGAATGAGTTTTTGATCGAGGTGAACCATCACCGCTGCTCGGCGATGGACGTCCTGGTGATTTCTATAGTCTGCACCGCATTTTCTCCTCTAGTCAATGATTGTTGATAGTTCGGACACAACTCTCTATTGCGCAAGGGTGGTACTAGCAGGGGGCTTGTCGTTTCGACTGAGTAAATAGAGATGTTAGAGACAATTTCTTTCCTTCTCTTGAATTGACTTTCTTCTATGGTGATTTACTTGACCACCCGATCCAATAGGCAATCAAAATTTGTTGGGGGCTTCTTTACCAAAGACCGAAAGAAGACCCTTTCCATCAACCCTTGCACGAAAGCGCTCATTAGTACTTCTGAAGTAAATGATGGCACATCCAGGTTGACTTGATTGAACCGCTTAATATATTCCTTTAGGGTTTCCTTCG
The DNA here is from genome assembly GCA_024364735.1 of Boesenbergia rotunda. NCBI lineage: Eukaryota > Viridiplantae > Streptophyta > Magnoliopsida > Zingiberales > Zingiberaceae > Boesenbergia > Boesenbergia rotunda. The sequence goes on from JAGFNQ010004446.1 coordinate 37,859, forward strand.
GCTTCTGTTTGAGAGCAAACAAGTTGAGTGGGGTCTTGTGGTACCTCTAGTTGCTAGCAAAATGATGAAGAAGGCGGTCTTGAAGTATTTGAAAGAATAAATAGAGGAAGAGGACAGTTGATTGAACCAACTCTGAGTCGAGCTCGAGAGTGTTGTCAAGAACACTCAACACTTGATGCCATCAGTATACTGGTATAGTAGGGCTACATTTTGGAACTTGCATAGGCGATCTTAAGGGTTAATTGTTCCTATGTATTCTCTGATCTACAATGGTCTGAAATGATGGAGTAATTTGTCTTCAAGGATACTCCTAGAGAAAGGAGTACTTGAGGGATGTTTTGAACTGCTAGGCCTTTGCCATGAAGAGGAACTCGGGGAGGTATTTCTCCTATCAAAAACTCTAGAGATTGCTCGGGCCTCATGGATACCTCTACGGGAGTCTGAATCAGAGCCTGAGGGAATTCAGTTAGCTACAATGGTCTCGTCTGATGCTTTTAAAGGTGAAGGGTTTGTCGTTTGTTGTCTCTACAATGCTTCTTGCACTTTGGTTGATCTAAGTAGATTGAGGTCTTCTTGTGTCATGGTCATAACAACAGATCTTCCAATGTTATCAATCTTAATGTCTCGGTTGAAGACTGTGTTTTCATAAATGTTGTCAAATTTGTTTTTGCCTAAGAGCGTTGAAAGATGAGTCACCGATGAGATGTGCTTAGTGTTGACTGAATCATTAGATTTCAAGAAAAAGCTAGAAAGGAGGCGAAGGCGAGGAGATCTCTGATCCACAATGTTTTGTTGGGTTCTCCCGGCACAAAATAATAAAAACGCAGCGGAAACAAGAACCCCCGAGCGATCCAAGCGAAAGAAAACTCGTACAAAGTTATCTATCTAATAGATTTATCTACTGTTTATACTGTTGAAGCGTGCCCTTCGTGTATCCCGCTCGTGCAAGATGCGTCGGATCTCTTGCACGTTCAAACGTCCGTGCCTCTATTCGTATCCACACGGACACAATCTCTCAATTTCGAGAGAACTATCTTAGTTGTGCTAGCAACTTGAGGTAGCTCGAAAACACCAAGAACTCTACAGTAGAGTTTCGGCCAAGAGTGGAGGAGAGGAAGAAGAGAGGAAGGGAAGAAGAAAGCACACTACGTTCCATTCGAAAATGACTTGACCCCTTTTATATTCATCCCATGAATACCAAGAGTCATTTGTCTCTTTGCCTTCCCTTTGTTAAAGCCAATAAAGAACACATCTTTTCATGTGACTCTTCATCTTCTCTTCATCCAATGAAGAGAGACTTTTCTCTTTCCTGCATGCAAATCCGACCGGGCCTCTCGGGCTTTCGACTCGGTCTCCCGACCAAGTCTCCTGAGTGGCGAGCTCCCGACCCAGTCTGCCGAGCTCCGACCCAGTCTGCCGAGTGCCGACCGGTCCGCCGAGCTCCGACCCGGTCCGCCGAGCTCCGACCCGGTCCGCCGAGCTCCGACCCGGTCCGCCGAGCTCCGACTCGGCCTCTCTCGAGTTCCCAACTCGAGTCCCCCGAACTGACCTCCCGAGTTCCCAACTCGGGCTCGGACTCCCGAGTTCCCCAACTCGGGATCGGACTCCCGAGTTCCCACTCGGGCTCAGGCCTGCCGATAGAATTTCCCGAAGCATTGTGTTCTTTGTGTGTGACCCAATAGGTTCTTGCGACGTTGGCAATGCGTCTAAACATTTTAGACACATAAGTAATGAGCGGCATCTAGCAATGCATCATTGCTACCCAAGTAACAAGAAAAGTTGAGATCCGACCAAACCTCCGTGACTACGATAGTGTATGACCTTGTCCTTCTATCCTTGATATCTAGATTGACCAATGAGGCATAGACCGTGTCATCCTCAATCAATCTTGTGTTTCTTGATCCCCGAGTAGATTCACTCAAACAAATGAGCTCAATATCTCATACTGACTCATTTGAGCATGACCATGCGTTTCAGTAGTCCTACTCGATCAAGGGGCCCACAGATATCACTCCCGTTATATGGGAGGGATAGATCTCATCTACATCACTCACATCCCTCCGCATAATTCATTACATACCTAGTGACCGCCTTTATAGTCCACCTTGTTACGGATGACGTTTGACGATACCAAAGTACATAACCCCTTATGTAGGGAACCATGGTGACTTCAGGTCTAAGGACTATTCATACCAATAGTCACATGAGAAAGTCTATGACACTCATATGACAATCTATGAAACTTTCTCATGGCGGGTCATTCAGTACACATTCTCCAATGTATACCCATGTGTCAACTTGATATCACATATCCATGACTTGTGAGCTCAAGTCATCAGTTGACCTACATGCTAGTCTCTATGCATCAATATTGTCCCTGAATAATTGATGCTTGACTAGGAATAGTTTAGTATAGTGTTCTCTACATTATCTCACTATCGATTCAACCAATCGATATAATGTAAATAGGAACCTACTACACAAGGACATTATTATACTTAGTCATTCGGCACAGAATACAAAGTAAGTATAATAACTAAACATGCCTTTATTAATAATAGAATATGATACAAAATGCCTCTAGTCAATCATCACATAATTGGCTCTAGGGCTCCTACTAACAATCTCCCACTAGCACTAGTGCCAATCACTGCAGTATCTAATACCCAGTGACCTGGTATGACCATCATGCTTCTTTTGTGCCAAAGCCTTGGTCAAAGGATCTGCGATGTTAGAATCAGTATGTACTCTGCATATCCTCACATCTCCTCTATCGATGATCTCTCGAATGAGATGGAAGCGCCGTAGTATGTGTTTGGTCCGCTGATGTGAACGAGGTTCCTTAGCCTGCGCAATAGCCCTATTGTTGTCACAATAGAGGTCTATTGGGTCTGCTATGCTAGGAACCACACCAAGCTCTATGATGAACTTTCGGATCCAAACAACCTCTTTTGCCGCCTCAGACGCGGCAATATACTCGGCCTCTGTTATAGAATCTGCGACTGTGTCCTGTTTCGAACTCTTCCAGCTCACAGCGCCACCATTCAGACAAAATACATACCCTGACTGCGATCTAAAATCATCCCTGTCTGTTTGGAAACTTGCGTCACTGTAACCCTTTACAGCTAGCTCCTCATCGCCTCCAAATATCAAGAAATATTCTTTCGTCCTTCGTAAGTACTTAAGAATATTCTTGACAGCTGTCCAGTGACCTTCACCTGGATCTGACTGGTACCTGCTCGTCATGCTCAAAGCATACGAGACATCTGGACGAGTACAAAGCATAGCGTACATGATAGACCCTATAGCGGATGCATAAGGGATCTGATCCATACGGTCTCTCTCCTCCTTAGAAGAGGGACATTGAGTCTTCGAAAGACTCACACCATGTGACATTGACAGAAATCCCTTCTTGGAATTCTGCATGGCAAAACGATCAAGCACCTTGTCAACATATGTACTCTGACTTAAGCCAAGCAATCTCTTAGATCTATCTCTATAGATCTTGATGCCGAGGATATAGGCTGCTTCACCTAAGTCTTTCATTGAGAAACAATTCTCGAGCCACGTCTTTACAGACTGTAGTGAAGGGATATCATTCCCAATGAGGAATATGTCATCTACATATAAGATTAGGAAGATAACTGTGCTCCCACTAACCCTCTTGTAGAGGCATGGTTCATCTTCATTCTTGATGAAACCAAACGTTTTGATTGCATCATCGAATCGAAGATTCCAGCTTCGAGATGCTTGCTTTAGCCCATAAATGGACCTTTGCAACTTACATACCTTTCCAGCATGCTCTGGATCTACAAAACCCTCAGGTTGTGTCATGTACACATCCTCGAGTAGATTCTCATTCAGGAATGCGGTTTTGACATCCATCTGCCAGATCTCGTAATCATGGTAAGCTGCTATAGCAAGCATGATCCGAATAGACTTAAGCATCGCAACTGGTGAAAAGGTTTCATTATAGTCGATACCATGAATTTGCTTGAAACCTTTAGCTACCAATCGCCCTTTATAGGTATGCATGAGTCCATCCATGTCAGTCTTTCTTCTAAAGACCCACTTACACCCAATGAGTTTAATCCCCTCAGGTGGATCAACCAAAGTCCATACTTTGTTAGTGTACATGGATTCCATTTCGGACCTCATGACTTCTAGCCATTTCTCAGAATCTGAGCTCATCACAGCTTCTTGATAGGATGTGGGCGCATTCATCTCAATGAGCGTGACGTCATCATGGTCAGACAAGAGAAAAGAGTATCTCTCAGGCTGACGACGTATCCTATCAGATCTGCGAGGAGGTTGGTCTACTTGAACAGCTTGTTGTTCCACAACTTCTTGTGTAACAACCTCATGATCCATAACATCTTGTGGTGCCTGTTCAATATCCATTAAGGCCTGTGTGTTATCTGTATCTTGAACTTCTTCAAGATGGACTTTACTCCCACTAACTCTTCTAGAAATAAACTTCTTTTCTAGAAAGACGCCATTTCTGGCGACAAACACTTTGCCAAGTGTGGGATTGTAAAAGTAATATCCCTTAGTTTCCTTGAGATATCCAACAAAATAACACTTATCAGATTTGGATCCTAGTTTATCCGAGACTTGACGTCGAACGTAAGCCTCACAACCCCAAATCCTTATAAAAGACATCGTGGGACTCTTCCCAGTCCATATCGTATATGGTGTTTTTGTTACGACCTTTGATGGAGCTCGATTAAGTGTGAAAAGAGCTGTCTCTAGAGCGAAACCCCAGAAGGAAGTAGGAAGATCTGTCTAACTCATCATCGATCGTACCATATCTAATAAAGTACGATTTCTCCGCTCGGACACACCATTCCACTGTGGTGTTCCAGGTGGAGTGAGTTGGGATACGATCCCACACTCTGCTAGATGGTCACGAAACTCTTGACTAAGGTATTCACCACCTCAATCTGATCGAAGCATTTTAATACTTTTGCCAAGTTGGTTCTGTACTTCACTCTTGAATTCTTTGAACTTTTCAAAGGATTCTGACTTGTGTCTCATAAGATACACATAGCCATATCTACTGATATCATCAGTGAAAGTGATGAAGTACTGATAGCCTCCTCTAGCTGCGACATTGAAAGGGCCACATACATCAGTATGTATGAGTCCTAACAACTCTGTCGCTCTTTCGCCGTGTCCACTAAATGGAGTCTTGGTCATCTTGCCTAGAAGACAAGATTCGCATGTCTCATATGATTCAAAATCAAATGAGTCTAGTAATCCATCCTTATGAAGCTGGGATATGCGACTCTCATTTATATGTCCTAAGCGACAATGCCAGAGATATGTTTGGTTCAAATCATTTGATTTGAGTCGTTTGGTATTTATGTTATAGATTGGGTTCTCTAGATCTAGAACATAGAGTCCATTCATCAATGGTGCATTACAATAGAACATATCATTCAACATGATAGAACAACAGTTATCCTTTATGGTAAATGAAAACCCTTTCTTGTTCAAACAAGATACTGAAATAATGTTCTTAGTTAATGCGGGTACATAAAAGCACTCTTCTAGTTCTAGGATAAGCCCAGTGGGCAAGGATAAGGAATATGTCCCTACAGCAATAGCAGCAACTCTTGCTCCGTTGCCTACTCGTAGGTCCACCTCGCCCTTGGTCAATGATCTAGCTCTTTGAAGGCCCTGCACATTAGTACAAATGTGAGAAGCACATCCAGTATCTAATACCCAAGCAGAAGAGATAGATAGATTGACTTCTATAACAAAAATACCTGAAGCAGAAGTCTTACTTTTTTTTCTTCTTTGCTTCCTCTAGGTAATGTTTGCAGTTCCTCTTCCAATGTCTGGTCTCACCACAATGGAAGTAGGTCCCTTCCTTAGGCACTTTGCCTTTGCCCTTGGATGTAGTAGAATTGGCCTTGCCTTTGGCTTGGGTCTTACCATTGCCTTTGTGCTTCCATTTACCTTTGCCCTTGTTAACCATCAGTACATTACTAGTCTTGGCTTTCTTGAGATTAGGCTCAGCAGTTCTCAACATGCTGAGCATCTCAGGCAAAGGTTTATCAATTTCATTCATGTTATAGTTCATGACAAATTGATTGTAACCCTCCGGCAACGATTGCAGGATAAGGTCTGTTGCCAATTCTTGGCCCAGTGGGAATCCTAATCTTCAAGGTTCTCCACATACCCAATCATCTTGAGTACATGAGCCCCTACAGGAGTTCCCTCTTGCATCTTGCATGCAAATAGGGCTTTGGACACCTCGAACCGCTCGTGCCTAGCTTGCACTTGATATAGTTGTTTCAGATGCTCAACCATATCATGTGCATTCATGTTCTCGTGTTGCTTCTGAAGCTCAGAGTTCATGGTGGCAAGCATAAGGCATGATACATCCAATGCATCATCCTGATGCTTCTTGTAAGCATCCTTTTCAGCACGGGTGGCGGTAGCAACGGGTGTCTCTGGAAGGGATTGCTCTAGGACGTACAGTTTTCTTTCTTGTTTGAGGACTATCCTCAAATTTCTGTATCAGTCCAGGAAATTAGCTCCGTTGAGCTTGTCCTTCTCAAGGACAGATCGCAGAGAGAGAGTATTTGACGTATTAGACGACATGGTGATCTACAACAATACAACATGCAGAGATAAGTATCATATCTAGATCATTTAATTAGGCCTTTAATTAAATGATGCTCCCACTAAATCATAGAGCTTTTGTAGGGGCTAGTCATGGATGTAGACAAACTCACTTTGTCCACACTACTAGCTCCAAATCAAATAACGACTATATTTTGTGGGACAAGATCCAAACGATACTTCATCTTGAGTTAGCTTTGGCTAATCGCCCAAGACTAGGTACAATTCGGTAGGTAACATTTTACCAATTACATCGTATGCAACTCTTGAAAAGGGTCAAGATCCACGTCATTACACATTATCTTGAGTTAGCTTTGGCTAATCGCCCAAGACTTAGTATAATTTGTTCTCTTACCCTTCTTTTCCAACTTTTGGGATATGCCTCTAAGTTTCTCAATCCAATTGAGGTGACTTAGTTAAGTCTCACCCAAAGTCCGATAGCGGGACATCATAATTGTCCTCTCGCCCTCTACCAAGATAAAATGCGTTGATTCGCTTTGGCAGAACCCAACAACAAATGATCGAGGTAATTTAGGAGTACCGAACCTTGGTAGACATATTAAGTTGACTTAATTAAGATAAACATTTTATCTAATCATGCATCACATACACACAAAGCATATATCAACATATAAGCAAGAAAATGTGACATGGTTATGGCCTACTACGATCTTCTCAAACCAATAAGAAGATCGATGGTCAACCTAGGGATAACTTCTTCTCCAAGAGCATCCTCCGGTCATCATGTGTGGTTGGCATCCTCCTTGTAATTTCATTCTTCAATGGACACTCCATTCCACTTTTGTACATTACAATATGGGAGAAACTCGAGTTACATTCGAGTCTAAATCTAATTTTACAATTAGGAAGAATAGATACAAGGCATGACACGCAGGCCGTATTATGGTCAAGGGGCAGTGCCCTTGCGGGGTGCGGGGCAACGCCCCGTTACAAATTTTACTTTGTAGGTTCCCCGAGTGAGCCGCTGCTCTGGATCCATCAACATGAATCCGAGTCGGTCTCCCGTTCCCCGAGTGAGACACTGCTCTGGATCCATCAACATGAATCCGAGTCGGTCTCCCGTTCCCCGAGTGAGACGCTGCTCTGGATCCATCAACATGAATCCAAGTCGGTCTCCCATTCCCGAGACAGTCTCGGGGTCTCCTTCCCCGGGATGACCCGAGCGCCTGTCTTCCCGAGTGGCCCGGGGAAGCCTCGGCTCGGTATGACCACAGTGGTCTGTCTTCCTGAGTGGGAGGTCGGGAGGCCAACTGCTACAACAAGCAGTTATATGCAACTCATAAAATCTAGTCCTACTTCTATATCACATATAAAAGCACAAAAACTTTGTACGATCTTTCGCAAGTGGCTCTGATACCACTGTTGGGTTCTCCCGGCACAAAACAACAAAAACGCAGCGGAAACAAGAACCCACGAGCGATCCAAGCGAAAGAAAACTCGTACAAGTTATCTATCTAATAGATTTATCTACTGTTTATACCTTTGAAGCGTGCCCTTCGTGTATCCCGCTCGTCCAAGATGCGCCGAATCTCTTGCACGTTCAAACGTCTGTGCCTCTATTCGTATCCACACGGACACAATCTCTCAACTTCGGGAGAACTACCTTAGTTGTGCTAGCAACTTGAGGTAGCTCGAAAACACCAAGAACTCTACAGTAGAGTTTCGGCCAAGAGTGGAGGAGAGGAAGAAGAGAGGAAGGGAAGAAGAAAGCACACTACTTTCCATTCGAAAATGACTTGACCCCTTTTATATTCATCCCATGAATACCAAGAGTCATTTGTCTCTTTGCCTTCCCTTTATTAAAGCCAATATAGAGCACATTTTTCCATGTGACTCTTCATCTTCTCTTCATCCAATGAAGAGAGACTTTTCTCTTTCCTGTATGCAAATCCGACCGGGCCTCTCGGGCTTCCGACTCGGTCTCCCGACCAAGTCTCCCGAGTGGCGAGCTCCCGACCCAGTCTGCCGAGCTTCGACCCAGTCTGCTGAGTGCCGACTCGATCTGCCGAGTGCCGACCCGGTCCGCCGAGCTCCGACCCGGTCCGTCGAGCTCCGACTCGGTCCGCCGAGCTCCGACTCGACCTCTCTCGAGTTCCCAACTCGAGTCCCCCGAACTGACCTCCCGAGTTCCCAACTCGGGCTCGGACTCCCGAGTTCCTCAACTCGGGATCGGACTCCCGAGTTCCCCAACTCGGGATCGGACTCCCGAGTTCCCACTCGGGCTCAGGCCTGCCGATAGAATTTCCCGAAGCATTGTGTCCTTTGTGTGTGGGCCAATAGGTTCTTGCGACGTTGGCAATGCGTCTAAACACTTTAGACACATAAGCAATGAGTGGCATCTGACAATGCATCATTGCTACCCAAGTAACAAGAAAAGTCGAGATCCGACTAAACCTCCGTGACTATGATAGTGTATGACCTTGTCCTTCTATCATTGATATCTAGATTGACCAATGAGGCATAGACCGTGTCATCCTCAATCAATCTTGTGTTTTTGGATTCCCGAGTAGACTCACTCAAACAAATGAGCTCAATATCTCATACTGACTCATTTGAGCATGACCATGCGTTTCAGTAGTCCTACTCGATCAAGGGGCCCACAGATATCACTCCCGTTATATGGGAGGGATAGATCTCATCTACATCACTCACATCCCTCCGCATAATTCATTACATACCTAGTGACCGCCTTTATAGTCCACCTTGTTACGGATGACGTTTGACGATACCAAAGTACATAACTCCTTATGTAGGGAACCATGATGACTTCAGGTCTAAGGACTATTCATACCAATAGTCACATGGGAAAGTCTATGACACTCATATGACAATCTATGAAACTTTCTCATGGCGGGTCATTCAGTACACATTCTCCAATGTATACTCATGTGTCAACTTGATATCACATATCCATCACTTGTGAGCTCAAGTCATCAGTTGACCTACATACTAGTCTCTATGCATCAATATTGTCCCTGAATAATTGATGCTTGACTAGGAATAGTTTAGTGTAGTGTTCTCTACATTATCTCACTATCGATTCAACCAATCGATATAATATAGATAGAAACCTACTACACAAGGACATTATTATACTTAGTCATTCGGCACAGAATACAAAGTAAGTATAATAATCAAACATGCCTTTATTAATAATAAAATATGATATAAAATGCCTCTAGTCAATCATCACATAATTGACTCTATGGCTCCTACTAACATGTTTGCAATATTATAAAAAGTGGAGAGATAAATAGAGTGTTAGAAGGAATGCCAGGGGGTTCCCCAACTCAACAACTCTAACACTCAAATCAATCTCCGATGAGAGAGAAAATGGAGATGATGAATAGAATAGTGAGGAGTATTTGTGAATGCGTATACGATAACGTACCTGGGTCCACGGGAGCAAGCTCCTTTTGTAATACCGCCAAAGTGATATTTTCTTTTCATTAATTATACATCGTGTTGCTATAAGAAAAAGGGTCGCATCACTGTATTTCTACCATATCAAGTTGTCACATCATTCGTATCCTATATCAATATAATTATATTGCCCCACATACCCTGACAACCTATGTGCTGTGCCCCTTATGACGCCGACCCATGAAATATGGAACCCATTGGACCTTAGGGGCTCAATCCACTAGAAGGGGTCGAGTTGGATTGGTAAAATCGAGTAGAGCGGAGAAGTGAGTCAGGGGAGCTTAGCCCCTGGGTCAGGTAGAGCGATCAACAAAATCGAAGTTGACTGAGTTGAGTGTGAAGTTGGGGGAGTTGAGCTTCTGGAGTTGAGCAAATTAGCGGCAAAATCAAAGCTGACTAAGTAGAGTATGAAGTCAGGGGAGCTGATCCCCTAGAATCAAGCAGGCCAATTGATAGAATTAAAGTTGACTGAGCGGAGTGTAAAGTCGAGAGAGTTGAGCTTCGGGAGTTGCACAGACCAACCAGTAGAATCGCAACTGACTAAGCAGAGTGTAGGAGGGTGTAGAGTCAGAGGAACTAAACAAAGTTAATCATCCCACTGGTGGGCTCAACCGAAGAAGAAAAGAGAAATGTCTCGAATAACCTAATCAGATTTGATCAGTATCTAGACTTTGATCTCCATCTCAATAAGAATATTGATCTTCTTGGCCTACGTGGAGGTTTTTGATACTCTCCGTATTAGGTACATTTGTGAAATTTTTAAAAGACACATTTAATTTTCAAATCTCAAACAACCTATTTGCTTTCTATTTTACCACTCTGATTACATTTAAAGAATAACTATGCATAGTGTTGAATTTCAAAGAAAAGTACCACTGTAATATAATATTTTAAAATAATATTATTCTGATACTACATCAATCTTATAACCAGACCATTATGGTATTAATTTTTAAAATATAATATTACAATGATATTATTTTTTAAAATCAAAATGATATTGTTCTTTCAATTGATAATGATAGTGTTCTTTTGAGTATTCTTTTAATATAGTATTACAATGATTAACAAGAAGAATAAAATAGAAAATCCATTCGTCTTTCGTAAATCTGAAAATTAAGTGCGGCTTAGGCAGTGTTTGAGAGAACTTCTGCTATCTGCTTTTTAAATTCTAGTTATACAGAATTATTTTTGAGTGTTTGGAAAGGTTAGATTCTATTTTAGCTTTTGTTACTTTTGCTCAGAAGTTAGAAGCAAAAATTTGATGCTTCTACTTACTTCTACTTTTTTATTTATGATATAACATTAAAAAATAATATTTATATCCTTAAATAATATAACATTTTACCTGATTGTCATTTGTCGTCGTTATATATATATTATATTTATATAAATTATATTATTTTTTATTTTTTATTTTTTATTAATTTTATATATTTTTTCAAATATTCAAATTATAAAAAAATTAATTTTAATACTATATTTAAAATATAATAATAATTATATCACTATTTAAACTATAATAATAATTACGTGAACAAATTATTGATAATATCGAAATTATATTTAAATAATTAAAAAATAATTAATTTATATATTTTAAGGATATTATTGTCATTCAATTAAAAATTAAGCTTGGAAGCAATTATTCTCCCAAACACTCAAACTTTATCTTGTATCAGCTTTTGGCTTTTATTTTCAAACACTGTTTATTTTAGCTTCTTACTAACTTCAAGACAATCACTATAAGAATTACTTTTCAAGAAATAAAAATTCTCCCAAATAATCCCTTAGTCTTTAGGATTTGCCGTTAATATATATATATATTATATATATATATATTATATATATATATATATATATATATATATATATATATATAATATATATATATATATATATATATATATATATATATATATATCCTTTTTGACAGGCTTGACTCCAATCTGCACACTGTTTTTGTCCCCTCTCTCTCGCGCTACGCTCCAATCCACACCAGACACGAATAATTAAGAGAGGTCCATACACGTTCCTCCACGGGTCGCCTCCTTAAATCGTCCTTACGCAATTATAGTGAAACAGGGCAAATGAAATCCAACGTCATGGCACACAAACAATTGCAAGTTTCTTGTAATCAATTTAGTTTCTCATAATTCTCAATATCTTTTTCATTTCCATGTTGTCATTGTTTTTTTTTTTTAATCTCATGTTCGTCTCTTCTTGCATATTTTAGTTTAATTATACCGACGGAAATCATAAAAATTTAAAAAATTTAAGGGAGTTTAAGAGATCTAAGAGGTGGTTATTCCTATTGTTTTACTAATGATGGATATCCTTACAAGGGCTCAATTTAATGTCCTTTAATTTGTTTGTCAAGGAAGAATTTCCTTTCATTAATGCAAATATTTGGAGTTAATTCTTTGGATAAGCAGCCATTTCAAAAGTTAGATCAAATAATGTGGAATAAAATATTAGAAAATAATAAATAAGTTGCAATCAAACAACTACCAATCAATTATTAATTTGATAAAAAAAACCAAAAAAGTATAACAAAAGAAAAATATATGTATATATATGGAAAGATGATAATATAAAATTCCACGCATTAATTTCCTTGTCGATGCATTGCATTGGCCCTCGACAATCCCAAATAAGTATAATGTTGTGGACCAAAACAAAATAATTATAATGTCGACATAATATGGTAATAGTATATTCTGCGGAAATATTATGTTGTATCTATTCCATTCGTGAATATTTAGTATTATTTTTTTTAAAAAATTAAGATTTATAATTTATGATTTAAAATATAGTATTTAACATTAGGTGCTAAAAATTTATTTGGTTTGCCAGATTTATTAGAAGGGAACATCTAAATTTCAATAAATCATGGGGATATTTTATTCTAACATAAAAAATCTTTTACATGAAAAAGATTAGATGCGTATAATTATTTATACACATACCTATCATCCATGGGGGTATGACCTACCCTATCAAGAAATTTAAGCACGAAGTTTTGAAATCATTGAGTCCAAATAATGAAACGAGAATTTATTTTAAAATATAAAATTTTTATTTTTACATCATTAAGTATTTATAATTAAATAAATTTATGTGTAGCAATAGGATGCGTTTGGTTCAAGTTATCATATATAACTTTGGTTATGTGATTACTAAGTAATTACATAATCAAGGTAATTAATGGAGAATGAAACATAACTTGAAGTTGTTTAGTTCAATTTAGGTAATCAAATAAAATTTTGTTTGTATGAAGGTAATAAATAACCTATAACATAATATAATATTTTACCGTATGACATTTTAAAATTTGTTTAGATAATTTTATTAAATTTTAATTATATTTATTTATTTTTTTTAAATTTTAATTAAAATATTAAATTAAAAAAATATTCGTCGACGACACCGACGTCGGTGTCGTCATCGGTGTTGATGTCGACCATCGGTATCCGAGTAGGCAGTCGGTGTCCAACACTGGCGGCCGACTGTCAGTCATCGTCCGCCGACCGTCGTCGGTCGTAGGCCGCTGTCGGTCGTCGGTCGCCGGCCGCCAATCGCCGATCGCAGGCCGTGGTTGCCGATCGTCGGCTGCGAATAATGCTTCCAGAATTTAATAAATTGTAATGGTTATTTTCATCTTAAATATAAATATTGGAGGATAATTTTGGAATGATAAGTTTCATAATCTCGGAATCAAGAAAAACTCTTTCCTAAGGTTTTTCGATTCTGGATTGCATGCCCCTTTTGCTGACGTGTCGGACATCGATTATTACTTGGGAATCGTTGATTATCTAAATCAAATAAGATTTTTGTTGATAGCCTTGGATGAATAACCAAGGTTATCAAGGATAACCCCCAACCAAACACACCCTTGCATTTGGTTGGGGGTTATCCTTGATAACCTTGGTTATCCATCCAAGGTTATCAACAAAAATCTTGTTTGGTTTAGATAAATAGCGATTCCTAAGTAATGATCGATGTCCGATACGTCAGCAAAAGGGCATGCAACCCGGAATCGAAAAACTTTAGGAAAGTAAGATTTTTCTTGATTCCGAGATTATGAAACTTATCTTTCCAAAATTATCCTCCAATATTGACCTTAGTAAAAGAGACATTATTCGCGGGCGACCACCAGCAATGATGGTTGGCGACCGACGCTGGCCGACGACCAGTGACCACCGGCAGCGAACGATGACCGGTGCCAGTCGACGACCGACAACGACGACCGACGACCACCGTCGGCGCCCCGACCATTATTCGCGCCCGATAACCGGCAACGACAGCCGACGACCATCGTCGACGACCGGCGATCACCGTCGAAGGCCGACGACCGAGGGTATGAATATGTATATAATATCATCTTATTTTTTTATTTTAAATTTATAAGTATATAATCTTATTATATTTAAATTTAACTAAAAAATAATACAGTAAAATATTATATTATATCATAGGCTATTATCTCTAAACAAATAAGATTTTATTTGATTAACTAATTGAACCAATCAATTTCGAATTATATTTCATTCTCTATTATCTTAATTATGTTATTATTTGATAATCATATAAGTGATAACTTGAATCAAACACACCAGTGTTTTGTTTAACTCCTAAATTAACGATAATTTCAAAAAATGAGCAAATAATAAATCAAAAGGGGATTACAAACTTGCAAGAAGGGATCGAAATCGAACGGTCGAGATCTATTTACCAGTCCTTTTTAACTCCCCTCTGCTCTGCCATAGTTTCCAAAACTTCCTATCGCCTCTCTCTCTCTCTCCTCTCTCTCTCTCTCCTCTCTCTCTCTCTCTCTCTCTCTCTCGCCGGTCTCCGGCGGCTTCCGTGCCTTCTCGGTTCACTTTCCAGGTTTCCAGATACGACGATGTTGCTAGGGAAGCGGCCGAGGCCTCCGAAGACCAGATCGATGGAGTTCCCAGACGGTGGCGTCCTCTTCGACGTCGAGACCCCCCAGCCGCTTGATCAGGACGAATCGATCGATGGCCAGGCCCTCGATCCGCGGTGGGTCGCGGTGGAGGTTGGTCGGAGATCGGCCGCTGGCGGTGGGGCGGACTGGTTCTCGGCTAGGTTCGTGGGACCTATGGTTTCTTCCCGAGGCGGCGTGGAGAGGAGGAACCCCGGGGAGTTGTCCGGTGAGCACCTTGGGACGGCGCCCTTCTTGAGGGCCTGTGGGCTCTGCCATAGACGCCTCGGAGCCGGACGTGATGCGTTCATGTACAGGTACTTCCTCTTCTTCCACCTTCGCCCTCAAAAAAGTTGCGTCTTTTTGGTTCATTCTTTAATTTCTGGATCAAAGATTGTTTCTTTAGGGCTTCCCGTGACTTCCCAGTTACTTGCACATCACTTCGACTTGCTCCCATTCCGTTATTGTGTATCAATCTGTATCGAAAACTCCTCCGAGTTCTTGCTTTGAGGAAATTGCTGTAATAATAGAGCTCACAAATTGTTTCACCTCCCAAATTTGGTTTATCACTGTAAACCTTGATATGAACTCAAGTTAAATCAATGTTCCTGTACTATTTAAATCTCTTCAGCGTCTGCACTTACCAACTTTGGCGGTATGATCGAGATTCTTCTTTATTAAAACTGCAATTTTGCTCGCTTAGAACTATGAATCTAATATAATCAACATATACGAACGAAATCTCTCCAGTCCAAATAAGATCTTCTATGTTCCACCACACTAATCTCTGTAGGTTTATGATTAACAGACAAGATTTTCTTCATTTTGCAGGGGTGAGATTGCCTTTTGCAGCCTGGAATGCCGCCAGCAGCACATGAACATGGATGTGCCGAAAGCAGCACAAGAACCATGAGAGTAGCAGCTGCAACTTTGTGAGGAGAATTCAAATGCTACAAAGAAACAAAACGGTTGTTTTTATATTTTCCAGCAGCATCAACAGAATCTGAAGGGGAAAAAGAAGAGAAATTGCAGACTCGATGCTTGCTGTATTTTTGAATTTTTTTTCTTGGTTCTTAGAGAAAGTAATATTATCTTTCCTCCATGTTCCCTGTAAGATGGCTCTCTTTTTGAATGAAAACGAGATGTTCATCTTCTGAGTCGTTGATGTTGCAGACAACTTGATTATAGATTCTGCATCTACTGTAATAGAGTATTTAATAATCTAAAACGAAAATAAAAATAAAGACAGGCAATTCATTATGCACAAGCTGCAGCAAAGAGGACCCAATTCACAAGAAACAAACCGAGGACCAGTGCTTCCAAAAGCTTCAATTTAGTCTCGACTTTGTTCTTATCATCTGCACATAAAAATCCAAATATATAAAACTTCTTGTAACCCCTAAAGATTCATGCGTGAGTAGTTGAGCTTTGCTGCTAAATTACTGAAGAATCTCATTATTTAATTGCAGATTAATTGAATGAGATGATATCATTAGTCTTGATTCATTGCTTTGTACTGTCACTTAATTGATTAATAATGACATCTCGAGGGTTGGTCTCAACCTTGTACTGAAAATTTTAGTTTTTTCAGTGTTTCAGTATCAGATTAAATGCAGAGAGAATCAGGGATTTGGTGGAAGAGAAAGGATTGAGAGGTTTAGTTTAGTTTATTTTTAATATTAGGTTTTTTTTGTCCGATTCATCAACAAGGTAAATTTAAAATATAATTTATACATATTCAAAAGTTAACATTTAAACAACGTGAACAGCGGAGTGGCAAGAGGTAGACCCGACCACGGTTCAGAACCGACGGTTCGGAATCGTCGGTTCGACGGTTCGTGGGAGGTCGACCCTTAACCTTAACCGCCCAAGCCGATTACGATTCACGGTTCGGTTCACGGTTCGTCACAATTCAAGATTATTATATTAAAAAATTAAAATTAAATTAAAAAAAATAAATTTAGGCATTTTAGACGAAAAAAAGGCAATTGTTTGAAACGAAGGTATGAAAAAAACGAACAAATTTAATATATCATAAATCTATTCTGCTGTCTCGATCCACGTGCTACTCCTTCACCATCCCCGTGCAGATCTATTTTGTTGTCTCAATCCGCGCGCTACTCCTTCACCATCCCCGTGCAGCGGCTGGAGAACAACCGATCCGCGCGCTGCTCCTTCACCATCCCCGCGCAGCTACTGGAGAACGACGACGCCAGCGCCTACCTCCGCCGCCCCGTTACCTCCTTCGGTTTGCGGAACGCGCCTCCGGGACCCCTTCGCCGGCGACCGGCGCTTTTGCTCGCGCTTCGCCTGTCCGAACCGACGGTTACAAGTTTTGGCTGCGCGAACCGTAACCGGCCCGGCGAACCGGGTGAATGGGTCACCCGGCCCGCCAGTTGACCCAGGCCGGGTCTAGCAAGAGGCAATAACCCATATTTCCAAAGGTCTGATTCTGGGCACCATATGCCCGCAGTGCTTGAATTATTGAGCCAACTGAGTAATCGTGTCCAGAGCCGTTGTGTTTTTGGATTTATAGAGGGGCGAACCAGAGGAAGGCCGCGTCCAGGATTTACTCGACATAAGCCTGGATATCGGTGGTGTGGTGGCGGTGGTGATAACTCACGTGCTTAGCGGCTGACTTAATCGCTCAAGTTTGAAAGCCACAGACCACTCCCGCTAGCGATAGGTGAGCGGTGCAGAGCAGCCATGTCCGTCGCCGCGCTATCTCTTGCGCCTTCCGCTCCTCGCTTCCTTGCCGTCCCTCACATACGCCACAAGGTCGCACCTTTCTTCTCCGGGAGACCTTCTCTCTCTCCACCCGGCGATTCCTGCGAAGAGGTTGCCTCCACCTCCTTCCACTCTTCTTCTGCTGGTAGAAGGATGATTGGAGCAGGAACTGTGAGTCTTTCTGGCGGCTTCTTTTGCCGCCGATGCTAACGCGACGAGAATAGAGTACTATGCCACAGTGGGCGAACCCCTTTGCGACTTGAACTACGCGAGGTCCGGGCTTGGCTATTGCGACGTCTCCATTGGTACTGGTGCCGTGGCACCTCGGGGCGAACTTATCAATGTGAGCCTAAAAATTTGATTTTGGATTACTTCATGCCCTAGTTCCTATTTAATTTGCATATGCGAGATAGATCTTGAATGTAGGTATCGACGACTAGGTCTTCAGAATCGTATATGTCAATATGTACCTGCCATTTTAGAACTATGACTATAATTGATAAAATGGGACTTTTCATATTACATTGTTCTATCATCTATGGAGCAATAAAAATGAACAATACACCATGAAATCTTTGACTGGTCCAATGATGATTTCTTCCATTGCATTCAAAAGATAATGAATTAGTTATTGGACAGAATCATAGTTTGAATCTTGTGATTTTTTTTCCTACTGATCTATGCTTTGGCCCATTCACTTGTCTCACGGGTTCACTATACTGCACGGTTTGCAGATGACACAGTGTTTGACAGCAGTTATATAAGGGTGGAAGACCTCTCACAATGCGTATCGGAGCGGGTAAGGTAGGTTCATCAACTACCCGATGCTTTTTTTGTGCTACCATTGATACTAATTGTTTGCCTTGTAATTCCTAAATATTCTTTATATCTCTGAACTGCGTGTCTCCTGGTCAATCCAGGTAAACTAAAAATCTTACTGAATTGACAATTAGAATCATCATGCATTTCATTTGGAAGAGAGACACAGGTTTACAAAATCATGCGTCTCCTAGGTGTACTGGTCATTTAAAAGAATTTTGAAATTGAAAACAATGATCTATCTCTAATTTGTTACGCTGGATAAACATCAAGGTTGGTGAATGCCATCCAAAAGTTCCATGATCAGCCTGCTTGTTCAAATTTTTGCGAGCTGGCTGGATTACTTTCTTAGCAACTAAACATTTACCCTAGTTAAAAATAAAATTGAATTGTCATGCTTTTGAGATTTTCCTCAGTTAATTAGGCGCTTAGATCATTTATCATTTCAGTCAACATCCCTTTCTGATAATAATTCAGGAGGCATATAAAGCACTGCAACCATGGGAGATAAATATTATTGCTGATAAATTCTCCAATAAGAATGTTACATATGATGATGCTGTCATATGTAAAACTAAAAGGCACAAGAAATATTTTTGGCTTTGGAAGAAACTAGTTTATGGTCATCATGAAACCTATGTGACAATTGTGTTGGTCTTTTCATGCTGCAAAAACTAATGCTTGAATACATATAGATATGAAGAAGTGGTAAACACAGATATGATAATTGACACTGAATTCTAGTTCTCAGGTTTATATAGAGTCTAAGATCAAAATGCGCCATACTCTTATTAAATATTCTTGAGTGACCAATGGAACCTTAATTTGAATGCTTGCTTTGATGTTTACTCATTTATCTCTACTACTTAAAGGTCCTGCCAAGACTTGATCAGGGAATCCTTGGTGGTGGTCGAGTACCTCCAATGCTTTTGGTAAGATATTAACCTACCAAATATTTATGCACTTCAGTTCCTTCAATTTTCATTCAACCTTTTTCTGATGTGACCTTTTTATTTATTTTCAAACTCTTGTAGGGGGAAAGCGTAAACTTCTCATACCTCCATTGTTAGCATATGGACCCGAACCAGCAGTATGTTTTCAAGGTAACATGAGAATTCAATTATTGTTTTATATTTTGGCTGGTAGAGTAAGACATACCATTTTAGCAATATCAGAGATATATTGGACCTGATCTTTGTATATTCGTCTGCTGGGCAATATGACCAGTTTGCTTAGATTGATCGGTAATCTGTATTATTCCAGTCTTAGCCTCATGCAAGAGAGTTTGACCATGGTTTCAATCATATGAAAGAATATTTACTTGGTGAAAGAAGTTATAAATTTCTGTGCATTAATAGACTCATTGTTACGATCGCAGTATAAAGATATAAGTCACTGTCATTAACTCATTGTGTCCTTGTACTTGCAGCTACTAGATGTAAACTATCCTGGTGTCTTTGTTGACTACTTGTTTCACCACAATTCTAGCTTTTGTTTACCTTTTCCATGTTGTACCAGCTCATATCCTTGCCCATCCTTAACGAATCTTTTTGGGCTCAATACCATATTCGAGCAAATCACTTATTAGCTTGTTCAACTCCTGGTAATTTCCCAATGCTTAAAGTCCACAAAAGCCTAATCGTCTAGCATTGAACATTAGGTGTTAAATAGTTTGTTTCTGGTTCATACTTCTATTTAGTGTGATACCAATTTATCAGTACTGAAGCTATTTGCTACTATTCTAATCACCAGATTTGCATTATGATCATTTAATAAACTGTTGAGCTTGGAAAAGGAATATATATCTATGTTCATATACTAACCCAAGATTAAGATTGATGTGTTATGTTTTTTTTTCAGGTGACTGCAATATTCCGGCAAATGCAACTCTTGTATATGACATTCTTTTTGTTGGAATATACAAGTAAACAGAGTCACACCAAACATTCATAGCTC